>OW121740.1:114906328-115061328 GCA_933228675.1 Stomorhina lunata | reverse complement strand
AAATTCTTGTTTTTTTATTTTTATAATGTAATGGGTTTACATAGTAAACAAATCTTTCCTAAATTAGTTTGATTGCCAAATAAAAACGTATAACCTAGATATATATTTTTTTTTTGTGAAATATATAAAAATTGACTTTAAAGTTTGGAAAAGAAAAACGAAATTGAAAAACAAATATTTATTTATTGACATTTTCTCACCCACTACCAATGACCAACTTCCGGTGACATTCTACACATCCTACATACACACATACATCCATACAAATGTACTCGTATTCATAAAGACACACACTCTTTTATACGAGTATTATCTGCTTTAGGCTAACAAAAGCATGAATCAATTGTCCTTAACTTTAAACAAAAAATCTGAAATACTTTTTTTCTTTGTTCAAAAATTTAGAAATGCTATCGAAACTTATGATTTTTTTTCGTTTGTGTGGGCAGTTGGGGGCTCCTGTTTTTGTTGGCTAAATTTATTTTTATTTGTCACTCAACTCGTGTTTCTGACAATACCCACATGTACTCGTACGATGATGATGTTCAAATTTCTAAAGAATGAAAGTGTAAGTGAACAAATCATGAAATATAAAATGTCTGGGGATTTTTTCTAACACATTTAGTATATGTTTGAAATGTTCAACAGTAATCTACTATATAAATTTAATCCAATCATTTTTGTTGCCTTTCTTTTATACTTTTTGGTCTGGGAAACAAAATTGTATTTTTTGTAAATTATTTCTCATGATCCATTTTTTTGGGGGAAATAGAGTTATGTGTTATTGTCCATAAAGACATTCATAACTATATTTTTCAATTCTTTGTTCTTTTTACTTTTTTTTCTTTCCCCAAGTTTTTGATTGCCCATCAATGTGTATCATTATTATTATTTTTTAGCACACAATTTTTATAGAAAATTGTCCAAATTTTTTTCATACAATTTTCTCATTTCCTTTATATTTATTTCATTATTTTTTTGCTACATAAACTTTTTGCGTTTTTTTTTCAATAAAAGGGGGAAGACAAACTTTAAATTGTTTTGGCAATAGTAATTTTTCACAGAATCCTTACTAGTTTTGTAGAAAGAAAAAAATTTTTGATATCCTTTTATGTCTCCATAGAATTTAACTCGACCAGCAAAAATGTCTATCATTTGAAATATCTTCATTGTAAAGCTTCAATTTATAGTTGGCGTGACAGAATATGATTTAAGGAAAACTTTTAAGAAATAATTGATTATTAAGTTTTATCAAGTTTTATAAATTTAATAAATATTTGAATCATGATTTTTATTTTTTATTGATAAAAATAGCTATTTTGTATAGGAGAACATGGGCCAAATTACTGCATTCGATATCGATCGAAATCTTAGATATTTTCAAAACATTTGTATAGCATACTTTAAGGATAATCAAAATTATTTAAAAGATGCACAGTTTACTACATTTTTTTAAGTTATTTGCCAAAAGATGAACAATAGTAAAAGAGTTTTAATTGAATTATATCGCACTTGTTCAACAAGAGGGTATTAACTCATAATTTTTAAATTTTCACTTTTTTAAAGAAATTGATGTGTAATAGTCTTATCTACCCACTGCAAAAATCTGAAATTATTTTCACTATAATTTCACCAATAAAACTACAGTTTCACCCCTCTTCCTTATATGAAAGTAGTAGTAAAATAAAATAGTTTTTTGACTATACTGAAAATTTAAAAATTTTGAGTTAATACCCTCTTGTTGATCAAGTGCGATATGTTTTTAAAAACGAATCAAAATGGATACCAAATTTCAATAAACTTTTTGTATCGAAATAACTTTCAATATCCCTAAAGTATACTTCATAATATTCCCTTAAAAGTCTGAGTTTTCGATCGATATCGAATGCGGTAATTTGGCCCCAGGTCAATAAGTTCGTGTCTTTTTCAATTTCTTGCCCTCGTTACGATATACAGGTAATAAGTCTGTATTTTCTAACCTAAAAGCCTGATTGCATCAGTATGTATAAGGGAATTATTAGAAAAGACCCAAGCTTTCTAAATTTTAGATTTATGACTACCCTGTATATACACAGGGTGAATCATTGGGCGTCAAAGTAGACCACAATAGAAGTAAACAAGTTTTTGAACCATATAGCTCTTTCAACTATTGTCCACATGGTTGATTTTTTACATTTTGGGATGATCTTGAAGAAAAAAAATGCTTACTTTATATAATAACTGGGTTTTAAGTTATTTCCTTTACAAAATAAATAAAAAAGTTTTTCTCTTAGACTTTTTTTAGTTTTTGACCCATTGTGCATTCAATATTAAGCCCAAAGTTTTTTTCAAAAAAGCTGAAATACACCCAACAGTTCAGAAAACTAAATTTGTAAATATTTTAAACCGTTTAATGTTAAGAAATTTCCAAAGTCAAATATTTTTCGCTGATCGAAAAAAATGCATTTTTTCTCAAAAAGATTGTATTAATTTTTTACTTTTTACGAAGAAGTTTTTTTTTTTGAAAGTTAATATTTTATTATATACAAAAAAGTCAAGCCGATTTTGAAACTTTCTGAAATGCAGATAAATAGCCACATATATTCTCTTTAAATTTCAAAAATAAAAATGAAAGCAAATTCAAGAACGAATCCAGAAAATCGCATTTTATCACACACAATTTTAATATAATATAATATATATATATATATATATATATATATATATATATATATATATATATATATATATATATATATATATATATATATATATATATATATATATATATATATATATATATATATATATATATATATATATATATATATATATATCTTATATTCTTAAACGAGCTATAATTGTATGTATATATCTTTTTTGATGTATAGGTCGAAGAAGAAGGGACTTTTGGAACCTTTGCCTCTAAGGGGGTAAAAACGGCTAAAAAGGGGAAAAATCGAAAGCACTATATCTGCTAAAGTAATAGGTATAGAAACGAAATTAAAATTACATTTTAAACAGCTATGAAAATAAGCGGGCAGGTGTTTGCTACTTTTTTAAAATTATGTCCGATAAGGGGTAAAAAAGGGTGAAAATCGTTATTTTGGTACTTTTTTAAATCACTCCTATATTTTAAACTAAAGAATATAGAAATAAACTTTGTACTGCAATCAATAGATGTGAAAGAAACATTAAGCACATATTTGGTACTTTTTTGATTTTGGTGCCAAAATGGGTAAAAAAGTGATAAAATGATAACTTAACATCTCAAAATGTAATATGAATAGGAACATTATGTTAACTGCGTTTTAATAAAATGTACCGAATTCAATTGATACCAAACAAGTACCAAATATGCATGTGGAACTTTTTGAAATTAGGGGATAAAAAGGGGAAAAAATTAGTAATGTTATAACTTTAAAACAAATAAATGTTTGTCTGTATATATGTTCTTAACAGAATACTAAACTGTGCATTTGATCAAGTTATGCTCTTAAGCAAAGATGTTGCGGATAAGCCGGCGTAGGTTTTTAAGTTGGTAAGCCTAATTTCCGATAGGTGGCGCCACTGAAAATTACTAAAAATTAATTATATCGTAAACTGTACATTTGATCATGCTATGATCTTGTAGCGCATAAGCCGGCGAAGGCTTTTTAATTGGTGTGAATAATTTCCGACAGGTGGCGCTACTGAAAATTACTCAAAGTCAATTTAATCGTAAGCTGTACATTTAACCATGATATAATCATTAGCAATGTTGTTGCGGATAAGCCGACGAATGTTTATTTATTGGAATAACCAAAGTCCGACAGGTGACACCACTGAAAATTACTCAAAGTGAATTAAATCGTAAACTGTGCATTTGATCATGTTATGATAATAAGCAAAGTTATTACGCATAAGCAGATGAAGGTTTCTTAATTGGTATGAACGACTGGTGACGCCACTGAAAACTACTCAAAATGAATTAAATCGTAAACTGTGCATTTGATCAGACTATAATCCTTAGCAAAGTTGTTGCACATGAGTCGACTGAGGTTTCTGTTGGTACGACAAATTTCCAAAATTACTCAAAATGAGTTAAACTGTAATTGTATAAAATAAAATATATAAAAACTTTAAAATTTGCTTATCGTAAAGCCCCGAGTAAGGCTCGGTCAACCAGGTAGTGTTTATACATCAATGAAAGGAAAAACATGTCTTAATTACTACACTGTATGTAACGCATAGAAATATTTGTCTTAGATCCATCTTTTAGTATACCAAGAGGCTAAGAATCACTTTCTGAGTCGATTTAGCAATGTCCATCCATCCGTCCGTCTGGCTAGCTGGCTGGACCCCCATGTAAGCCTTGTAATCAAACTACAGGTCGCAATTCTAAATTCTAAAATTCACTAAAACGCTCGTAAATCCGAAGATAATGAGAGTTTTAAGTTCATTTTTTGCATACGTAACAACTGTAATTAATCTGCCAAATTTCGAGATAATCGGTCCACATTTGATCCTAGCTCTCATATAAGTCCAAATGACGAAAATAGCTTAAATATATAAGTTTTTAGAAAAAGTTTGTATGATGGCAAAATTTAGCAAATACTTATATTTATACAGAAAAAGAACACCTTTGATCTTAGTGGTGAAGGCTATCGTATGGTCGGGCTTGACCGACTATAGCACTTTCTTACTTGTTATTCTTGAACTCGTTTAATGAAATCCTATCTATTACGACTTGTATATTGTGATCTCTGAGGAAGATCGATATAAATCAAGAAAAGTTATTAGCAATAAGTTTTGATAGAAGTGCTCCGTATCACACTCTATCAAACGCTATCCAGAGCCACAACTTCACTTTCGCCAAAACGATGTATTGACTGACACCATTTTTCCGATAGCAAGGCTAGCAGGTCTCCCGTATAGCATCCCCTACGAAATTCACTTAGATTGTTAGAGGAACAGCAAGAATTTAAGTACGAAGACGTACAGAGCTTTTTCACGTCTTAATACTTTGATATATGTACGTCTTGCCTCTTTATTTTGCAAATCAGTAACCGGATGTTAGTTTTTACGCCATTTTTTGAAAGCAACCTCTCGGGGTCTGACTTCATGTTTACACGTCCGATTGAACCAACCTTTCGTGTTAGAAAGACAAACGTTTTGTGAAAAGGGCATCAAAGCCCGATAATGTTGTGTCCCTAACCGCGTTTTAGCTTATGTTCCCATATTTCAACTTGTTTCTCTTTTGACGTTCTGATTGGAAGAGATTTCAAATGCGAAGGCTTACACTTCAGTTGCAATTTGTTTGCTCCATTCCCTCTTATCTGGCCATGAGCTTTTTTCACAACTTTGTACAATCGATTGTTCACACATTAGGCTGGAGCTTTCGATGTGCTTACAATTACGCAATTTACTCAATTCTTTAACTTCGCACACTGATTTATAAGACCACATGTTCCACCTGAAATCCATGGTTTCTTGGATGTGGATGTAGCCTAAGTGTTTAACTGATTTCCTGGTTATGATGATCCACAATTCACATTAACATGTACTTTATTGTCCCTGATGTCATTGGAAAAGCGGGTTCTATCTTCCTATCAACAGATGTTAAATTTTTTCTGACAGACCTTTTTGTTATTTTTAATGACCACGATAGTCCGCTTTAATGATTATTGGTGTCTTTAGAACTACACTATCTAAGGCGTTCTTTGTTATGCTCAACTGGCTCCCAGTCGAACTAATGGCATAACAAATTGCCCTTAACTCGGCTGTCCAACTTAGCACTATAAAATCCCTATCTAATGTAAATCTGTTCTTACCCGTGAATGTGCCAGGCATTCACGGGTGGCGAGACATTGCAAAATCGAACTTTTCTGGGTACCCGGGCACAACAACATACCTGAATCAAGATAATATCGACCAATTTACTGGCTTACCGCTGTTCGCCAGCAAATTAGTAATTAGGCACTTTCTTTGCGGGTCAGCGTAGAACACCTGGTCCTTTGAAACTTGTTCAAATTCCTATGACCAATCAGAACACTTGCAAAAACAAACCTTCAAAATGCTTGGTTTTTGCGTTTTTGGGTTGCATGCCAGAACCTGTAACACCATGACTACTGTCGTAGTTGTCAAAACATCGAATAGTAAGGGACAGTAACTCATCTTTTCTGTCACTGCTCTTTCAATTTTTAGGGCTTTTTATCTGGCGGGGCTTTTATCAGGGCTACAAGCTGGCTTGAATAGGCCTCTTAACAATGGCCTAGAATAATTATTTGTATTTTTCGTTTCCAGTTTATCTGTCGCAGGTACCACAAAGGGATCGTTTATAGGATCCTGACTTAACATCGGCTGCCTGCCTAACATTTTAAGTCGGATAGTAGCAATTAAGGGATTAATTCGGCTTTCGATTTATGCCAATTTTTAAATGTTATGTTTTAAATTTTAAGAGTTACAAGATATTTTTGTAAATATTTGTCATTCCCCTGACCAATCAGCGTTAACAATGAATATCAATACCGATTTGATATTGACGCTGACATTGACATAGTAAAACGCATTAAACAACAACAGTTGCGTTTGGACATAAGAATGACGAATGGATGAAAATAATCCAGCAAGAAAATTTTTCGAAAATTATCCCCATGGAACTCGTAGAAGAGAACGACCGAAACTTCTATCAAAGCTTAGCCTATGAAATTTGTGAAGATATGCACACAAGATCGAATCGATTGGAATTCTATCATATGCTCGGTCTTTGACCTAAATAATTTGCAATATTGGCCATTTAAGTAAGTAATTTAAAAGACTAAAAACGTTTATGCTAAAAAGTACATTAAAATTAGCCTCTAATATCTGAATCAAGAAAAATTTCAAACTTTACTTTAAATACATGAGTTGGCGGCCTTATCTTGAAACATAAAATAAGAACGTCGTATAATTTGTTTACATTGTAAGTATTCATTTTTACAAATGTTTTGATTTAAAAACAAGTAAGAAAGTGCTATAGTCGGTCAAGCACGACTATACGATACCCTTCACCACTAAGGTCAAAAGTGTTATTTTTCCACTATAAAGACAAATATTTGCTAAATTTTGCCATCATACAAATATTTTCTCAAAACTTATATATTTAAGCTGCTTCCGACATTTGGACTTATATGAGAGCTAGGGTCAAATGTGGACCGATTATATCGAAATGGCAAACTGATTACACTTGTTACAAAAATTATGTATGCAAAAAATAAACTTAAAATTCCCATTATCTTCAGATTTACGAGCGTTTTAGTGATTTTTGTATCATTTAAAGAAATGTTTGTATGGGAGCTATGGTCAAATGTGTACCGATTTTAAAGAAATTTGATACAGTGATTTAAGTTTACATAAGCAGTATTTGGTTTAAATATTATGAAAAAATATTGATATTTGTGGCCAATATCCCAATGTCCCATTATCAAATAAATGATCTGTGTCAAATTTCATCAAATTATCTTTAGAATTGCGACCTGTAGTTTGATTACAAGGTTTACATGGGGGTCCAGCCAGCCAGCCGTCCAGCCAGCCAGCCATACGAACGGACGGACATCGCTAAATCGACTCAGAAAGTGATTCTAAGCCTATTGGTATACTAAAAGGTGGGTCTAAGACAAATATTTCCATGCATTACATACATCAGCACAAACTTATAATACCCTTTCCACATATGGTGGTAAAGGGTATAATAATACATAAAATATAATACATAATTTTAGCTACTTTTTACCAAAAATTGTAAAGTATACAATTACTAGATATTATGACCCTTTTTTAAACACCCATTTGCCCCTCTCTTCCCTTATAGTTTTGATGTTGATTATATCGTCTTATTTTGCTTAATATTTTTCACCTTTTACTTTTCTCATTGCTACTATTTCTATTGCATGTTCTAATGCCGTGAAGTTTCTTTTTGACTCGAGTTGTTAATTTTGTTTCGTGTTATATATTTTTTCCTGTTCACTGAATATCAACATTTTGAATGGCAAAATATAAAGAAAATACAAAAAAAGGTCTTCGATACAAAAAAATTATACACACGTTTTTTTACAAATACATTAACATTTACATGCATATTAATTTTCGTTACAAGGAAACGGATACAAAAAAAGACAACTACCAACAAATAACTGTCGTCAGCTGGTGCAGGTTAGAAGCAAAACAAAAAAAAAGGGCAAAGCGAAAACACAAAATGTCTATGAAATATGGAAATAGTAAAAAACAATGACATTGCACGTCAATAAAATGAATATTAAAGATTGTTTTACTAATACTTTAACGAGTTTAAATGTTAGACAATATCTAAGGAAATCGTTACAAGTAGTTTAACTGGTAAATACATAATAACAGTAACTATATAGTAACTGTTATAGTTTCTATCTAAATACGTTTTTTAATATTCAATTTTATACTTCGTTGGTATATTTTGTTTACTACAACATTTATATGTAGATATAATAATATATCTATGGCTCGGTGCTAAAAGGGCCAATGTCAGTTTTCGGATGTTTTGAGTTAGTCACTGCATTAGGTTATTAAGTTATTAGATATATACATATATCCTCTTAATTCAATAATATTTGCAGAAACTTAACAAACAGTTGCTAAATAATATTGTTTTTTTTTTTGTCGATATTTCCTTGTAAAAAAGCCAATGTCTGAGAAAAAAATATAAAATGTAAAAATTAGTTAAAGCTAAAAGGGCCAATGTCATATTTTTTCTAAATCTGGATCTTTTTCAAAGAATTCATTTTACCATGCGCTCTGTAGGATCATAATACATGTCTAACCCATATTTCATGAGCGAAACATGAAAACTAGCTGAGCTGTAAGGAAAACAAAATCTTATAAAAATTTAATTTCTAATTTTCTCAAAACTTGTTTTTTGACATTGGCCCTTTTAGCACCAAGCCACAGATATATAAATGTTCATTTAACCTTGTTCACTTACTTGATGTTCTGTCAATTTGTTTGTATAATTTTATTTTTATTTTTAGAATTTTTCAATTCATTTTTTTATTGTCTTTCTGGATTATTGTTTTTTATATAGATTTTTTGCACTTCACTATCTATATATTTGCTTTTTTCATTATCATTGATGTTGAAATTGAACGTTGATTGAATACAAATATGCACATATTTGGAATATTTACGAACTTTGCTCTTTTTTATTGCATGTAAAAATTTAATAGCACCAAATGTCTAGGAAAGAATGTAAAAAGTAATTTATATTCACAGACAATCAGATTTTCTAGTTGGCATAACAAATGTCTCAGAATAAAATTGATTTTAAAAAAAATTATAAAAAATATACCTACCAATAAATTCAAAAACGAGGGGTAAATATTTCATTATAGAAATTTTCTATAGAAAATTTTTTATTATTAAAAATATTCTAGAGAAAATTTTTCATTACAAAAAATTTTCTACAGAAAATTTTTCATTTTAAAAAATTTTCTAAAGAAAATTTTTCATTTTAAAAAATTTTCTAGAGAAAATTTTTCCTTATAAAAATTTTTCTATAAAAAATTTTTCATTAAAAAATATTTCTAGAGAAAATTTTCTACAGAAATTTTTAAAAAATATTTTTTACAAACAATTTTTTCCTAGAAAATTTTTCACTATAAAAAATTTTCTCTAGAAAATCTTATATAATGAAAATTATTTATAATGAAAAATTTTTTATAATGAACAATTTTTTATAATGAAAATTTTTTCATAATGAAAAATTTTCTATAAGAAATTTTTTATAAAATAAAAAATTTTCTATAGAAATTTTCTTATGTAATGAAAAATTTAAAATAGAAAGTTTTTCAAAATGAAAAATTTTCTACAGAAAATTTTTTCTAATGAAAAATTTTCTATAAAAAAATTTTTATAAAGAATTTTTTCTAATGAAAAATTTTCTATAGAAAATTTTTTCTAATGAAAAATTTTCTATAGAAAATTGAAAATTTTTTATAATGAAAAATTTTCTATAGAAAATTTTTTTATAATGAAAAATTTTCTATAGAAAATTTTTTATAATGAAAAATTTTCTATAGAAAATTTTTTATAATGAAAAATTTTCTATAGAAAATTTTTTTATAATGAAAAATTTTCTATAGAAAATTTTTTATAATGAAAAATTTTCTATAGAAAATTTTTTATAATGAAAAATTTTCTATAGAAAATTTTTATAATGAAAAATTTTCTATAGAAAATTTTTTATAATGAAAAATTTTCTATAGAAAATTTTTTATAATGAAAAATTTTCTATAGAAAAATTTTTATAATGAAAAATTTTCTATAGAAAATTTTTTATAATGAAAAATTTTCTATAGAAAATTTTTTATAATGAAAAATTTTCTATAGAAAATTTTTTATAATGAAAAATTTTCTATAGAAAATTTTTTATAATGAAAAATTTTCTATAGAAAAGTTTTTATAATGAAAAATTTTCTATAGAAAAGTTTTTATAATGAAAAATTTTCTATAGAAAATTTTTTATAATGAAAAATTTTCTATAGAAAATTTTTTATAATGAAAAATTTTCTATAGAAAATTTTTTATAATGAAAAATTTTCTATAGAAAATTTTTTATAATGAAAAATTTTCTATAGAAAATTTTTTATAATGAAAAATTTTCTATAGAAAATTTTTTATAATGAAAAATTTTCTATAGAAAATTTTTTATAATGAAAAATTTTCTATAGAAAATTTTTTATAATGAAAAATTTTTTGTAGAAAATTTTTTCTAATGAAAAATTTTCTATAGAAAATTTTTTCTAATGAAAAATTTTCTATAGAAAATTTTTTCTAATGAAAAATTTTCTATAGAAAATTTTTTCTAATGAAAAATTTTCTATAGAAAATTTTTTCTAATGAAAAATTTTCTATAGAAAATTTTTTCTAATGAAAAATTTTCTATAGAAAATTTTTTCTAATGAAAAATTTTCTATAGAAAATTTTTTCTAATGAAAAATTTTCTATAGAAAATTTTTTCTAATGAAAAATTTTCTATAGAAAATTTTTTCTAATGAAAAATTTTCTATAGAAAATTTTTTCTAATGAAAAATTTTCTATAGAAAATTTTTTCTAATGAAAAATTTTCTATAGAAAATTTTTTCTAATGAAAAATTTTCTATAGAAAATTTTTTCTAATGAAAAATTTTCTATAGAAAATTTTTTCTAATGAAAAATTTTCTATAGAAAATTTTTTCTAATGAAAAATTTTCTATAGAAAATTTTTTCTAATGAAAAATTTTCTATAGAAAATTTTTTCTAATGAAAAATTTTCTATAGAAAATTTTTTCTAATGAAAAATTTTCTATAGAAAATTTTTTCTAATGAAAAATTTTCTATAGAAAATTTTTTCTAATGAAAAATTTTCTATAGAAAATTTTTTCTAATGAAAAATTTTCTATAGAAAATTTTTTCTAATGAAAAATTTTCTATAGAAAATTTTTTCTAATGAAAAATTTTCTATAGAAAATTTTTTCTAATGAAAAATTTTCTATAGAAAATTTTTTCTAATGAAAAATTTTCTATAGAAAATTTTTTCTAATGAAAAATTTTCTATAGAAAATTTTTTCTAATGAAAAATTTTCTATAGAAAATTTTTTCTAATGAAAAATTTTCTATAGAAAATTTTTTCTAATGAAAAATTTTCTATAGAAAATTTTTTCTAATGAAAAATTTTCTATAGAAAATTTTTTCTAATGAAAAATTTTCTATAGAAAATTTTTTCTAATGAAAAATTTTCTATAGAAAATTTTTTCTAATGAAAAATTTTCTATAGAAAATTTTTTCTAATGAAAAATTTTCTATAGAAAATTTTTTCTAATGAAAAATTTTCTATAGAAAATTTTTTCTAATGAAAAATTTTCTATAGAAAATTTTTTCTAATGAAAAATTTTCTATAGAAAATTTTTTCTAATGAAAAATTTTCTATAGAAAATTTTTTCTAATGAAAAATTTTCTATAGAAAATTTTTTCTAATGAAAAATTTTCTATAGAAAATTTTTTCTAATGAAAAATTTTCTATAGAAAATTTTTTGTAATGAAAAATTTTCTATAGAAACTTTTTTCTAATGAAAAATTTTCTATAGAAAATTTTTTCTAATGAAAAATTTTCTATAGAAAATTTTTTCTAATGAAAAATTTTCTATAGAAAATTTTTTCTAATGAAAAATTTTCTATAGAAAATTTTTTCTAATGAAAAATTTTCTATAGAAAATTTTTTACAATGAAAATTTTTTATAATAAAAAATTGTTTATAGAAAATTTCTACAGAAAATTTCTATAGAAAATTGCTCAATTTTTTATGAGAATTTCTAAGTTTTCGAACATATAACAAAAGAGTCAAGCCAATTTAGCCTCTTTGTGAAATACAGTTATATAGCCCCATATATTGTCTTAAGATTTCAAAAGTAAAAAGTAGCTTGAATTCATAAACTAGTCCACAAAGGAAGGATTTTATAAAAAATGGCAAATTTCCACAAACCATTATTTGAATTGCCAAAAAATATAGTTGGGTTTTATATTTTCAAAGTATTTTAATTGTTTTACTTAAAAAATGAAATAGGCTTTATTAATGTAAACAAATTTGCATGTACAGTATACCTTGTAGAGTTTTTCATAAATTTAATGTCAATATTCAAAAATGATTTTGTAAAAAATAAACTTTTTAGTTTTTTTTTTTTTTTTTTTGTATATTTTTCCCTGAAATATTTAAGACTTTTTTGAATTCTAATAAAAAATGAACAGTTTAATAATCTGAACATGTTCTCCTTTTATTGCTATATTAAATATGAATGAAACTGTGCTTTAAAGTCTATTTTCTTATCGGTAACAGTAGTCAAATCTATTGATTCACTGGAAAATTGTCTTAAATATTTAAATGTTTATATTGTTTGACCTTAGTACTGAGACTTACATAAGTTGTATTATGGATTATATTTATCTATATTTAACTTGTTTGAAGCCTGGGTTAATGTGCTAATGCATAGAACTTCCCAAATCATGGTGTTTACATGATGTTTAAAAAAGTGTATATTATTTTAAACTTCTTTGTCCTTTTAATTTTATAACATATTTATATTACGATTATACGATTTATATAATCGAAGTATAATTTAATAACTTGTCTATTATTTTCATTAATCATTTTTTTAAAATTCTTAACAAAAATTAGACATTTTACACATTAATCAAAATAACTTCAAAATTAATATTAATCATACGCACCCTAGAACTCCTATAGTAGGCTAGAACAAACCTATAAAAATTAAACTGATTTTTATTGAATATTTACAAACACTCAAATTCCCCAACTATTAAAAAAATCGCTTAATGGTCTTTTAGTTTTAAACCTTCCTGATCAAATATTTAATATGAACAAGAATAAATTCCTACACTTCGTTCATAAATGTCATAAATATTGTATTTTTTGACATTTATTTACACACAGAGTAATATTTATTTTTTCGAAAAAAAAACTTTCCTATGAATGAAATAAAGGAAAATATTTACAATTGAAATGAAATAAAAAAAAATCATATTTCACTTTAACAATGACAAAATAAAAATTACTACAAAAGTTTTCGATTTTCTTTTCCTATTTCCTTGGAAATTTCTTCGAGAGGAAAAGGAAAATAAGGACCAAGTACAAACATATAATTTTAAATAATTCATTTTATGATAGAGACATTTGCAAATTGTAGGTAAGAAAATTCAATTTGAATGAAAAATTGTTGACTAAGCCAAGACTATAAAATATGAGGATTGTGAGCAATGAAAAGAAATTCTCGTAAAAAAGGAAATTTTTACAAGTCAACAAAATGCCACAATAAAAATGAGCTTAACGATTTAACAGAGCAATTTAGCAAAAGATGGAGAAAGGTAAAATATTTAAATGGAAAAATTATATTTATACACATGCATACATTTGTACATACCCTGCAGTAAATGCCGTCAGAGAAACAATACTGTTTTGCTATTGACAATGTCTCCAGTACTACTTGCCTATTTTGCCCCATCCAATGTTATCTACTATTGACATTTAACATTTAGAGTTATTAGACATTACCACTATTTACTTAGTATTGACTTTGTAGTTCTTTTGGTCCAAATGGAGACATTGAGATCAAATCGGGGCCTATTGATATACATATATGTTGACACATTCGTTGACAATGTCACCAGATATATACTAGAATAGTTGTCTCTATATATTCACTATTTCAGTACTGAACTAAAATTAGGGACATTTGAATTGAGTGTTGACATGGAGACACATGATCCCAGTTTTACTACAGGGTACTTATGTAAGTGACTTATTACATATGAAGGGACTCACAACATAAAGGGAAATTATAAAATAATTTTCAGATCGAATACTTTATAAAATCATGTAGAAAAAGTTATTTTTTATTATTAAAAAGAGATTTAAAGTTTATAAAGAAAAAAAAATAAATTTATTTGGAAGATTTAAATATTATTTGAAAAAAGTTTTTTTGATTCTAATTTGGGGTTTGTTTTCCAGTTAAACTTTGTTGTATGACGTTTTGAAAATTTTAGAAAAAAAATCGATTAAATTAGAAAAATGTTAAAGCATCTAAATTTAGGATTGTTTACCATTTTAACGTTATTTAATAAACTTAAATATAGTAATTTAAAGATTTTAAATGAATACATTTATTGATAGATTCTCGATTTCCATTTACAACTTCGGGCTTGTAAATAAATAAAACAGATTTCTTTCCAGCAATTATTCCACAAACTTGCAAAGATTGGCCCTAAATTATTTTAATTTTTGTCATCGAAAAAGAAAACCATAATGGAAATTGTAGTCTTTCAAATTCGAAACGCATTTTGGAAGATTTGAAGGGAATCGGTGGTATTAGTACATCTGTACCCTTATACTTTCCAGTAATGATCATCGCCTTGTTTGAGTTGTTCACTTTTATTTAAGACTTGACGTGGTGCCGAGGATTTGATAAATTTAGACAATTATTTTGCTCATCAGCAGGTGTGGAAACTGGAATCACTGGAAGTGTTTGGCTACCAAAATGAGTATTCCCCAAATAATAAAGTGTTGATTTTGAAATCCGGCAGAATACGGTCGAGGGCTTCCGAAGAATTTTTATTTTCCATTGTGCATTTATCCCACATTATAAACTTACATGATTGCCAATCATCAATCAACTATTAACAATCAATTATCAACAACCATCTAACAATAGTCAGCTATCATCAAACAACCGATAGTCAATCGTCAAACAATCATTAAACAGTCATCAACACTCCTCAACCAAAAACTGGTCCAACAATAATCAAACAATCGAAAAAAATAGTCAAACAACTATCAAACTATTGTCAAACAATCATCAAACCAAATACTCTATAAAATAAAGATTTTGCACTTCTACATATTGATTTACCGTATGGTCGTTTTGAAAAGTCCCATAAGTCCCATTCGGAAGCAACTAATGGAGATTATTATCCAAAGAGAGAAAGCTAAGGCAATCACACGTGGTCATGAAACGTGTGTTTGTTTGTGCGTCTATGCGTTTTTCACTGTTTTTATCCACTTAAGTCAAAATATATGGAGTGCAATAGAGCGGTTCGCCTTCCATACAAAAAAAAAGTTATGTCAGTCACCTCCTAGAGAAATGTAGCCCTTACAGAGCCCTGAAAATTGATATATAAAATGTTATGATCGGATTTAAAATGGCAACACAGTGAAAAGGCGGTATTTGTAGGCGTGATAAAAAAATAAAAAAAATTTGTTTAGAATTATTTTTACATTATCTTTAATCCTAGGGGATGACTGACTCAACTCTTTTTTCGAACCACTCTAGAGTACAATACCTTTATATTATATTGTCTTTGATCAAAGTTTTGTCAAAAAAAACTCAGAAGTCATCGATCAATCGTCAAACAATCATTTTACAATCTTAAAACAATTGATTGTCAATCTTCAAGTAATTATCGAACAATTAATCAAAATTGTCAACAGTCGTCAGTCAATCGTCAATCAGTCATCAAAAACTTATTAAGAAATCATCAAACAATCGTCAAATAACCATCAAACAATCAACAAGCAATCACCAGTCAATCGTGAAACAATTATCGAACAATCATTAAAAATTATCAAACAATCGTCAGTCAATCATCAAGCAATCATCAAACAACTACGAAATTGAATTTCTACGAACGTTTAAGAAAAAAAATTACCCAATCCATATATGCGTTTTTCACTGTTTTTTATCCACTTTAATTAAAATATATGGAGTGCAATATATTTATATTGTATTGCCTTTGATCAAACTTTTGCCAAAAAATCCTCAGAAGTCATCGATCAATCGTCAAACAATCATTAAACAATCTTAAAACAATTGATTGTCAATCTTCAAGTAATTATCGAACAATTAATCAAAATTGTCAACAGTCGTCAGTCAATCGTCAATCAATCATCAAAAAATTATTAAAATATCATCAAATAATCGTCAAATAACCATCAAATAATCAACAAGTAATCGCCAGTCAGTCGTGAAACAATTATCGAACAATCATTAAAAATGATCAAACAATCGTCAGTCAATCATCAAGCAATCATCAAACAACTATGAAATAATCATCAAAAAAATGTCAAGCAACAACTAAAAAATCTTAAAAAAATTTCAAACAATCATCAAACAGCCGTCAAACCACTATCAAACGATCGTCAAATATTACCAATATTGGTGCAGCCGTATTTCGATTTTAGATAAATAAAAAAATGGGCGTGGTTATATTATCTCTCAGTTAAAACTTAAATTGAATTTCTACGAACGTTTAAGAAAAAAATTACCCAATCCATCTATGCGTTTTTCACTGTTTTTTATCCACTTTAATTAAAATATATAGAGTGCAATATCTTTATATTGCATTGCCTTTGATCAAACTTTTGTCAAAAAATCCTCAGAAGTCATCGATCAATCGTCAAACAATCATTAAACAATCTTAAAACAATTGATTGTCAATCGTCAAGTAATTATCGAACACTTAATCAAAATTGTCAACACTCGTCAGTCAATCGTCAGACACTCGTCAATTAATCATCAAAAATGATTAAAGAATTATCAAATAATCGTCAAATAACCATCAAACAATCAACAAGTAATCGCCAGTCAATCGTGAAACAATTATCGAACAATCATTAAAAACGATCAAACAATCGTCAGTCAATCATCAAGCAATCATCAAACAACTATGAAATAATCATCAAACAATTGTCAAACAACAACTAAAAAATTTAAAAAAAATTTCAAACAATCATCAAACAGCCGTCAAACCACTATCAAACAATCGTCAAATATTACCAATATTGTTGCAGTCGTATTTCGATTTTAGATAAATAAAAAAAATGTGAGAATTTTATATAAAAAGTATTCGTGATTCCAAATGTTTTCTATTTAAGATTCATTCAAATAAGACACAGAACTTAAAAGTTTTTTATAGAAAAATAATTTATATCTAAAAAAAACTTTATTTTATATAAAATATTTCGATTTCATATAAAAGATGTTAGTGAATAAATTTGATTTTATATGAAAAAATTGTAATGGCACCTTTCGAAGATATTTCCAGATTCTTTGAAGAAGCGAAATAAAGTGTGGCATAGTACCCATTCACTTACAATCAAAATCCTCTTTTCTGAGTTACTTACAAAATAAAAAAAAATTTGAAGCAGGACTTATGCTCCACCCTGTTTGCTGCCTACTTAAGTATTTCATTGATTTACTTTCACGCTTAATATGTCTCAAAAGAGTATGTCTGTAAATATTTTTCAGTTTTCTTATTAAATTTATAAAGTTACAGTAGCCTATTTATATATACACCTACGCAACAAAAAATATTAATTATTTTTCTCTGTGATGTTAAAAAATTTTCCTTTAATATTCTTTATACTTCAATCATAAAGTTAATTTATTTACATAAATGTTAATTGTAAATATTCGCGCTAGTATGTTGTTTTGTATTAAAATATACTTAAAAGAAACCCAATGTTCCAATCAGAGAAACCAGATAAATATGCAATACAAAATCTCAAATAGCTTCCAGCTGTATTTTTGTAAATTATCTTAGTTTTTTTTCTTAGTCCAACTCTATGTCTAAGTCTTTCTCTAGGCCTTAGTCTGTGCCTTAGTCAACTTTTATATTTTAATCAGAGAAACCAGATAAGTATGCAATAAAAAATCTCAAATTGCTCTCAGCTGCTTTTCTGTAAATTTTCTCAGTTTTTGTCTTAGTCTATGTGTCTAAATCTATGTCTAAGTCTGTCTCAAAGTCTAAGTCTCTATCTAAGTCAACTTTTATGTGTTATTTAAATAATGTACAATATTAATTGGTCATATTTCCGCTTAACCTGACACTATTAAATCCTAAAACAAAATTTAATTTCTTTTTTTTTTGGTTTTTTCGTTTTCATTTTATCGTAGCACTTGTAGTTTTATTTTTATCTCAAAACTTTATTTATAGTATTCGCTAGTTTCCACTTTTGTACTTAATATCTTACAGTTGAGTTCCCATAAAAACTCTGAATATAAAAAAGCTTAATAATGAACTTATAATTAAAGTTGTCTGATTTTTGTTGGGAATTTAATTTTAGCAGGATGACGAGAAATTTTGTTAATTAGGAAAATTTATGAAAGTTATTTTCCAGAAAGTTATGATACACATAAAGAAAAGCGTAGTAAATTTAATAGTAAACAAAAAAACTATAACAAAAAATAGTTAATTATGTAAAAAAATTATTTGGTTAGAAGATAAAAAGTTTATTACCTGATTTCAACAGACGGACAGAAAGACAGACAGACTGACAGACTGACAGACAGACAGACAGACAGACAGATAGGCAGACAGACAGACAGACAGACAGACAGACAGACAGACAGACAGAAAGACAGATTGACAGACAGACAGAAAGACAGACAGACAGTCAGTCAGTCAGACAGACAGACAGACAGAAAGACAGATTGACAGACAGACAGACAGACAGACAGACAGACAGACAGAAAAACAGACAGACAGACAGACAGACAGACAGAAAGACAGATTGACAGACAGACAGACATGAGCCACGGCTCATATAACAATATTACTTATTTTTACTTTTGTGTCCCATTGTAATTATAAGACTTTCTTAATAGAAATGTTATTACGCTGCCGTTAATTTCTTAGCCTATATCTTTCATGAGGATAACGATTATAATGATTATGTATATGTGGACAATTATGATAATTAACATATTAGCTTTTCTTCGAAAATGTTTCTGAATCCTACGCGTGATAAGTATTAAATAATAAACTTCGTTATGTGATAATATGAAGTATTTTCTTAATGCGAGTATTAATTGGAGTGTATTTATACACGCTTAAGATATTTTGGGGAAAAGTTAGGTCAATTTTCTTGGAAGCACGCAACCAGATGTTTAAGACAAGTTGATGACAATAAACTGCAAGAGACAGAATTATTAATATTGAGCAAGTAAGAAAATTATGCAGTCATTCGAGACCGACTAATTGATACCCTTTACCACTAAGCTTTTATTATTGATAATGTAAAACAATTTAAATAATTTCAAAAATGTAACCAAACCGTCCTTGTTTTGTTATAACTAAAATTTTAGTGTATGAAAATTTGATATTTAAAAAAAATCCTTTTTTCTGGATTCGTTCTGGAAAATATATGAAAAAAGAGGTCTACTAATTTTGACTGCAATTAGTCTACTCCTTGGGGCACCTGTCTTGAACCGCAATTTTTCACCTATTTTTCTACTTAATGTACAATCCGCAATTCTCAACAGAATTTAATAAAATTCGGCTGAAGGCTATAAATTGACCCAAAAAAGAGCTTTACTAATTTTGGTTCAAATCCGTCCACTTCTGGGGGTACCTGCCTTGGACTAATACTTAAATGCAATAAGATTAAAAAGTTACGCCTAAATGACTGCAACTCTTTTTGCTTAAATTATGCCTAACAATATATGTGATTTTTTTCAGAAAATTTTAAACTTTGTTCAACGATCGGTAAATTTTGGTGAATTTTTATCGCTCAATCTAAAGAACAAACTTTTGTCTTTTACGTGGTTATGGTGGGAGCACCGAGCAAAACCGAGCCGGCTTAGTTTTTGTCCAAAGAAAAACGAAAATATTGAATTTCTTAGAGTAGTTTTGATATTCTGATATTGATAATTTAAGCAAAAAATGTTGCAGTCACTTAGGCATAACTTCTTAATCTAGTTGCATATAAGTGTTAGTTCAAGACAGGTACCCCTAGAAGTCGACGGATTTCAACCAAAACAATCAATGCACAATTGACCGTAGCTGGAAATGATATAAATCTACTAAAATCGATCGATTTCAGACATATTTTGTTAGCTAATTTTCAGTTATTTGCCCCCAAAAAAATGAAAATTTTGACTTTAATCCTTTTGACTGATATTTTATCTTTCATTTGGTTTAAATTTTTTGGGAAAATAACCGAAAATTATCTCAAAAATATATCTGAAATCGATCGATTTGAAAACTATCGTTTTCCATCACATTTAGTTTAAAAAATTCAATATTTTCGTTTTTCTTTGGACAAAAACTAAGATGACCCAGTTTAGCTCGATGTTCCTACCATAACCACATAAAAGGCAAAAGTCTCTTCTTTAGATTCAGCAAAAAAAATTTACCAAAATTTACCGATTGTAGAACAAAGTTCAAAATTTTCTGAAAAAAGTCACATAAATTGTTATGCATAATTTAAGCAAAAAGTATTGCAGTCATTTAGGCGTAACTTTTTTATCGAATTGCGTATAAGTGTTAGTCCAAGCTAGGAACTCCTAGAAGTCGACGGGTTTTAAACAAAACAATCAATGCACAAGTGACCCTAGCTCCCATATCAAGTCCTCATCTGAAAATGACATAAGTCTACAGAAATCTCGAAATTTTGCAAAGAAAATAGAACATATGATGTTTCTAAGACTTAAAAAAACTTGTTAAATTGTTGGTCCATTTTTGACATTAGTAGTGAAGAGCATCATATAGTCGGGCTTAACCAACTTTAGCTTTTCTTACTTATTTTTTTGTTTAGGAAACAACAACTAACAATAATAATGAAGATTAAAGGTTAAACTAAATATAAGTGAGAAGTAATTAGCTGTCATTAGCACATGAATTCTGGTTAATGATGATTTGAAGAAAATATAAAAATTGTTTAGCAAGAAACTTTTAAAGGATTTTATAAAGTTATGGAACTTAAAGAAAATAAGAAAATATTTCTTTGATATTTAGAATTTCTTAAAAAATGTTCCTTAATAAAAATAAAACCAATATTCTTGCAAAACTCTAATTATAACAAAAACAAGTAAGAAAGTGCTATAGTTGGTCAAGCCCGACCATACGATACCCTTCACACCAATAAGGTCAAAGGTCTTCTTTTTCCTTTATAAAGACAAATATTTGGTAAATTTTGCCATCATACAAAAATTTTCTCTAAATTTTTTTTTTTTTCTTAAAATGTTTAAATAATTTTGACTTATATGAGAGCTAGGGTCAAATGTGAACCGGTTATCTCGAAATTTTGGCAAATTGATTACAGTTTTTACAAAAGTTATGTATGCAGAAAATAAACTCAAAATTGTCATTATCTTCAGATTTATGAGCGTTTTTAAAGATTTTTGTCTCATTTAGAGCGTTTTGAAGTTGAGTTTGTATGGGAGCTATGGTCCAATGTTTACCAATTTCAACAAAATTTGGTATAGTCAGTTTGGTTTATATAAGCATTATTTAGCTTAAATTGTATGTAAAAATATTGATATTTGTGGCCAAAATATCAATTCCGTGAAGTGGAACCAATAGGGGCATCATAAATAATAGACCAATTTTGACGAATTTCAATAGCCACGGTCCCACTCGAAATGATCAAAATGATCTCTGACAAATTTCATCAAATTATCTTTAGAATTGCGACCTGTACTTTGATTACATGGTTTACATGGGGGTGCAGCCATCCAGCCAGACGTACGAACGGACGGACCGACATCGCTTAATCGACTCAGAAAGTGATTCTAAGCCTATTGGTATACTAAAAGGTGGGTCTTAGACAACTATTTCTATGCGTTACATACATCAGCACAAACTTATAATACCCTTTCCACCTATGGTGTTGAAGGATATAAAAACGTCCTAAATACCTGAAACTGTCACCTAGAAAAATATTCATATCTTCATTTATATACTTAAGCTTTTCATCTTATCCTACAAAATTTAATTAAACTTTATTACAATGATTTCTTTTGTAACCACATAAAAATGCAATCAATTTGAAAATTTCTTACTAATAAATTAAGTCTTTTGTACTTATTTCTTCTACATTTTTTTTATTTATGTCAAATCAACTGAAGATAATTCAAATCCGATTCAATACAATTTTTTCATTTGTACTTTTAAAAGACTTATATGAATTCTTTGGATTTATATTTTTGCTGCTTTTGTCTAACGAATGATTGAATGTCATTTTTATTGTTTAGTAAAAGAGAAGAAAATTCCTCAAAAAGAAAATAAAAATAAATGAAAAGGTTTTAAAACCAAAAATAATTTTATGAATTTCTTCTAAAAATCATAAATGTTCAGATCAATAGGAGATTTTGAAAAAAAAAAATTAAAATCAATCCCAAAATAATCATTGAATTGTAAAGAAATTTTTAAATAAATTTTAATAATTTTATTTATTTAAATTTAATATCATATACAAATTATATGAATTTACTTTTATTCATTTTAAATTTATTTGGCTTTAACTTTATGAAAATGTAATAACATAAATCTTTTCATTTGAAAAATTTCTTTAAAAAGTAATGAAATCATATTCAAAGTAAAAATATGAAGACAAAGATTTATTGTCAAACATACATAATAATCAAAATGATTTCTTGATTGATAAGACATTTGAAATTTGACGACAATCAAATCAAAGTTATTGTCAATCAAGCAAGGCACACACAATCGACAGTCAACTAAACGAAATAAATTCTGAGTCAAATCAAAAATTTTCAAACAAGTACTAAACCACATTATTTCCGAATTCGATGAAATTTTGTACATACATTAGAGTATCCCAAAAAAATTTAAAGTAATTTTACAGGGGGTACAAATTTGAAACCAATAATTCAAACATTTATTTACCAAGGTCAAAACTGAAATTTTTAAAATATATTTTTTTTTTTTCAAAAAGATACTCGAAATTACATGTTTCATTGTTATTCTTATTTTATAACTCAAGAACGGGCTCACCTATCCAAACTTTGTTCGGACTGTTTAGTAGATGGTTTATGTTAAGTTTGCTCAAAATCGGTCGAGAAGTTCTTCATTTATTACATTTTTTGT
Source organism: Stomorhina lunata (assembly GCA_933228675.1). NCBI lineage: Eukaryota > Metazoa > Arthropoda > Insecta > Diptera > Rhiniidae > Stomorhina > Stomorhina lunata. The sequence goes on along the minus strand of OW121740.1, from coordinate 115,037,928 downwards.
AATAAATTAATTAGTATTTTGTAAAGTTTATAAAATCCATGGAAATTAATTAGTATTTTTTAAAGTTTATAAAATCCATGGAAATTTTTTATATTTACATATTGTATAATATAGTTTCCATATATTGTATAAACGCTATAAATTATTTGTTTCTATATACCATAAATATAAAAATTTGATCATGTTATGATCTTTAGAAAAGTTATTGCGCATGAGCCTACGAAGGTTTCTAAACTGATGTGACAAGATTCCAACAGGTGAAGCCACTAAAAATTACTTCAAATGAATTAAAACATAAACTGTGCTTTTGATCATGTATAACATAAATGATCTTTGGCAAAGTTGTTGCGTATGAACCGACGAAGGTTTGTATGACCAATTTCCGACAGGTGTTTTGTAGATGTTTTATGTTAAGTTTGCTCAAAATCGGTCGAGCGGTTCTTCATTTATCACATTTTTTGTAACAAATTAATTAGTACTTTGTATATTTTATAAAATCCATGGAAATTTTTTATATTTATTTATTGTATTAGTTTCCATATATTGTATAAACACTATAAGTTATTTTTTCTATATACTATGTACGTATATAAAAAATTGATCATGTTATAATCTTTAGCAAATTAATTGCACATGAGCCTACGAAGGTTTCTAAACTGATGTGACAAGTTCCCAATAGGTGGCGCCACTTAAAATTACTCCAAATGAATGAAATCGTAAATTGTGCATTTGATCATATAATGATCTTTTGCAAAGTTGTTGCGTATGAGCCGAAGAAGGTTTTAATGTTGGTATGACCAATTTCCGACAGGTGGTGCCACTGAAAATTACTCCAAATAAATTAAATCGTAAACTGTTCAATTTGTCATGTTATGATCTTTAGTAAAGTTGTTGCGCATGAGCCAACGAAGGTTTCAAGGTTGGTATGATAAGTTTCCGACAGGTGGTGCCACTAAAGACTACTCTAAATGAATTAAAACGAAAACTGTGCATTCGATCATATTATGATCTTTTGTGATATTTCAAAAAAGGTATGTCCAATTTCCGATAGATAGCGCCACTGAAATTAAGATATGCTGGATAAAAGCTGTAGGGGAGTAGATTCAAAAACTATATTCAGTATATACAATTGTTTCTCAGCAAAAATTTGACTGCGGTTGGAATATAGTAAAAAGTGATATGAAATCATAAAGACTTTGAAGTTTTGTAGGGGCCATTCCAGACAGACCTGAATAGGTTGCGATATGCTGAATGAAAGCTCTAGGGGAGTAGATTTTAAAACTGTACTCAGTATATGCAGTTGTTTCTCAGTCAAAATTTTATAGGAATTTTGTAAAAAAAAATGATATGAAGTCAAGAGGAATTTGAAGCTCTGTATGGGCCATTTCAGACAGACCTGAATGTGGTTATGATGTGCTGTCTCGAGGGAAATAGATTCCAAAACTATATTCAGTTGATTCTCGGGAAAAAAAATGACAGCGGGTGGAATGAAGTTGGAATTCATGTGAAGTCACTTGAAGAACATTTGAAGCTCTATAGGGGCCTTTTTAGACAGACCAGATTAAGGTATGCTGGGTAAAACTCTAGAAAAGTAGATTCAATATATGCAGTTGTTTCTCAGCAACACTTTGACAGCGGATGTACTGTTGTAAAAAGTGATATGAAATCATAAAGAGTTTGAAGCTCTGTAGGGGCCATTTCGGACAGATCTAAATGAGGTTGCAATACACTGGGTAAAAGCTTTAGTATTTTCATGAAAATGAAAAAAATAGCTCAAAAGCGCCTCTTATTACATATTATTTAAATTAACCCTTGCATACCCATGGACTAAGCCATGGAACTATTTAGAGCCCATGGGTACACATGGGTTAATTGATATAAAAATGTATTTAAAGGAGCCTTTGGACAATTTTTTTGAATTTTCATGGAAATATAATAATAAAAACATGTAAATTCTACTACTGAAAAAAAATATATTTTTTAAAAATTTTACATTTTACCCTGGTAATAAAAGGGTTAATGACATGTGATTTTAACTAAAATTCTTATATATATTTCTGCCTGCTGAAGGAATAATAATTTCAGTTTTTCTTATAAAAACTGTTAATATATAACAATTTACGTGATTTTTTATAACTTTGGTGAAAAATTGGGGGTTTGTCGAAACCCTTTGATTTTAAGTCACAGGTACGGCTAAGCTGTTAGAAATATCGATCTAATTTTTCCTTTGTGATATTCTGCAAATTAAAATCGTCTAACAAATTAAAAGGAGTTTTTAAATGGTATAAAAAAAATATTTGTTTTCGTCTTATGCAAAAGTGACTTAACGTTAGCCCATTGTAACAAAAATTAATATTTAAATATCTTGAGGTTTTCAAAAAAGTAAAAAAAAGTCAAGCCTAATAAAATTTTTAAAAATAATACATTTTTTTATTGCATGTGCTTAGGAGAGTCTTTCAGGATGTACAATATTTTGAAAAAACTAATTTTTGTTAAAATGAGTTGACTCTTTGAGGTACCTGCCTTGGATCCCCATTTTTCACAATTTTTTTTTTTTTTTTTTTCAATGTATATGCCGCAATTTTCGTCTGAATTAAAAAATTCGGTACACGTCTATTAATTGATCCAAGAAAAATTTATACTATTTTTGGTAGAGATCCCTTGACTCTTTAAGGTATATGCCTTGGACCCCCATTTTTCATTTTTTATTGTTATCAATGTATAAGCCGGAATTCTCATTGGAATTTAAACAAATTTGGTACACACTATTAGTTTATCCAACAAAAAACTCAACTAATTTTGGTTAAAATCCGCCCACTCCTTGGGGTACCTGCTTTGCACCCCCATTCTCAACTTATTTTTCTACTCAATATAAGCTATAATTCTCAACAGAATTGTATGAAATTTAGCACACATCTATTGGTTGGCTTAAAAAAGAGCTCCACTCATGTTGGTTGAAATCCATTAACTCCTACGGGACTTACACATAAATTTAATTTGATTAAAAAGTTGCGCCTAAACGACCGCAACACTTTTTGCTTAAATTATGCCTAATAATTTAGATGACTTTTTTCAATAAATTTTGACTTTTGTTCTACGATCGGTAAATTTCGGTGAATTTTTTTCGCTTTATATAAAGAAGAGACTTTCGTCTTTTACGTGGCTATGGTAGGAGTACTGAGCAAAACCTATCCAACTTAGTTTTTGTCCAAAAAATACGAAAACACTGACATTTTTAGTGCTTCTTTGATTTCCTGATATCTCTTGAACAATCAACGAGATTAAGTTATTTTCTTTTGCAGACTAAAACCAAGATTGAAGCTGTGAAACTATATTCGATGCATGAGCTACTGAGTTTGATGAAAAATTTCATAATTTTTCGTTTAAAAACATTAAGCTCGTTCCAATACCTTTTTTAACACATAATATTTACATATAACTTTTTCTTGAAAACAATTATTGATTATTAATATCAAGACTCTTCTTTATACAAAAAAAATGGCTTTTTTGCAGCAGAAATAATATAGTGCGCCAATTAAACGTGGTTGAATTGCTGATTTCTAATTTCTCGATGAATATTTCCCATTAAATCGACAAGAGATTATGGATTGTCATTATAATTTTTTTTTTTTTTTTGTGGTAGCCCCATAAAAAATCCATGGGAGTTAGATGAATGACCTCGATGGCCATGACATGTGCTCAAAGCGACTAATTAGTTTTTGGGGAAAATTTTCCCGAAATAAAATCATCAAAGCTCTAGCTGTGTGTACAGTCGATCCATCCTATTGAAACCATGTATGTGAAGAGTTCGATTGATAAGCTCGCAGATTTGACAAAAAGAATTCCATAATCATACGTAGATAATATTAACGGTTAATATTCATCTCATAGTCTTGAGCTACCCCCCTATTTATAACAGTTTAATTTATTAATTTAATAGTATATATATGCCACCTGACACCCAGTATATCTTAGCAGCTTGACTATTAGGCAATATATTGATCCTCACAGTTGGGAGGATCTTACATCACAGCTAATCTACTACTTCCATCAAGGCAACAACTAAGAAATACTACAGTCATGAGGTCATGAGGGCTTTATGTCTCTTTCTAGTTGGAAAACAACATAATTATTAAGTTGTTAGTCATTATTGGAAATATAACGTATTTAGAGTATCTGATGTTTTGGTAAAAAACGAACCCGTGATACCATAATATTCTCTATATTGCAAAATTTGTCAACCACGTTCAATGTACGTCTTACATACTTTAACCTCAACGTACCACAGCGACAAAGAAACTTAATGATTCAAATAATAAAAATATGTTTGCCGGTGCGTATACTTAATATTACATTTATTACTAAACAAAATATCAAGTATACGCCTCATTATACCTTGAACTGCCATCAAAGTTTAAAATTGCATGATGGAATGATTTCATTAGATGTAAAAGGCTCTTCGCAAGATTTTTTTAAAATTAAAAAAAAAGTAAATAACAACATTCATTTTTAACCACTGTTCAATATCTGTTTTCCTGAAACTTCACTCTTCGGATGCGTTGCTACAGGGACAAAGCAAGCCAGTTTGAAGGGAAACATTCAAAAAGAAATAGAAATGACAAAACTTGACAATATCAACAAATAAATATCATAATAACAACATTTGTTATCAATATGACAAACAGAAAATATTGTTTGAATATGTATGAATGTGAATTCATATGAGTAAGTTTGCAAAAGATTTCCTAATATCTATTTCATAGATAAATACATATGCAAACAAATAAAATAAACATACAGCCAGACATTACATAGTTACAGAGAAAGATACATATGTATGAATTGACAGACAGTCAGACATACAAATGAAATTATTAAGAACAAGAACAGATCTACTGTAACAACTGTTAACATAAATGTTATCAATGTATATATATATATATATGTATCTACTCATACGTATAAGGTTAGGTATGTATGAATGAATCTTATGAATATGCATATGTCAAGTATCTGTAGAGATTTTTTCCACTTTTTTCTTATATTTGAATTCAGACAAGATAAGGTTTAGGTATATACATATATAAATACATACTGACACATATTTTTATAAAAATATATACTTGGTAGAGATTTTATTAAGCAGCTAGATTTACACTTATGTTATATTACACATATTGTATATATATATACATATGTCTGTATTTCAAATCAATATACTTATTATACATATTATATATGTATATTCTCAGTATATATCTATTTGTTTACATATGTATGTTTTTATATCCTTCCCTGTGTATTTGTAAGCGTAAATGTATTTGTACCTAACAAATCTTTGTCTAGAAATATTTTTTTTTCCATTTTACTTTAACTTAACTTTTTTTAGCAAAAATGATAAATACTTATAAGTATAATATCAAAATGATGAAGTATTAAAATTTAATTATATCATTATTATATTTTAACAAAAATTCTTACACAGAATGACAGTATTATAATGTATCTGTTATCCATTCCTCCATATTAAGCAGAATTCTTCTTCTTTTATACTTGACCCCCAGTAAAGCATAGGGCCTGAACCATGCTCTCTATTGCAAGGTATTAGGCATTCATCCATCAATAGTTTGCTGCTTGCCACTTCAGGGTCCAAATTATCGCATTCGATATCGATCGAAATCTGAGATATTTTCAAGACATTTGTATAGCATACTTTAAGGATAATCAAAATTATTTAAAAGATGCCAAGTTTACTTTATTTTTTTTTTGTAGTTATTTGCCAAAAGATGACCAATAGTAAAAGTGTTTTAATTGAACTATATGTTTTAAAAAACGAATGAAAATGGATACCAAATTTCAATAAACTTTTTGCATTGAAGTAACTTTGAACATCCCTAAAGTATACTTCACAATATTTTCTTAAAAGCTTGAGTTTTCGGTCGATATCGACATTCGACTACGATATTTCGAATATAGTTTTACAGCTTTAATTTTGATGTCAATTTAATTAAGATACAAAACCTTGGTTTTAGTCTGCAGAAGAAAATAACTTAATCTCGTATATATTTTGTTTAGAAGATAAAAGGAAATCAAAAAAGCTCTACTAAATTCAGTGCTTTCGTTTTTCTTTGGACAAAGACTAAGTTGACTCGATTTTGCTCGGTACTCCCACCATAACCAAGTCAAAGGTAAAAGTCTCTTTTTTGGATTAAGCTAAAAAAATTCACCGAAATTTACCGATCGTAGAACAAAGTTCAAAATGTTCTGAAAAAAGTCACATAAATTGTTACGCATAATTTAAGCAAAAAGTGTTGCAGTCATTTAGGCGTAACTTTTATATCAAATTGAATTTAAGTATGAGACCCAGTCAGGTACTAGTAGGAGTCGACGCATTTCAACCAAAATTAGTAGAGCTCCTTTTTTTGAAGAATTTCATCAAATTCTGTTAAGAATTGAGGCTTATATATAGAAAAAAAGTGACAAATGGGGGTCCAAGACAGGTACTCCAAAGAGTTTCAACCAAAATTGGTAGAGATCTTTGTTGAATAAACTTATAGACGTATGTCAAATTTGATCAAATTTTGATGAAAATTTCGGCTTATGCACCTAGAAGAAAAATAGGTGAACAAATGAGGGTCCAAGGCAGGTACCCCAAGAAGTCGACGGTTTTCAAAATTTTTTGAAATTTTCTTATCTATATAAAATTGAACAAGTATGCAAAATTTCATCGTTGTAGGATAACTTTATCTATTTGCACTTCGATTCGTATTAAGAAATACTACTACGCGCCATAGCCTTCAAGTATAATCTTTGTCTTGAAAATATTGATAGCGTAAGTATTTTCTTGAAGCTGAGCTAAACCCGGGCTTAAAAAACGTAAGTCATCGGCATATTTTAAGTAATTGAATTGTTTAAACTGTGTCCATTGAATACCGTGTCTGCCATTCAAAGTCGAGAGCATTGTATTGTCGATGGCAAGACTAAAAAGTATAGGTGACAAGATAAATCCTTCCATGCCTTAATACAGTTGTAATATCGAACGGATTTGAAAATTTACCCTTGTGTAGAACACGACATTTAAAAATCAGGGGCCTTATCGATCGAAATGTAAGATATTTCAGATACATTTGTAGCGTAAGGATAATTTAAATAATATATAACCTATAATGTTCACTGGATCGTAACTTATTTATAAAAATGTTCCCAGATAGTAAAAGAATTTTATTTTAACTAAATGTTTTGACAAACAAACGATATCTAAGTTTATTAAACTTTTTGCAAAATAGATAATTTTGAAAATCCCAAAGGTATGTTACACAATATTTGCACCAACTTAGAAAACTTTTTAGCAAATTTTAGTGGCGTCATCTATCGGAAGTTGGTTATACCAATTTAGAAATCTTCGCTGACTTATGCGCAACAACTTTGCTAAAGATTATACCATGATCAAATGTACAGCTTATGATTTTATTCATTTTCAGTAACATTCAGTGGCGCCACCTCTCGGAAATTGGCCGACTTATGCGCTACAACTTTGCTAAAGATTATACCATGATCAAATGTACAGCTTATGATTTTATTAATTTGAGTAACTTTCAGTGGCGTCACTTCTCGGAAATTGGCCATACAATAAATTTAATCCTTCGTCGGCTTATACGCAACAACTTTGCTAAAGATCATAGCGTGATCAAATGCACAGTTTACGATTTAATTAATTTTGAGTAATTTTCAGTGGCGTCATCTGTCGGAAATTGATCATACTAACATAGAAACCTTCGTCGGCTCATGCACAATAACTTTGGCACAGATCATAGCACAATCAAATGCACAGTTTACGATTTAATTAACTCTAAGCAATTTTCAGTAGCGCCACCTATCGGAACTTGGTTAATAATGTTCGTCGGCTCAAGCACAACAGCTTTTCTTAAGATCATAATATGATCAAATGCATAGTTTACAGACACACAAACATTCATTTTTATATAGCGTCGCAAGAATTTAAGAACGCTGTAACTAACAAAAAATCAAAAATAAGTTTTTTTGTATAACTTTTATCATAAAAAAATACTGCGTCGATTGGCCCCGGTCCCATATTTCTATGATAAACACAAGCTCATTAACGTTTTGAAAAATATCAGTGTAACAAATATATTTGTCGTAAGCCTTATAAAAACTAGTTTTAAGATGAAATTTTTACAGCCAATATATAAAGCAAAAAAATAAAAATATGTTTTTAAGATCATGTTCCTAATTTGTATAGTTTTTGAGATATGAGTTATATGAATTATACTTTCATACAGGTTTTTTGCCACTGGAGAACATTTTATGTCATGTCAGTTATAGCGTCCTTGAATTCCAGCGTCGATATATAGATTAAGAAAATTCTTCCTTGCTACAAATATAGATATCCGATGTAAGTTTTTTGAAGTTAAAAGTCTGAATTTTGGATCGATATCGAATGAGGCGATTTGGCCCCATATAAAAATTATATATTTCTGTGATGTTGATTTCTGTCAACAAAGATGTCTATAAAATTTATATTAAAGTTATGTTAGCTTTTTTCTAGATTTAATATTAACTATTTATAGCTTTTCATATAAAATATATGAAAATAAATTTGTAAGGTATACTTCTCGGAGTTAAGCTTTTTAATATTAAATTAAACCCAATTTATGTCTCCTAAAAATATACTCCGAAATTAAGTTAGGCACTTTTTATAGTTTTTATACTTTTTTAGCTATCAAAGCCTCAATATAAGAAACTATAACATAATAAATTTTGTATCACTCGTGTTCTTAAGTACATGCCATTTTTACGGTCAATATGATTAATTCGAAATAAAACGCCTGGTATTAACGTTATGGTCGTTTAGCAAATATTTATAACAATTCAATAGCATCAATTTACTACAAAAAATCTATAAAAAGCTAAAACAATTGGAAATACAAGGAAACAATAAACAAAAAAATATTTGCTGCTACTTGGGATTTTATAGCCCGACAGGTAATAGTAAAAATTCTATGATCCAGACATTAAGTAGAGTGTTTAATGGGCTTAAAGCCATCGGCAAATATTGAAATAAGAAAAAATATTTTAACAACCAGTTAAGAATGAGGATACTTGAAGTAATTTCGAACGAAAAGGAGCTATATAAAAGTCTATAAAAATATTATGTTGTAAGAACTGAAAAGGAAAGAAAGAAAATCCACTTGTTGCTACGAATTTAAGATAAAATTTACATTTTTAAAAGCAAAAACTTTAAATTTTTTATAAAAATTTAAATTGTTGTTTAATCTTGGAACCAATTAAATGTTTTTTTAAGGGCTAAAGAAATAAAGTTTAATATTATACTTAAATATTTGTTATTTCTTAACAATTAATTAAATTTTTAAGTCAATTTTTTAAATTCCTTTTAACAAGCTCCCTAACATAGGCAACACAATTTGCCTTATAAATCTCCATGGTATTGAAATGACTTTTCATTTGTTAACATTTTTATTTAACTATAGTTTATTTAGTCAGGCAACAATAAAAACATTTTATTATTTTTGCAAAAATAAATAAATGTTAAATGTTCTATTTTTTCTTTTGTTATCAACTTTTGTTGTTCTTTTTCACTTTAAGAATAAAGTTTTTATTTTGTTTTTTTTTTAATAAAACAACTGGGTATTAAACAAAAACGACTAAAATACAAATAAAATGTTAAAATTGGATATTTGCTGTTGTTTCTGGTAGATGACACATATGTGGGATATAAAACAAATGGCTTAATTAAACTGCATGATTTCCAAGTTTTTAAACTTTTTTTAATAACAAAAACAAGGTTATAACTAGACTAAAGGCATTTTACTTGTGTGTTAGACTTATTTATATATTTAATCTGAAAATCATATGAGAATATTTAACTATAGAGTAAGAGCTAATATTTTACTATATGACATTGGCACAAAAATCAAAAGGGATGTATATGATGATCTTTCTGTCTGTCTGTCTGTACATATGTCTGCCTGCCTGCATGTGCGCCTGTCTGTCTGTCTGTCTGTCTGTCTGTCTATTTGTCTGTCTGTCTGTCTGTCTGTCTGTCTGTCTGTCTGTCTGTCTGTCTGTCTGTCTGTCTGTCTATTTGTCTGTCTGTCTGTCTGTCTGTCTGTCTGTCTGTCTGTTTGTCTGTCTGTTTGTCTGTCTGTCTGTCTGTCTGTCTGTCTGTCTGTCTGTCTGTCTGTCTATTTGTCTGTCTGTCTGTCTGTCTGTCTGTCTGTCTGTCTGTCTGTCTGTCTGTCTGTCTGTCTGTCTGTCTATTTGTCTGTCTGTCTGTCTGTCTGTTTGTCTGTCTGTTTGTCTGTCTGTCTGTCTGTCTGTCTGTCTGTCTATTTGTCTGTCTGTCTGTCTGTCTGTCTGTCTGTCTGTCTGTCTGTCTGTCTGTCTGTCTGTCTGTCTGTCTGTATGTCTGTCTGTCTGTCTGTCTTTCTGTCTGTCTATTAATTAATTCGAAAAAGAGGTCTACTAATTTTAGTTAAAATTATTGAAATCTTAGATATTTTCAGATCATTTGTATAGCATACTTTAAGGATAATCTAAATTATTTAAAAGATGCACAGTTTACTATATTTTTGTTGAAGTTATTTGCCATAAGATGAACAATAGTAAAAGAGTTTTAATTGAATTACATGTTTTTAAAAACGAATCAAAATGGATACCAAATTTCAATAAACTTTTTGCATCGAAGTATCTTTGAACATCCCTAAAGTATACTTCACAATATTCGCTTGTAAGTCTGAGTTTTTGCTCAATATCGAATGCTGTAGTTTGGCCTCAGAATTTGAAAAAATTCGTCACACGTCTATTTATTGATCCAAGAAAAAGTTATGCTAATTTAAGTTGAGATCCCTTGACTCTGAGATATCTGCCTTAGACCCCCATTTTTCACTTATTATTGTTCTTAATGTATAAGCAGGAATTCTTAACAGAATTTAACATCGGCACATGTCTATTAGTTTATCCGAAAAAGAGCTGAACCAATTTTTTTTGAAGTCCGTCCACTCCTTGGGGTACCTGCCTTATACCCCCATTTTTCATTTATTTTTATTTATTTTTCCGCAATTCGGCACATATCTATTTGTTGACCCAAAAGAGTGCTCTGCTAAGTTTGATTGAAATCCGTCCTACGGGACTTACACTTCAATTCAATTTCATTAAAAAGTTACGCCTAAACGACTGCAACACTTTTTGCTTAAATTATTTGTAACAATTTAATTGACTTTTTTCAGAAAATTTTAAACTTTGTTCTACGATCGGTAAATTTCGGTGAGTTTTTTTCGCTCAATCTAAAGAAAAGACTTTCGCCTTTCACCTGATTACGATGGGTGCACCGAGTAAAACCGAGGCAACTTAGTTGTTGTCCAAAGAAAAACAAAAACACTGAATTTTGTAGAGCTTTATTGATTTCCTGATATCTCCTAAACTATATATGAGATTAAGTTATTTGCTTCTGCAGACTAAAAGCAAGGTTCTGTATCTTAATTAAATCGACCTCAAGATTGAAGCTGTGAAACTATATTCGATGCATGAGCTACTGAGTTTGATAAAAAATTTTATCACTTTTCGTTTTAAAACATTAAGCTTATTTCAATACCTTTTCCATAACACATTATATAACTTTTTCTTGCAAAAAAGTATTGGTCTTTATTATCTAGACTCTTCTCGTTAGTTTTTTAAAAGTGGTGATCAAAAACTGTCTTTTTTGCAGCAGAAATACCATAGTGCAACGCCTAGACGAAATGAGCTAGGTCATTGAAACTTGGAAAGGTTATTTTTTATTTCTGGAAAAATTTTAGAGAGAGAAAGTTTTGCAGAAGTATTAACGATATGTAGAGACAGTTGTGTATTAAAAATGGGCGAAATCGGTTTACATTTAGTTAAAGCTCCCATAAAACCCCGCCTTGGAAATCACATTAATGCTGATAAATAAAATCCAATTGTAAAAGATTTGACAACTTAATTTAAAACACAGAAATTTATGCAACTATTGGTCAGTATATCAAATTTAATACAAATCGGCATATCTTTGACTAAAGCTTTCATATAGAAACCACTCCCGGAAGCCACTTAAACGCTACAAAGGCCAATTAAAAGCTTTTAAACCGGCTCGTTTTATAACAAGTTTTTACAGTTTTTTAATAAAAAAAAATATTTTGATAACTTTCCTAATGATTAAATTGCAAACAAAACAATTAAACAAATTTCTTTGAAATTCAAATCAAATCATATACTTGATTCCAAGAAAGTATCAAGCCTTTGTATTTTTTCTATTAAATAATATCACAAAGTTTCTTAAACAAATTTGAAGTAATTACATTATTTACTTAAACTCAAAAGCATTTTTTAAGATTTTCTTAAAATTTTTAAAAACAAAATTAATTATAAATATCCATTCATTCTCATTAAAGAAAGCCTTTAAGGCCTTAAACTGGTTACATTTCAGCAAACAAATTTTGTATTTTACTTTTGCTTAACTTTTTCTTTTAATTTAAATAAATTTACCAAAATCAAGTAATAATATTTATTTTATTGTAATTAAGTTCTCAAAGGCTTTTTGTTGTAGGATTAAATTAATTAATTTCACAGGATTTCTTGGAAATAAATATTAAAGCAATTTAGTTTGTATTTACTTAAGGGCAATGACTTTTTAATATTTTCGCTTAAGGTAAGACAAATATTAAAATGACCCAACCCACTCAGAATTTCACAAAAAAATTATTATAATAAAGTCAAGTTTTCCATACAAAACTTGAACTAACGTCAACTTTTCTATAGAAAACTTGAACTAACGACAATTTTTCTATAGAAAACTTGAACTAACGACAATTTTTCTATAGAAAACTTGAACTAACGTCAATTTTTCTATAGAAAACTTGAACTAACATCAACTTTCCTATAGAAAACTTGATCTATCGTCAACTTTTCTATAGAAAACTTGACCTATCGTCAACTTTTCTATAGAAAACTTGACCTATCGTCAACTTTTCTATAGAAAACTTGACCTATCGTCAACTTTTCTATAGAAAACTTGACCTATCGTCAACTTTTCTATAGAAAACTTGACCTATCGTCAACTTTTCTATAGAAAACTTGACCTATCGTCAACTTTTCTATAGAAAACTTGACCTATCGTCAACTTTTCTATAGAAAACTTGACCTATCGTCAACTTTTCTATAGAAAACTTGACCTATCGTCAACTTTTCTATAGAAAACTTGACCTATCGTCAACTTTTCTATAGAAAACTTGACCTATTGTCAACTTTTCTTTAGAAAACTTGACCTATCGTCAACCTTTCTATAGAAAACTTGACCTATCGTCAACCTTTCTATATAAAACTTGACCTATCGTCAACCTTTCTATAGAAAACTTGACCTATCGTCAACTTTTCTATAGAAAACTTGACCTATCGTCAACTTTTCTATAGAAAACTTGACCTATCGTCAACTTTTCTATAGAAAACTTGACCTATCGTCAACTTTTCTATAGAAAACTTGACCTATCGTCAACTTTTCTATAGAAAACTTGACCTATCGTCAACTTTTCTATAGAAAACTTGACCTATCGTCAACTTTTCTATAGAAAACTTGACCTATCGTCAACTTTTCTATAGAAAACTTGACCTATCGTCAACTTTTCTAAATAAGACTTGACCTATCGTCAACTTTTCTATAGAAAACTTGACCTATCGTCAACTTTTCTATAGAAAACTTGACCTATCGTCAACTTTTCTATAGAAAACTTGACCTATCGTCAACTTTTCTATAGAAAACTTGACCTATCGTCAACTTTTCTATAGAAAACTTGACCTATCGTCAACTTTTCTATAGAAAACTTGACCTATCGTCAACTTTTCTATAGAAAACTTGACCTATCGTCAACTTTTCTATAGAAAACTTGACCTATCGTCAACTTTTCTATAGAAAACTTGACCTATCGTTAACTTTTCTATAGAAAACTTGACCTATCGTCAACTTTTCTATAGAAAACTTGACCTATCGTCAACTTTTCTATAGAAACTTGACCTATCGTTAACTTTTCTGTAGAAAACTTGACCTATCGTCAACTTTTCTATAGAAAACTTGACCTTTCGTCAACTTTTCTATAGAAAACTTGACCTATCGTCAACTTTTCTATAGAAAACTTTGACATTCGTCAGCTTTTCTATAGAAAACTTTGCCTTTCGTCAACTTTTCTATGGAAAACTTTATTCCTTTCGTCAACCGTTCTATAGAAAACTTTGCCTTTCGTCAACTTTTCTATAGAAAACTTTGCCTTTCGTCAACTTTTCTATAGAAAACTTTGCCTTTCGTCAACTTTTCTATAGAAAACTTTGCCTTTCGTCAACTTTTCTATAGAAAACTTTGCCTTTCGTCAACTTTTCTATAGAAAACATTACCTTTCGTCAACTTTTCTATAGAAAACTTTGCTTTTCGTCAACTGTTCTATAGAAAACTTTGCCTTTCGTCAACTTTTCTATAGAAAACTTTGCCTTTCGTCAACTTTTCTATAGAAAATTTTGCCTTTCGTCAACTTTTCTATAGAAAACTTTGCCTTTCGTCAACTTTTCTATAGAAAATTTTGTCTTTCGTCAACTTTTCTATAGAAAACTTTGCCTTTTGTTAACTTTTCTATAGAAAACTTTGCCTGTCGTCAACTTTTCTATAGAAACTTTGCCTTTCGTCAACTTTTCTATAGAAAACTTTGCCTTTCATCAAGTTTTCAATAGAAAACTTACCTTTGATCTGATTTCTCCTTCAATTTGGAGTTCTATGCCCCTAAAATCACACCTTGCTAAAGAACATCAACATCATCTTTTTATACTTGTTTTTAGCCATAATTTGTTTATTGTTTGTATAAAACAAAAACATTTTAATACAACAAATTTAGTCTTAATGTATTTAGTACCTAGATTGTTTACCAAATACAAACGTGTTAAGTAAAAGGAACCCTTTTTTGCATTATTTAGCATTTTGATTATCTACTTCACACAACATTTTTCCTTTTTTATTTATTTTGATATTTTCATTAGGTGAATGTTCATTTAAAATCTCACACCTTATGTTATTTTTGTTCAGATTTCAAATATTACAAACATATTTTTTTTTTTGTGAAGCCCTGAAGTAGGCAACAAACAAACACTTTTTGTTTGTGTTTGTTTATTTTAAGGATTTCTTTTTTGTTTTAGGCTTTCATTACCAAAATTTTCTTTTCACACGAATGTTAATTTTTCCTGATTCCTTTTTTTTGTGTTCTTCCAGTCTTAGAAATTGGAACTTTTAAGTACTTTTTCTGTTTTAATTTAAAACATTTGAAGTCCCAGATTTTTGTTTCGTTAAACGGCTACACGTGTATTGCCTTTTCCTACTTTTTCCATTTGTCTGATATTAAATGTGATGCGATAAGTATGACCATTAGACAACTTTATCAGTTGTCCTAATGGTCCTGCCAGAATAGAAAAAATTACAATGCTTACGGTTTTATTGAGGCGCCGCTTGTTCTAGTTGTTTATTTGATTTTTTAGATTTTTTCTAATTTTTATAGAGTTTTTTACTCTTTTCTATTGCTTTTTTATTTTAGCATATATTCATATATATTTATATATATATATATATATATATATATATATATATATATATATATATATATATAAATGTCTATGTATGTATATTAGAGTGTCCTAAAAAATTTCAAGTTATTTTTGATCGTCGACCTAATATGAAAACATGCTAAGTCCTGTGGTCTTGAAGTGTGTGAAAAGTGAAAATTCCAAATTTGGCCTTTGTATTGCTCTTTTAAGGCCACATTTAGAGTTTTAAGTAAGTACATTGTACATTTTTTTTCGAATTTTATAACTTTTTCAACAAAATATTGTAGGTATAAGAGTTTAGTTCTGAAAATATGAGCCAAATCGGACAACGCATCGGGTCCAAAGTATAAGAGCACATTTGTATGGTAAAAAGTGGATTATTTTTAAGAAATTTCAACCGAAAGTAAACAATTTTTACAAGAAAAAATAATGGAAATGAAGTAGTTTTGGAGTTATTCCATTTTTCCCTTGAAAATTCATAAAAAAAAATAAAATAAGGCTGTGTTAGTTTTATTTAATATTTCATTTTAAAAATTGTTTATTTTTAGTTGAAATTCCTCAAAAACAAAAAATAGCCCATTTTTCACCTTACAAATGGGCTCTTAAACTTTAGACACAATGCGCGTCCTTAGAACGTTGTCCGATTTGGCTCAAATTTTCAGAACTAAACTTTTAGACCTAGTGGTATAATATTCCGTTGAAAAACATTTAAAATCAAAAAAAAAAAACAACTAAAAAAGTGCCATAGTCGGTCAAGCCCGACCATACGATACCCTTCACCACTAAGGTCAAAGGTGTTATTTTTCCTGTATAAAGACAAATATTTGCTAAGTTTTGCCATCATTCAAACATTTTCTCAAAACTTATATATTTAAGCTGCTTCCGACTTTCGGACTTATATGCGAGCTAGGGTCAAATGTGTGTGTGTCGAAATTTGACAAATTGATTACAGTTATTACAAAAATTATGTATGCAAAAAATAAACTTAGAATTCCCATTATCTTCAGATTTAAGAGCTTTTTAGTGATTTTTGTGTCATTTAGTGCGTTTTTAAAGAAAAGTTTGTATGGGAGCTATGGTCAAATATGGACCCATTTTAACGAAATTCAGTACAGTGATTTAGGTTTACATAAGCAGTGTTTGATTTAAATTTAAATAAATATTGATATTTGTGGCTAATATATCAATTCCGGGAAGTGGGACCTATGGGAGGTACCATAAATAATGGACCGATTTTGACGAATGGTCCCATTATCCAAAAAATTATGTGTGCCAAATTTCATCAAATTATCTTTAGAATTGCGACCTGTAGTTTGATTACAAAGTTTACATGGGGGTCCAGCCAGCCAAACGGACGGACGGACGGACATCGCTAAATAGACTCAGAAAGTGATTCTAAACCTATTGGTATACCAAAAGGTGGGTCTAAGACAAATATTTCCATGCGTTACATACAACAGCACAAACTTATAATACCCTTTTCACCTATGGTGGTGAAGGGTATAAACATTTCTTGTCACCCTATTGTACATACATTTTAGTTGGGAATATATATCAATCTAAAGGAAATTATGTTCCTCGTACAAAAGTATTATGAAAAGATAAATTATTAAAAAAAAAAGTAGGTAACACTTTTAATAGAAAACTTGAAAACAGCCTGAATTTATATTTTATCTGCATTTTGAAAATCCTCCCAACGGTTTATATGTTATGGACTTATTTCCATTCTATTTTTTCACCATCCACTGTGCATGGTCGCGACGCGTCGGTTACAATTTTGACAACTTTGACTAACCAATATTGATTAAACATATAGTAAGATGATACTGCAGTTGATAAATTCAACTTTTTGCGTGCGTTTTTTTTTTAAACACAAAATTTTAAACAAAAACTATTTATAATAATATACAAAATTCAACTGCTCTCAATAAAATGGTGCTGTTAGCCTAAAGCCGTTTTAGTATTTCCGATATGCATACAAGTGTTTTCACTGTGGGTGTTTGTAAAATTTTTCCACGTGTATCATCAGAATAATATTATATATGTACATATGGATGTATGTTTTGTTTAAGTAAGTGGCATTTGTTTTTAACATTGCGAACTTTTTTGTCTTTTTTCTAAACTTTTTGGCAATTTTCATTTCACTAAAACTACAGTTCTTTTTGCCAGAACTAAGAGTGTGTATGTGAGAGATTCAAATGTTTACAACGGAATTTACACATTTTACATATCATCACCTGAAATGCAAAAGGGCTTAACTGATACAATAATTAGGCTTTGATGTTTTGATTGATTAGGGACTTACTTTGATTAGGAGCATCAAAAATAAAAAAACATTTTTTTTTTTATTTTTACATTAGTTACGCCCTTTTGCATTTCAGGTGACAATATGTATTATGTACATTCTTTTGTTAAGTATTTTTCCATGTTTGATTTAGGTTTTTCACAAACACTAGTATTTTCATTAGGTCTTACTGTTGCTCTTTTTTTGTCTTTTTTTGCCTTGTGCCACTATTGATGAGAAAATTCTTATGTATTCTGTGCATAAATTTATCTGTGGCTTTACAAAAACTGTTGGTATCAGACAGTCCTCCAGTCACTCGGTTTTGCAATATTATACGGCATGTGTGACTCTGAAGTACGTGATAGCTTTTTATAATATTGTATTAGAAGAATTGTTTTGCTGAAATTAAATAAGTTGATATATTATGGTTATGGTAGATATTAGGCATTATACTTACTCTTAGCATCTATATAAAAAATTTTAGTTTTTATTGTTAGTTTCATTCTTGTTTATACAAATAGCTTCATTAAGACTAGTTCAGTTCTACGCCCTGAAGCATAAACTTAATCCTTATTGTTGTGTTCTTAATTTGCTCGACTTTTTATACCCACTAACAAAAAGAATTAGGCGTATATTAAGATTGTCTTTCCGTTTGTATTTTCCTTAATATTGGCTAGGGTGTTTACTCGAGTTATGTTTGCTCGATTAATCGGAAAAATAAAATCGATTAATCGCTCGAGTATAAAATAATGACCAATTTCAAATAAAGACTTATTTGAGTAATTTTCCACGTTAGCCAAATGGACAGCGTTTTCAAAATAAAGTGCTCAATCTCAAAATGAAAATGTTTGTTAAGTATGCATTTCTGTTTGTTTTTTTGAATACGAATAAAGAAAAAGTTTTCTTTATTAATGTATGTTGTTGTTATTCCCATGCTACGCAAATAATGGCCAACGTTGGTTTGAAAGTATCTGCTGCCAATAACTTTTTAGATTTAGATACATCATTACTAATGACATATCTAGCGTTCTAGGGTCCATTTTAATCAATAATTGATGTTTATACTATAGTTTGTTTAAAGAAATAATCGAGGATTAAAACCCTCGATTATTTTTTTAATCTATTTTTCATTTTATGAAATAATCGTGGTTATAATATTGTCAGTTCTAAGCAATAATCATAAGTATAAGTTGTGATATAGTCCATTAAAGGTTCAATAATCGTAGATCTAAATATAGCCGGTTTATGTTCAGAAATAATAGTTAACCATAGACCAGTTGTGGTCTATGGTTTCGTAATCTACTTTTGTTATTTTAAAGGTCCTAATATAATCGTACCTCCATGTTTAAGGTTTCATTACAATATTAAAACCTACTACAGTCCAGTTGATGTTTCCAATGTATTAATAAGTAAGTCCTACTATAGTTCAATTAAAGGACGCCATGTATTCGTAGATCTTACTATAGTCCAGTTAAAGATCTCATTGTAAAGCAGGATTTTTCCCTAGATTCGCAGATTCTACTAATCTATTAGATCTAAATCAGGATTTAGATTTATCAAATCGAAAGATAACTTTAGGCTATCAGTGTAAATATGTATTCATATATAGAAGTAAATAAACTAACTATAAATATTTAGGGGGACGATATTAAAAATACTTTTTTATTTTTGTTTTATGTCTTTTTATTGTTAATTGTTAAACTTTTTGTTAGTAAAACACTATAATTTTACTAAAATTTTGTTGTATTATTTCTTATTAAAAATATAAATGAAAATAGATTATGAAAAAATCTTACTCGAATAATTTTGAGATGAATATTTTACTCGATTAACTCGAGTAATTTTTGGCTATTAATCGTTTTTCCGAGTAATTCTAAAACCTCATTTTCAAGTTATTTGATTACTCAAATAATAAAAAGTAGAGTAAAATGAACACCCTAATATTGGCTCAACACCCAAAAGGGATATATATTATAAATACCTATGAAGTTCTAAGACGATGTCCGTCTATCTGTCTGTTCATCTGTATGTTGAAGGCACGATAACGTCTCAACCAAAAGAGCTAGGTCACTGAAATTTGGCAAAGCTATTTTTCATTTCTGCATTTGGGCAAAAATCGGTTCTCATTTGACAATAGCCCCCATAAAACCTGGCCTAGGCTAATCGCTAATTTGCTAATAAATGACAAATTATAATGATGATCAAATTTGGTATGTGGAAATTTTACATAATTACTTTACAGTTAACCACAGCTCCTATACAAAACACTTACGGAAACAGCCTAAATTCCATGGCATTACTGTAATACTTTTTTACTGCACTAAGCGTTTCAGTAATCAGTAAATGTCTACTGACTACTGAAAATAAAAATCAGTATTCAGTAAATTTTACTGATTACTGAAAAAATAAATCAGTATTCAAAATTTTACTGATTACTGAAAAAACAAATCAGTATTCAGTAAATTTTACTGATTACTGAAAAAACAAATCAGTATTCAGTAAATTTTACTGATTACTGAAAAAAAATTTCAGTAATCAGTAAAATTTACTGATTACTAAAAAAAATGTTCAGTATTCAGTAAATTTTACTGATTACTGAAAAAAAAATCAGTAATCAGTAAATTTTACTGATAACTAAAAAAAAATTCAGTAATCAGTAATTAGTAAATTGCATCTAAAATATACTTTAATACCAATAAATAATAAACTATAAAAACTATGGCCACTTAATTTACCACAAGCAAATCTTATATGAATACAAGCCAGTGTTCAAAATTTTGTTAAAATCGGGCACCATTTGACTATAGTTCCCATATAAAAAACTTACGGAAACACAAAATTCCACAAACAAAGGAGGTTTCTGTCCATCTCTTGAAAGCGCGATAGCGCCTTAACGAAAAGAACTAGAGGGACAAAATTTTGCAAAAGTATTTTTGATATCTTAAAGAAGTTTTGCATTGAAAATGGACGAAATAGGTTCACATTTTGTTAGAGCTCCCATATAATCTTGCCCCGGGAATCACATTTATGCTGATTAATTGAATACATTTGTAATAGCTATAATGACTAAATTTAGAACAGAGAAGTACTATTGGTCAGTATATCCAGTTTTATAGGAATCGGACCATATTTGGCCATAGTTTTCATATAAAAACCGCTCCCGGAAATCACTAAAACGCCACAAACGGCAGTTAAAAGCTATTAAATTATAAACAGCTATGGCCACTTAATTTTGCATAAATAAGCTATATATAAATACCAGACATAATATAAAATTTTGTTACAACAGGTTAACGTTTGGTTATAATTCTTATATGTATTTATAACATCCCCTTTTTATATCTACAATCAAAAAGGTACGGAGGTACATTCAGCATATTAAGATTGCACCAAGAAATTAGAAAGCTATCAAAAAATGACCAGACTTTATATACAGTAGATGCATAAGGAACTCCTAATACAATATATGGACCTGTCGTATTACTATCAAAATGTTTATTCTAACTAAATATGAGGCTAAACGAAAAGTATTTAACAACTTATTAATGTAAAACAAGTAAGAAAGTGCTATAGTCAGTCAAGCCCGACATACAATACCCTTTACCACTAAGGTCAAAGGTGTTCTTTTTCGTGTATAAAGACAAAAATTTGCTAAATTTTATTATCATACAAACATTTTCTCAAGACTTATATATTTAACCTGCTTTCGTCATTTCGATTTATATGAAGGCTAGGGTCAAATGTGGACCGATTATCTTAAATTTATCAAATTATAGTTTTTCAAAAATGATATATGCAAAAAATAAACTTAAAATTGTCATTAGCTTCCGATTTACGAGCGTTTAAGTGATATTTGTCTTATTTAGTGCGTTTTGACAGAAGACTTTGTATAGGAGCTATGGTCAAATGTGGACCAATTTTAAAGAAATTTGGTACAGTGATTTTGGTTTATATATCTGTTTTAAATTTCATGAAAAAAAATTGATATTTTGCGGCCAAAATATCAATTGTAGGAAGTGGGCCCTATGGGAGGTACCATAAATAATGGACCGATTTTGACGAATAGCCATGGTCCCACTATCAAAAAAATAGTGCCAAATTTCATTAAATTATTTGATTATATGGAGGTCCAGCCAGCCATCCAAACGGACGGACAGACTGACATCGCTAAATCGACTCAGAAAGTGATTCTAAGCCTATTTGTATACTAAAAGGTCTAAGACAAATATTTCTATGTGTTACATACATCAGAACAAACTTATAACACCCTTTTCACCTATGGTGGTGAAGGGTATAAATATGTATCGAATATCACAAAAACGTAAGAGATATTAATTATATTTAATCGAAGTCCAAAATTTCGAGACAATCGGTTCATATTTAACCAATTGGATTAACTGCTAAAACTGCCTTGAATATACAAAAATATCGAGAAAATAATAAAATAATAAACCCGCTTATGAGACCGGATTTTGTTCAAAGTAAATTCTAGGGAAACCACTTTGATACTTTCAAATGTTGAACTATAAAGCTACTGCAACCGAATTTAGTCCAAAGATTTTACCAATAATACCAATTAGCGTAATCATTTTCTTCGAATTTGTTCGTAGACATGTGAGATATGTTTCTAAATTTAACACAACTTGATGGTGGATATATAAGATTCGGCACAGCCAAATTTAACACTCTTACTTACTTATACATTAAGATTTCCATTTCTATTTTAAAATTCTGCAATCAGTTAAAAATTGCAAAAGATACTGGCTGTTGAATATGAAATTTAAAGTGCCTTCAAATAAATGAACGGGAGTGTATATTTCTGAATTTCAATTTTTTGTTCCTAATGTTGACATTAAAGCTCATAATAAAAAATAGATTTTACCTTTATGATAATTTCAAAAGATAAAATTTAAGGCTAAAATGTACGTAAATGTCAATCATTTTCTGCAAAATTGTTATAATTGAAAATAGAATATTTCGAGAAAAGGTTGTTAAAAATTCAAAAAATGTATATTTTATATTTAAAGGGAGTGAATAAGTTTAATACTATCATATTTTTATACCCTTCACCACCATAGGTGGAAAGTTTGTGCTGATGTATGTAACGCATAGAAATATTTGTCTTAGACCATTGATGGACATTTCATCAAACAATTGTTTGTAAGCAACGCCCCCTTTTTCTTATGCTCTTTAAATTAAGCCGTTATTTTGATCATTTTTTGTTGGTTTTTCTTAAAAATACACTGCGAGATGTTGTGTTGTTATATGTATGTCAATTGCTTATAAACAATTGTTTGGTGAAACGTCCATCAATGATTTAATCGTTCAACAGACTTTGGCGAGTGCGAGTAATTTTTTCTATAGAAAAAGTAATTTTTTCTATAGAAAAAGTAATTTTTTCTATAGAAAAAGTAATTTTTTCTATAGAAAAAGTAATTTTTTCTATAGAAAACGTAATTTTTTCTATAGAAAAAGTAATTTTTTCTATAGAAAAAGTAATTTTTTCTATAGAAAAAGTAATTTTTTCTATAGAAAAAGTAATTTTTTCTATGGAAAAAGTAATTTTTTCTATAGAAAAAGTAATTTTTTCTATAGAAAAAGTAATTTTTTCTATAGAAAAAGTAATTTTTTCTATAGAAAAAGTAATTTTTTCTAAAGAAAAAGTAATTTTTTCTATAGAAAAAGTAATTCTTTCTATAGAAAAAGTAAGTTTTTCTATAGAAAAAGTAATTTTTTCTATAGAAAACGTAATTTTTTCTATAGAAAAAGTAATTTTTTCTATAGAAAAAGTAATTTTTTCTATAGAAAAAGTAATTTTTTCTATAGAAAAAGTAATTTTTTCTATGGAAAAAGTAATTTTTTCTATAGAAAAAGTAATTTTTTCTATAGAAAAAGTAATTTTTTCTATAGAAAAAGTAATTTTTTCTATAGAAAAAGTAATTTTTTCTATAGAAAAAGTAATTTTTTCTAAAGAAAAAGTAATTTTTTCTATAGAAAAAGTAATTCTTTCTATAGAAAAAGTAAGTTTTTCTATAGAAAAAGTAATTTTTTCTATAGAAAACGTAATTTTTTCTATAGAAAAAGTAATTTTTTCTATAGAAAAAGTAATTTTTTCTATAGAAAAAGTAATTTTTTCTATAGAAAAAGTAATTTTTTCTACAGAAAAAGTAATTTTTTATTAATAAGAAATAGTATATCTATAGAAAGATACTTTTTTTCTATAGGAAACAAATAATTAATATTTGTTTACTAAAAATAACAAAAAAAAAGTACAATACTTCTCCTCATGTTCATTCCTCGCTGGTTCGGCGGTAACTGAAATAAAACAGAAATAAACAACCAAATTTATATCGATTCGTGCTTCTGCCGGTGTATTCTCTCGTTTCGCTCACAAATACAATCACATTTTCTTTTTGTCCATCAATGTCTTAGACCCACCTTTTAGTATACCAATAGGCTTAGAATCACTTTCTGAGTCGATTTAGCGATGTCCGTCCGTCCGTCCGTCTGGCTGGCTGGACCCCCATGTAAACCTTGTAATCAAACTGCAGGTCGCAATTCTAAAGATAATTTAATGAAATTTGGCACAGATCATTTTTTTGATAATGGGACCATGGCTATTGAAATTGGTCAAAATCGGTCCATTACTTATGGTACCTCCAATAGGTCCCACTTACCGGAATTGACATATTGGCCACAAATATCAATATTTTTTTATGAAATTTAAAATAAATACTGCTTTTTATATAATTAAAATCAAGGTACCAAATTTCGTTGAAATCGGTCCACATTTGACCATAGCTCCCATACAAACTCTTCTTTAAAAACGCACTAAATGAGACAAAAACTCACTAAAACGCTCGTAAATCTAAAAATAATCAAAATTTTGAGTTTATTTTTTGCATACATAATTTTTGTAACAACTGTAATCAATTTGCCAAATTTCGAGATAATCGGTCCAGATTTGACCCTAGCTCTCATATAAGTCCAAATGACGGAAACAGGTTAAATATATAAGTTTTGAGAAAATGTTTGTATGATGGCAAAATTTAGCAAATGTTTGTCTTTATACAGGAAAAATAACAACTTTGACCATAGTGGTGAAGGGTATCGTGTGGTCGGGCTTGACCGACTATAGCGCTTTCTTAATTGTTTGAGATAAATTAAGTTATCTTGATATCTTGTAGTACTCAGTTCAAAATTGTCTATTATGTCGAAAATTATAGGAATTTTTATAATAGCATTTCTTTGATTTACATAAGTTTTAAATAAAGTTGATATCTTCAAGATATTATCTTGTAGTACTCAGTTCAAAATTTTAAATTTTCGAATTATGACGATATTACAGCAAATAAACAATATCTAAAAATTTTGTTAAAAAAAAAAAGTTCAAAACATTTTGGCCAAAAAGTCAAAACACAAAAGTTCGTTGAAACTTTTAAATTAAATGTAATTTATTTCTAAATATAGAAAATATTTGTATAAAAGGAATAATTTATATAGAACCCTTTGGATACAATATTTTATGTCAAATTTACCACAAATGTTATTTTTGTGGTTATTTTTGAAAACCATCTATTGGACAGAAAATGTTAAAAGTTTTTTATCATCTGTTATATGTAACCAACAAAAACTTTTGGTTATAGAAACTATTTTTGAAGGACATATTTATTTAAATGAACATTAACATATCATTTAATATTAAAACTTAAACATATCGTGTATGTTTGATTATAAGCATAAGTTTTATATAAATTAGTAAAGTTCAATCTCAAAGCAAACAATTTTGTTACTTCAAATTTAAGACGCAAGTACCATTTTAATAGCTTTTTTGTCATAAAAATATTATTTCATGTCAAACTTCTAATTTTCTCAGTCTTTTTAATGTCTTTATGAACTTAAGGTGAATATATTTGCGACAATAAGAAAAAAGTGCTTAATTCGACTTAAGCAAAATTTGAGTTAATGGTGGCTTTTAAATCTTTATATTCAAAAGTACCCATGGGCAAAGTTTTAAATATTTTGTACTATCTTTCAGGAAGTAATAGCATAATTACATATTGCTTATCTTTTTTTTTTAATTTGCAATCTCATTAGGAACAAGTAAGGTTGTTATAAAGCTTATTTATGCAAAATTTAGTGGCCATTGTTTTCACAGTTTATAATTTGTCACAGTTTATAATTTAACAGCTATTAACTCCTTGACGTATTTCCACGAGTCTAACTCTTGGTACAATTTCTGTGCCTAACATGATTAAATTGTAATAGCTATGATGACTAAATTTAAAGCAGAGAAGTTTTATGCAACTATTGTTCAGCATATCAAATTTTATAGGAATTGGTTCATATTTGACCATAGCTCATATAAAACCCACTCCTGAAAACCACAAAAATGCTACAAACGCCAGTTAACCCCTTGACGTATCAATCTGCGCAACGAAGTTCGCTTCCAACTGTTCGCACACAAGTTGCACTAAACAAACCGGGGCGGAGTTATATGGGAGCTCTAACTAAATGTGAACCGATTTCGACCATTTTCAATATACAACTTTATCAAGATATCGAAAATACTTTTATAAAATTTTGTCTCTCTAGCTCTTTTCCCTAAGGCGCTATCGCGCTTTTATCTGACGAACAGACGGACATAAACCCCCTTTTCATTTTGTATTTTTGTATTTCCGTAAGTTTTTTATATGGGAGCTATGATCAAATGGTGACCGATTGTGACAAAATTTTGCACACTGGCTGGTATTGGCATAAGACTTCCTTGTGCTAAATTAAGAGGCCAAAGCTATTAAAATATATCATTTATTGACATTCAAGTGTATTTATGGTGGAATTTAGGCTGTTTCCCTATGGGAGCTATGGGTAAATGTGAACCGATTTCGATTAAATTTTACATGCTACTTAGTGCTTATGTAAAACTTCTATATACCATATTTTATCATCATAGCTATTTTAATTTGCCATTTATTAGGAAATAAGCGATTAGCCTAGACGAGGTTATATGGGAGCTTTGGTCAAATTTGAACCGATTTTGCCCGATTTCAATACCAAAATTTTCCAAGAATTGAAGAACATTTATGACAAATTCCAGTGACCCTTTTCTTTTCATTAAGGTTTTATCGTTCCGACAACAGACAGACAGATTTTGGTTTTTGAGCTAATATTAAAGAAATTACAAACGGAATGACAATCTCAATAAACTCCTCATTCTTTTTGATGGTGGGTATTAAAAGGGGATGTTATATATATATAAGAATATAGCCAAATGTTGACCGATTGTAACCAAATTTCACACTGGCTGGTTTAGAGCTTATTCTTGCAAAATTTAGTGGCCATAGTTGTCATAGTTTCTTATTTAATAGCTTTTAACTGGCCTTTGTTGCATTTTTTTTTTTTGTTTCCGGGAGTGTTTTTAATATTAAAGATATAGTAAAATATGGACCGAATCCTATAAAATTTGATATACTGATCACTAGTTGAATAAAACTTTCCTATTCTAAATTTAGTCGTCATAGATATTACAATTATATTCAATTTATCAGCATTAATGTGTTTCCCGAGGCGGGGTTATATGGGATCTCCAACTAAATGTTCACCAATTTTTTCCATTTTCAATACACAACTTTTTCAAGATATCGAAAATACTTTTGTAAAATTTTGCCCCCCTAGCTCTTTTCGTTAATGCGTTATTGCGCTTTTGTCTGACGGGCAGACGGACATAAGCCCCCTTTTCTTTTTGTATTTTTGAGTTTCCGTAAATTTTTTATAGGTTATGGCTATGGTCAAATGGTGACCGATTGTGACAAAATTTTGCACACTGGCTGGTATTCATATAAGACTTTCTTGTGCTAAATT
Source organism: Stomorhina lunata (assembly GCA_933228675.1). Classification (NCBI taxonomy): domain Eukaryota; kingdom Metazoa; phylum Arthropoda; class Insecta; order Diptera; family Rhiniidae; genus Stomorhina; species Stomorhina lunata. The sequence goes on along the minus strand of OW121740.1, from coordinate 115,010,156 downwards.
AAGTGGCCACAGCTATTACAATTTATCATTTATTGGCATTAAAGTGTATTTATGGTGGAATTTGGGCTGTTTCCGTAAGTGTTTTGTTTGGGGGCTATGGTTTAATATGAACCGATTTCGATGAAATTTTATATGCTGCCTAGGGCTTTTGAAAAACTTCCATATACCAAATCTTATCATCATAACTATTATAATTTGCTATTTATTAGCAAATAAGCGATAAGCCTATACGAGGTTGTACGGGAGCTTTGGTCAAATGTAAACCGTTTTCGCCCAATTTCAATGCCAAAATTTCCAAGAATTGAAGAATATTTGTGCTAAATTTTAGTGACTTATATTTTTTCGTTTAGGATTTATCGTGTTGACAGCAGACAGACAGACACAGCTTAATCGTCTTAGAATTTCATAAGGATTCAGAATATAAATCCCTTTTGGTTTCTGAGCCAATATTAAGAAAATTACAGACGGAATGACAATCTCAATATACCCCCATTCTTTTTGATGATGGGTATAATAAAAGCTTAAAAAATATGAAGTTTTTTTTCAAATAACAAATTTTTTTTTACAACTTAATATAAAGTGATTGCTCTCATTAGAATAAGAATAATTTTTTAAAAATTTTCTTATTACCACAGATAAAATAGGCTATAGAACATACCTTTTAAATTCTATTACAATCTATTACAATCATTACAAATGCTATTTACTGTATACCATTAAAATCATTGAATATATGAAATTACTTAACAATATTTTTCCTTTTATATTCTCAGTGATACCTATTTATATGATACTCAAGTCAATTTACAAGAATTCTATTAGTTTGTCCAAGAACATCATCGACCTCATTGTATGTTGTATATAAAACGCCCACAATATAACTTCGAAAAAAATATAAACATTATATGATCTCTATTTATGTAGAAATGTAAATCTCAAGTAATTCTAATGTACAACAATGTCATGGAAATTCTATAACGAAAGGACTTTTTGATATCATAGAACAGGAATATTAATGTTCAATTATATTATTTGTAAAACATGCATGTGCATGAGCAAGAGCTGCTAATACGTATGTCCTTTAATTCCACATAAACAATAAACTAACGCCTCTACAACTGGAATTACATGTTGTAGATATGTACTAAACCTGTAGTGTAGTAGATTTACTAGATTTACATCGGTGACAACATACAACAACAATGACAAAACTAGTAGCAAAAATCTCATATACATACATTTGTGTGTGGAAGTATGTGAAAGTCCTTTTCTTGACTATATATAAATGCTATAAATGATTTTTTTATTTAAAATAAACTTTGTGACGTATAATTCTATTATTTTTGTTGAAATTAAAAATTGTTGGTTTTTCTTCATTTGTTCGTTATTATGACATTATGTTAAAACGACTAAAAGGCATATTTCATTTATTCAACCGCCAACACTGAACCTACATAAGTAATTACTATAGGTATTTATACCCTTCACCACCATAGGTGGAAAGGGTACATTGGGTTTGTGCTGATGTTTGTAACGCATAGAAATAATGGTCTGAGACCCACCTATTAGTATACCAATCGACTTAGAATCACTTTCCGAGTTGTTTTAACGATGCCCGTCCGTCCGGCTGGCTGGCTGGTTATCCATGTAAGGTTGTTATCATTCTACAGGTCGTAACTTTAAAGATAATTTGATGAAATTTAGCACAGGCTCATGTTTTGGTCCAAAGACGATTCCTATACTTTTTTGGCGAAATTTGATGACTATTTCGGGTACCTCCCATAGGGATGCCTTCTCGGAATAGAGCTTTTGGTCCTTAAGAAGCACAAATTTAGTTGTATTTTAATAGTATTCAGCAAAAATATTGAATATGATAACCTTGATCAGTGTACCTAATTTTGTAGAAATCGGACCATATTTAACTATACCTCCCATACAAGAAACATTCTCAAAAGACGTTTATATGCAAATAAAAGCACAATAACTTTAGTACAATGGTCGCCAGCTCGAACTGAATTCAGCATTCTGAAATCACATGTATTCTTACGCTCTTCACACGCATTCTTACGCTCTTTCATTTAATCTGCCATCAACCACCGAAAAATGCACATTTTTTCTTGTAAATTCAATACACTCAAAAAAAGTTTGTCGTCTCTCTTTTTGAATTGTATTATGACAATAAAAAAAAAATTAAAGAAGAATGAATATTATTATGAAATAAATACTTTAAATTTAAATAGTAACGTTATGTAGAGCTACTTTTAAGAAAGTTTTTAAATTTTATTATGTGTTTTAGATTTTCATATTCATACAAATAATTTCTTAGTATAATAAAATTCTTTTGTTTACAGTTTTAACTTACTAGTAAAACCAAAAACTGTTATGGTTTTTTAAAATAATTTAACACGTAAATAAGACTAATAGATCTGATTGAGAATACCATAATTTAATTAAAATATTTTTTCGAGTGTGTAAAATATTTCTCACCAATACAACTAACATTTACTAATACAAATGTTTTGGCTACCACTGCTTTAGTAACTCTAAAGGTAAATGCATTAAATTTCTTAAACTTTGCACAGATAAATATTTTGTGAATATAAACCAATAACCTAAATTTGGTAACAATCGGTCCACAATTGACCCTAGCTCCCATATCAGGCCCTTAGCCGGAAATGACATAAATCTCGAAATTTTGAAAAAATAGCACATAAACATTTAAATCAAATATTTTGAGTAAAATATTGTCAAAACAATATAATAAAATATTTGTGGTCACACTTGCTCATTTATTTGACGATTTTTATTTGATAAAATACAGAAAAAATAAGTTCAAAGTACATATAAACAAAAAAACAAGTTTTATTTATGGTCACACTGAAGATTAAATATTTTTCCAAAAAATATTTGATCAAATTTTTTCAAAACAAAATTGAGCATCTAGCAATTTGTTTCTCATATTTGATGTTGTTGTTTCTCAAATTTGATGTTGTTGTTTCTCAAATTTGATGTTGTTGTTTCTCATATTTGATGTTGTTGTTTCTCAAATTTGATGTTGTTGTTTCTCAAATTTGATGTTATTGTTTCTCATATTTGATTTTGTTGTTTCTGTTTGAATAGTAAACAATACACATGCTCAGCTGTTATTTGCCCCTGTTTGATGTTACAAAAATTTTAAGACTTAAGGAAAACTTATTTAATTGTTGGTCCATATTTTACCTTAGTAGTGAAGGGTATCATATAGTCGGGCTTGATCGACTATAGCTTTTCTTACTTGTTTTATGTGAAGTTATCTACGTAATAATATTTACAATGTCGTCATTAAAAAGTTACACTCAGAAAAAATATTAAACTGTAATCTCTAAATTTAAGTGATAGAGGTTAAAAGGTTAAATAACTAGAGCGCCTCGACTTATATGGCAGAAAAAAAGTTCTCCGTGCACCACCCAAAATAATGTATTGTTGTAAGACAGTTTCGAAAATTTTTTTTAAATTTTTTTCTATGCACTTTGGGTTTGCCAAAATACATTTTTCGTTAAATCATCGGCATTTATAGTCGGATCTTGAAGTGTGATATGTCAATGTTTTTGTCTCGAGAAGGCTAATAGTTTAACTATCAAAAGAAAGTAAATATTTTCCTAATATAAACCTGATATTTATATTATTTCTTTGAAAAAGTGAATGGCTATGTGCGACAAAAAAATGGAAATATCAGTAAAGTTCTTTAGTAAAAGTTTAACAATATTTTAAGAGCTTTAATTTTCTGTTATTACCATTACTCCTCGAGACAAAAACATCGATATATCACACTTTAAGATCCGACTGTAAATGCCGAAGATATAACGGAAAATTTATTTTGCGACCCTAGTTCGGCGAAAAATATTTTTTTTTGAAATTGTCTTATATTATATATATTCGGTGGTGTACGGCGAACTTTTTTCAGTAATCAGTAAATGCTAACAGGTAATAAAATATAATTTTCATTACCAGTAAATTTTTACTGTTTACTGAAAAATAAAATTATTATTTGTAAATTTTACTGATTATAGAAAAAAAATCAGTAATCAGTAAATTTTGCTGCTTAATGAATTGATTGCAGTATCTAGAGATTTTCACCAAAAATTAAAAACAAAAAACTAGTAAGGGTGTTACATTCGGCTGTGCCGAATCTAATATACCTACCATCAAATTGTGTTTAATTTAGAAACATATCTCACGAGGGTGCAGCTAATTCAAAATTTGGACCAATACTAGTTGGTATAGTTATAGTTCAACATTTAAAAGTATCTAAGTGATTTCCCTGGTATTTAATAACAAAAAAATTTGGTCTCATAGCCGGGTATAGTTTTACATTAATAGGCGTTTCGTTGTGCTTAATAATTAGGCCAAACACGTTGACAGTAGTACGGCAGGTCCATATATTATGTTAAGAGTTTCTAATGTATCCACCGTGTATAAAGTCTGAACTTAACACTGATTAATAGCTATCTTATTTTGTAGGTGCAATTTTAATTTATTAAATATACCTCCAAATCTTTTTCATTGTAGAAATACAGTTAATTTTTGACCGATTTTTATTTGTATAAAGCCTATTTATGCAAAATGTAGTTTTTTTATCTGCAAATGTGGCATTTTAATGGTTTCCGGGACTGGTTTTTATATGAAAGCTATGGTCAAATATGGACCTTTTCCTAAAAAATTTTATATTTTGACCAATAGTTGCATAAAACTTCTATGTTCAAATTTAGTCGTCATAACAATTGTTATTGTATTCAATTTATCAGCATTAATGTGATTACCGGGGTGGGGTTATATGGGAGCTCTAACTAAATATAAATCGATTTAGTCCATTTTCAATACACAACTTTTTAAACATGTCGAAAATATTTTTGTAAAATTTTGACCCTCTAGCTTTTTTCGTTAAGGTGAAATCGCGCTTTCATTTGACGGACAGACGCACATAAGCCCCTATCTTTTTGGTATTTTTGTGTTTCCGTAAATTTTTATATGGGAGTTATGGTCAACTGATGACCGATTGTGACAAAATGTTGCACACTGACTGTAATTGCTTCATTTTGTGGCCATAGCCATTAAAGTTTATCATTTATTGGCATGTAAGTGAATTTTAGGTGGAATTTAGGCTGTTTCCGTAAGTGTTTTTTATGGTTAAATGAGAACCGATTTCGATGAAATTTTATATGCTTACATAGAACTTATATATATCAAATTTTGTCATCATAGTTGTTATAATTTTGCATTTATTAGCAAATAAGCGATTAACCTAGGCGAGGTTATATGGGTGCTATTGCCAAATGTAAACCGATTTCGCACAATTTCAATACCAAATTTTTTCAAGAAATGAATAATATCTTTGGCAAGTTTCAGACAGACAGAAGGACGGACTGACAGACAGACAAACAAATAAACAGAAAGACGGATTGAGACAGACAGACAGATGGACGGACGGACGAACTGACGGACTGAGACAGACAGACAGACATCGCTCAATAGACAGACAGACAAACAAATAAACACACAGACGGATTGAGACAGACAGATGGACGGACGGACTGAGACAGACAGTCATCGCTTAACAGACATACAGACAAACAAATAAACAGACAGACGGATTGAGACAGACAGATGGACGGACAGACAGACGAACTGACGGACTGAGACAGACAGACAGACATCGCTCAACCGTCTTACAATATCATAAGGATTCAGAATATATATCCCTTTTGGATTGACAATCTCAATATACCCTCCATTCTTTTTGATGGTGGATATAAAAATAGGTCAAATTTATGCGTTTTTCTAATACTTCTTCATTATTGTCCCAACAATAACGAGTTTACTTAGTTTTTCTATGAATAAATGTTATAATTCTTTACATTTTAAATTTTGCAATAACAACAAATAATAAAAGTAGTAATTATTTCACAAATTTAATGATTAGACTGCCCTTCAATATAAAATTATTGGGTGGATAAAAACTGCTTGGTTATGTAGATAGTTTTAGAAGCTGTTTATTTGTATCCCACAACAACAACAATCACATGTTGATATGAAAGCTTTCTGACAATCAGAATATGTCTGACATTCCGGTTGATGACAACAACTGTTAACAAGAATGAATGTATGTATGGCTTTATGAGAATTGTTGTAAGATAAGCATTAATGTTTATTTATGTTGCTTTACTATATCAATTAAGAGGATGTAAATTATCAATTAATATTTGTTATGGTATAAAAAGCCCAAGGTATCACCCCAGGATCATGGTAACCCTATTACAAGCAAATATTTAGATAATTTTGGTTTAAAGCAATTTTATACTTACATATACTGTACATATATAAGCAAAGACAAATATTTTTTTCGACCCATACTATTGTCTAAGGCTTTTTAGTGGATGCATACACATTAACTTATTTCTGTAACATTCTCTGCTGTTCACACATGTGTAATTCATTAAATGGAATTCCCAAATCGTGTGTCGCTATGGCTTCTCCAGTTCTGAGTATGTGGAAATAACAGCTTTAGTTAATGAACTGAACCTATTCAGTTTTTCACTCATCTTTTGTATGCATACATATGTATTTCTTTTAAAAGTAAAATTGAATCTTAAGCTTTTATTTATAATAAAGGGTGGTTAAATTGTAAGGGCCGATGTTGAATGTGAACCACACCTAAACGCCAAGATTTTTTTAGAATTTTATTTCACATTTCTCTATTTCAGACTTACTTAATTTGAACCATGGAGAGATACACAATCCAACAACGTGTTAAAGTTACCCAGACTTATTATGAAAATGGGCGTTCAAATCAAAATGCATATCGTGCACTTCGTGATTTTTTTTTGGTCAATTTGATCGTCCAAATGTGCTTACAATCGCAAAAATCGTGGAAAAATTAGAGCAAACCGGGTCTGTAGAAGATGTGAGAACACCAGAGCATGCTCGTACAGCTCGTACTGCAGAAAATATTGCTGCTGTTCTCGATAGTGTGGCTGAAGAGCCGTTTACCTCAACTCGTCGTCGTGCCCAACAATTGCAACTCTCACGCTCGTCGTTGATGAACATTATGCATTAAAGACTTGCATTTACACGCTTACAAGGTGCAATTGGCTCAAGAACTAAAGCCTCTTGACCATTCCAAACGTCGTGAATGGGCAGAATAGTGGCAAGAAATGGCAACAGTGGATGATCAATTTTCGAAGAAAATCATCTTCAGTGATGAGGCACATTTTCACCCCAGTGGATTCGTCAATAAACAGAATTGCCGCATTTGGGCGAATGAGAGTCCAAGAGTGATTGTCGATAAACCAATGCACCTACAAAGAGTGACTGTTTGGTGCGGTTTATGGGCTGGCGGCATCATCGGGCCGTATTTTTTCCAAAATGAGGCAGCTCAGGCAGTTACTGTGAATGGTGTTCGCTATCGTGAGATGATAACGAAATTTTTATGGTCCAAATTGGAAGATATGGATGTGGACGATATGTGGTTTCAGCAGGACGGTGCCACTTGCCACACAGCTAACGAAACAATGGCTCGTTTGCTCAACAAATTCAATGGCCGTGTTATCTCACGTAATGGCGATGTCAATTGGCCGCTAAGATCATGTGATTTGACACCGTTGGACTTTTTTCATTGGGGTTATTTGAAAGAAAAGGTGTACGTTGATAAGCCAGCAACAATTCAAGAGCTAAAGGATGAGATAATTCGGCACATGAACGGCATATGACTCAGGGTCATCGAAAATTTGGACCATCGGATGGAGGTGTGCCGCCGTGGTCGTGGCGCCCCTTTGGCCGATATTTTATTCCATACATAATTGAGTAATACCAATATTTATATCATAATGAAATAAAATTACAATAATTTCCTAAATAGTTTGTGTTTTATTCAAAATCAACATCGGCCCTTGAAATTTAACCACCCGATATATGAAAATACATTTATTGTCATTCTTTTTGTTAAGAAAAGTCGATCAAGGTCGTACAAAAGATACCCTAATTAACTTACTTATCAAAAGTTATGACAAACTAAGTATCCATTTCAAAACTAAGTATAATTGTCGTTCATATCTTATATCCTTAAACGTGCAATAGTTGTATATATATATATATATATATATATATATATATATATATATATATAAGGTAAAAAGGGGTAAACATGGAAAATAATTGGCATAGAAACCAAATTATGTTTTGAATAGCTCTTAAAATAAGCGGACAGGTGTTTGGTACTTTTTTTCAATGTATGCCTGATAGAGGGTAAAAAAGGGTGAAAATAGTTTTTTTGGTACCATTTTTAAGCCATTCTTATCTTTTGAACCAAACAATATAGAAAAGAATTTTGTAATGCAATCAATAAATATGAGAAAAATATTGAATACGTATTTGGTTTCTTTTTATTTATTTCGGGGGCCAAAATCTGTAAAAAAGGGATAAAATGATAACTTAACACCTTATGAAGTAATATGAATAGGAACAATATATTAACTGCGTTTTTATAAAAAGAACCGAATTCAATTGGTACCAAGTACTAACTATACATATGTAACTTTTAAGAAATTAGGGGATAAAAGGGGAAAGAAGTGGTAATGTTATAACTTTTAAACAAATGTATGTTTTTCTGTCTGTATGACCGTTATAGAATAGTAAATGCAATATCTTTAGCTTAAGTTGTTGTGCATGAGACGAAAGAGGTTTTTAAGTTGGTATCACTAATTTCCGACAGGTGGCGCCACTGAAATTTACTAAAAATTAATTACATCGTAAACTGTGCATTTGATCAGGCTATGATATTTAGCGAAGTTGTTGCAAATGAGCCGGCGAAGGTTTTTTAATTGGTATGAACAATCTCCGACAGGTGGCGCCAATGAAATTTACTAAAAATGAATTAAATCGTAAACTGTGCATTTGATCAGGCTATGATCTTTAGCAACGTTGTTGAACATGAGCCGTCGAAGGTTTCTTAGTTGTTATGAACATTTTTCGATAGATGGCGCCACTGAAAATTACACGAAGTAAATTAAATCGTAAACTGTGCATTTAATCATGCAATGATCTTTAGCAAAGTTGTTGCACATGAGCCGACGAAGGTGTTTTAGTATGAACAATTTTCGACAGGTGGCGCCAGTTGAAAGTTACTATAAATGAATTAAATCATAAGCTGTGCATTTGATCATGGTATGATCTTTAGTTAAGTTGTTAGTTCGTATGACTAATTTCTGACAGGTAGCTCCACTGAAAATTACTCAAAATTAATTAAATCGTAAGCTGTGCACATGATCAGGCTATGATCTTTAGCAAAGTTCTTGCGGTATGACCAATTTCCAAATTTTTTTGATCATGTGTTGCTAGGACAAAATGAATAAAATGATTCAAAATTAATTGGATATTTGTGTACCGTCTGTAAATTTATTTTAGTTGGTTAGTACTTTATAAAATAAAATATATGACAGACAGACTTTTGGTTTACCTTATGAAGTGTGTTACAAGAATCTAAACCTGCCTTCTATAGCAGAGTAGGGTATACACATAACTGCTATCATTTTACAAGTAATTCTCACACTCGTACAACATTATCTAATCTCTTAGCAGCTTCTCTTTTAAATAAAGCTAATATGTAGGACCCTAAAGACAGCCATTGTTGCTCTTGTCCTTTAAAGCCTTCCTTTATATTAAATTAATTTAGATATCCTTTGAGTGTATTTTATTAGTGTTATTTATAAATCTCTTGATATTATTTTTAGACATTCATTTATAGGTATTAAAATGTAGGCTTTATTGCTAAAAAAAAATATATAAATCTACTTAGGAAATTTCGTCTACTTATCATACATATATTATGTGGTTGTGTGATATCTTGTTTGTCTATGAATGTTAATAAAATGTGTCAGGATAAGAAAGTATAAATATGTTCTAATGTCCCGTTCTTACAACTTCTGTTACCATTATACTCGTACATTCATATGCATATGTATTTAGTAATGAGTATAAGTAGATGTATTAAGTTTAAGAGAAAACAGTAACAATAAATAAATCTCGTAAAGCTTTTTTATAAACACTTGTTGAATGTTCATAATATAATGAGTAAAACGTTATATTGTAAACAATTAAGAAATAAAGCAGTCAACTATTTGATACCCTACACCACTGATGATATATGTACAAAATTTTATTAAATTATCTTTAAAGATACGACTCGAACTTTGATCATCCGTTTGCATGGATATCCAGTCAGCGTCCCAGCCATCCAGCAGGACACACCGGAGGGCACTTGATAAGGAAGGATATAAAAACAAGTAAGAAAGTGCTATAGTCGGTCAAGCCCGACCATATGATACCCTTCACCACTGAGGTCAAAGGTGTTCTTTTTCCTGCATAAACCCAAATATTTGCTAAATTTTGCCATTCTACAAACATTTTCTCAAAACATATATGTATAATTAAGCTGTTTCCGTCATTTGGACTTATATGAGAGCTTAGGTCAAATGTTTACAGATTATCTCAAAATTTGGAAAATTGATTTGTTTTAACAAAAATTATGTATGCAAAAAATAAACTCAAAATTCTCATTATCTTCATATTTACGAGCGTTTTAGCGATTTTTGTCTCATATAGTGCGTTTTGATAGAAGAGTTTGTATGGGAGCTATGGTCAAATGTGTACCGATTTCAACGAAATTTGATACAGTGATTTTGGTTTACATCAGCAGTATTTGTTGTAAATTTCATGAAAAAATATTGATATTTGTTGCAAAAATATCATTTCCGGGAAGTGGGACCTATGGGAGGTACCATAAATATGGACCGATTTTGACGAATTTCATTAGCCATGGTCCTACTTTCTAAAACTCATCTGTTCCGCATTTAATTACATGGTTTACATAGGGTTCCAGCAAGCCAGTCAGACGGAAGGACAGACGAACTGTCAACGATAAATCGACTCATAAAGTGATTCTAATGGCCTGTTCCACGATCTCGAAAGAATGCTTTCTTTCTTATCCTACACGAAAGAAATTTGTTTTTTGTTTCACTAACTTCATTTTATGCGAAAGATAAGTCGAAAGAAAACGTAAGTATTATCATACAAATTTCTGTTTCACTATTTCGAACAAGTTACCAGCAATACGCAAGGAAATGTCAAAATGAGTCACTTGATATTTTGCTTTCGAATAGAAACGAACGAAAGGCTTCGAAATAGTGAAACCAAAATTAATACGAATTCGAGTTACTCCTTTTCTTTCGAGTAGATTTTCTTTCGAAATCGTGAAACAGGCTATAAGTCTATTGCTATACTAAAAGGTAGGTCTAAGACAAATATTTCTTTGCGTTACATACATTAGCACAAACTTATAATACCCTTTCCACCTATGTTGGTGAAGGGTATAATGATGATTTTGAAATTTTTCTTCAGTCTTTTGTTATATTTTTGTTACATGTCTCATAAATCCTGCGTTTATTTGGTTATTGTATTGACTATTACAGCTTGAGTTGCCAACTTTAGTTTAGGTTGTTGTCTTTGCCAAGTTATTTGTGCCAATGTTATGCTGCCAGATAATGCATTTTACTATAATTTATTGATATCATAATTACCAGACTTGATCATTTATATTCATTTTGACGTTTTTTTGCCAAAATTTTTCCGCATTTAATTTAATGCATATTAGAAGAATAAATATTAATGCATTTTTCGCGATTAACCCCTTGACGTATCAATCTGCGCAACGAAGTTCGCTTCCAACTGTTCGCACACAAGTTGCACTAAACAAACCGGTTTTGATGCTTAAGAACAGTCGCAAAACGAGTATGACTCGTGATAATCATGTTAGGCACATAAATAGTACCACGAGTCGGACTCGTGATAATCATGTTAGGCACAGAAATTGTACCACGAGTCAGACTCGTGGAAATACGTCAAGGGGTTAAGAAATTATATTTTTTTACATTTAAGACAATTTAAAAATGTTTTAAAGTTTAAAATAAATAAATTAATCACAGATTTTTTTATAATCTAGAACAAAGTTTATTTGAAAAAAAATGAAAAAAAAAGTTTTATATAAACGTTTTATCTAGAAAATGTTTTAATTAATAAATGTATATCGATAATTGTTCTAAATTTTTTTTTTTGAAAACTTTACCAATTTATTGATAAAAAGCCAAAAAATGTTTGCGGAGAAAATAAAAATCCTCGACGCGTGTCTATTGTTGTTTAGGCCATCTCTTCAGGAGGAGTATCCCCAATTTAGACAGATCGAAAACCTCACATTATTACTTATTTTACAACCAAAATCTATACGAATTATGTTTATAAACAATAAGTAAGAGCTCAGATTATCGACTGAACAAAACACAAACATTTTTCTATTTTCATCTTCCTTCACTTCCCATATTCTGGCTGCAGCCGCTGCTGAAAGCCACAGAACAGTAAATAATTTTTTTTTTTTTATGTTAAACATATTTGCACCTTAAGTAGGAAACACAATTGGAACGAACGACCAATTTTTCGGAACGAATATTCGTCGTTAGAAATAGAACATATGGGTTTATATGAAAGTGCTCACAATAGATGCGTACGACGAAATTCGTCGTGCGTATTGAACAGTGCGATAGGTTTATTTCTATTTCAAACGCAGACGAACGACGACTAAACTGGTTTAGAGTGGCTGTATTTCCATTTCTGTTGTAAAATATTAGAAAAATTATATATGTTTTTGTTAAATATGGTCACCTTTTGAATTGTAAACAGAAAAATATTTATTTCAAATAAAATAAATGAAAGAATAAAATAAAAGAAAAATTACAAATTTTGTGAGTGCGCGATATCTACGAAAGTGTAAGTAATTTGTGCAAATAAAAAATCAACAAAAATGGCGTCAACGACATTTTTTCGTCCCAAATGTGTTCAATGGACGAATGTACACGACGAATTTTTAAAACTGAATTCGTCGTGCTGGACGAAATACGTCGTTCGTCCCAATTGTGTTTCTACTATAAAGTAAAGAAATCGTAATGTTTATAAAAAAATTAATTTTTTAAAAATGTATAAACAATTAAATTAATTAATCTTAAACTGTGAATATTCCAAATTATATATAAACGATGATTTTATTAACAATAATGTAAATAAAGTGAAAATACTCAATTTTGAGTTTAAGTCATTTACGTAATTTGGTCTTTTGAAGGATTTTCTCGAAATTTTGCAAGTTGAATACAGTTTATGAACAAATTATGTGCGCCACAAATAAACGTAAAATGATCAATATTTTTAGATTTAGTGGCGTTTATGTGAATTAGAGTCATTTAAGTGACTTTTGCCAGAAGGATTTTGATAAAGCTATGGTCAAATATGAACCGACTTCAACAAATTTCTTTTAATTGTACCAAAATATATCAAAATTTATGGAGGATCAATATCAGAATATAAAACTTAGATGGTATACGAAATAAAATACCGATTTTTGCCAATTTTAATAGCAAATTTTATAAAAATAGAAGCATGTTAGAATAAGAATATTGTTTGAAAGGTACCCCAAAATTTTAAACGATCTTTATTTTTAAAAGGACTGTGTTTGTAACAAAAAATATATCATGCCACGAAAGTATCTTTAAAATTGTAGACTTTTGTAATAAAATCACTACTAACCAATGAATTTTTTTTAGTATAAGGCTTATGTTATATTGAATATTTATAGTTTTACAATTGCCGAGAAACGACAGTAAGTATTTGTCGGTTTTAATTTTGTTTGAATGTTTAGAAAATACTAATTTTTAGATTTTGCGAAAAAATTAATTGAGATGTAATTGATCCAAAACAGTTGATTACTCCAAAAGCTTAAGTTAGAAATTTTAATTCTAATCCATTAATGTGTTTTTTAAATAAAATTTGTTGTTGTTTTTAATATATGTCATAAAATTTAAAACTAACTGATGTCCATATGACAAATTCTCGCACGCGAATTTCGGGCATCTACCAATGAGGCGAGATATTGCTATATGGAATTCTTGTAGACACCCGGTCATAATAACGTGTCTGGTAAGATTACTTCAGATAAACCTGCTAAGTCTGGTGTTCTACTTAGTCAGGAAGATGTTGACCAATTTACGTGTTTGCCTCTATCCGTCTGCAAATCGCTAATAAGGCAACATCTGAAAACTAAAACCACTTGTTCAGTTTTACAGCAAACTGGCTAATATACGATAACAATCTTCCCACACAGGACATTGTGTTTTTGGGTTGCATGCCAGAAGACTTTATCTTAATGCTTTTTTTCTGCGTGATTTATCTTATATATCTAAATACGCAAATATACATACCGTCACCTGAAGTGCAAAAGGGCGTACTTACTTATTTACTTAAATGTCCTATTTTTACAACCTGTTATGGTCAAAGGAAGAACTTATTCAAGAATTCCATGCACTCCGATCTTGTGCACATATTCTCCGATTTCGTAGGCTAAGCTTTGAAAGATTTTCCTCTACTTGGTCTTTCCATCGAAGTTTAAGACGTCCTCTTTTACGTTTCATTTTCGAAGACTTTTCTTGCTGGAGTACTTTCGTCCATTCGCACATGTATGTCCTAGCCAAAGCAAAAGGGCGTAACTAACACAAAAATTTAAATTGATTTTTTGATTGATTATAATGAAAGAGCCCTAAAAACATCTACCTACAAAAATAGATTTTATTCACTAAAGACAAAAAAATTATATATGTCATCAACTTTTGGACTACACATGGATCTGTATTTCCACAAATATGAAATTTCATTCAAATATCTTTAACCGTTTAGGAGTTAGGGGATGATTTCTGAAAAAATTCTCTTATTTTTAATTCTTTAAAACTTATCCTTTAACATTTAATTATGCTTCGAAAATAAACTCGTCTCTATATTTTTTGGCTAAAAAAACTTTATGCATTTTGAAACATAAAAAGAAAATAGTTTATCTATAATGTAATTTTGGCTATTGACCAATGTTATCTTTCAGAATATCAAGTATCAAGTGCTAAAACCCTGCACTTATTCATCAAATGTAGTTATCTTGCGATTTTCCATTTAATAACTTGGCGTTTTTTATCTCAAAGTTTGTCAACTTCACATCCAATTCTTGTGGCATCACTGTTCACAAACACATTATTCCAGAAAGTATTAACAATTGTGAGTCAGGCGGTTTGCAGCTGAAGAAAATTTTCAATTATCTCGTTTTTAATAATAAATTTAAAAGAAATAAATAAAATAAATCATTGAAAGATGTCCACACTTGCTACTCCTTTGTCTATAGCCGGTACCCGTCAATCGGGTCAACCCGTGCGCACACAAAATGGTAAGTTTTCAGGATGTAAATGAACAGATGCTGTGACTAAACGTAAATTGAAGATAGAACGAATTACCAACATGAAAAGGTGCAGCCGGCATGGCTTGAACATTAAAGAAATTTGTTAAAAAACACATGTATTAAAATTTGATACATATTTGTCAATATTTTTAAATTTTAAAGAAAATTTGTTAATATTACTAATAATTTAATTAAACAAAATGCTTTTGCATGTTTGTTTTATGCGAAAATTGAGGTTAGGTTTGTGCAATTTCGTTGTTAGGCTTCCTAGGTGGGAGTTTTACGTTGTCAGACTGTTCATATGAGTGACGTCATTTGGAACATGTTAATGATTTTGTACATTTTTCTTTTGCCTTAGTAATGGCTGCCAGTTCCATAGCCAACATTGTAAAGAGCTCTTTGGGCCCTGTGGGTTTGGACAAAATGTTGGTCGATGATATTGGTGATGTTACTGTGACCAATGATGGTGCCACTATTTTGAGATTATTGGAAGTTGAACATCCTGCTGCTAAGTAAGTTTAAATAGTAGAGTAAAAAGTGTATTTTTATTGATTTGTTTTTGTTACTTTCCAGGGTCTTGGTTGAGCTGGCTCAATTACAGGATGAAGAAGTTGGTGATGGTACCACTTCTGTTGTCATTTTGGCTGCTGAATTGCTTAAGGTAATTTTAAATATTTACTAATTTAAAGTGAAAGCTAATTTATATGGACTATATATATTACATGTTTGGTAATATTCTTGAAGGGAGTTAAATTGACCATCTGTTTTAAATGTCTGTTCTTAAATATTTATAATTGTAGTCAATGCAGATTGTCTTTATTTATATATAATGGTCAGATTGTATTTATATGATGGCCATAGAAGTCATAAAAAATAATATTCAATCAGTCTTCAGTTGTGTCGGAAAGGTACGTTTTTCAACTGCTTTGGTAACGTTTACGAAATTCATGCGGTGAATTGCAACAGCTGATGTCATATCATCTCTATGATTGAAGTTCAAAGCGTGTGAGAGGTTCTAAATGATCTTTAACAAAAACGGCCTGATCACTTATGTCTCTTAATTCTTTTCTAATGCTTGTAACACAAGTTTCTTCCTCGTCAGATAAGCACATTAGGAGAGAAGGATTCATTTTAAGACACACACAATTTGTATATACATTCAATTTATTTCTTCTTGTTACTTATTGACAGTACCAAATCATGTATTTAAAATTTAAATTTTAAATATTTTACAATTCTTTAAAAATTACGATTTGATACCTGTCGACTAAAAGAATTAGCTTACGCGTCACATATCGAAATTATACTTGATACGATACCTCACTCGATATCGAATGACACGATTATACCTCTGATTTGAACTCCCATTTGTCTCGATTATGTATTTTCCCATGGTTCAAATTGACTTAGTCTAAAATTGAAAAATTTTTAAATTTAATGTAGGGGATGTTGGATGCCAAGCAACGTTTCTTGATGGTCTTTACTTGGAAAGCCCAGACTTATCTTTGTTATCCTTCATCTCAACTGTGGACCCGTTAATGTAGTTCGATAACATGTGCCGCGAGTTCTCCCACAAGAACGATAAAAATATGAGTTAGGACATCGTTCTAGTAACCCACTCCTATAAAAAACAATTATCATGATAAAGCTAAAATTAGAATTAAACCGGCATCACCAATGTTGCAAGAGGATGTCCGATACTTTGATGGAAAGACCATATATCCACAATTCCCACGACATTCCAATTGGAACAAGGGGTACTTCCCTCAGACAATGAGCTGCATCCGATTCTATTTTTAGACTCATTGAAAGGGACCTACGTTTTAACTCCGGCTCCAAACGGCAAATGCATAAGTTAGAGAAGTTTTAGATAGCCTTATACTCAATAACCAAGGGCTAGCTGAGCTATGAGGTAAACCGATTTTTTGAATTTACAAATTCGAGTGGGTCTGGCCAGGAATCGAACTTGGGACCTCTGGTTTGCTAGGCGGATGACAAACCTGCTATACCACACAATTGTAGGTGAGTTCAAGTTGAAATTGGCCCTTAAATTTCTTACAAAGCTGTTCTGGTATGAACTTAAGATTGACTGTTGGAACAAAATAAAAGAGAGTAAAAAGAGGAACCTTATACAACGGCTAACTAAAAACTTCCGAAAATTGGCATTGGCCCTTTTATCACCAAACCACACATATAACACAATTTTATATATTTCTCCAATGCGTTCCAAACAACAACTAGGTAAAAGGATACCAACGGCAAGCCATTTTGAACAAAATTCACTTTAGGAAGTTGTACGCCATCGTTTTCGATGCGCAAATCTATATTATGCTTATGATATTGTTTAACATTAGTCAGAAAAACTAAGAGATATTAGTTACACAGTTTTTGGTGGAGCCATAAATTCGATCGAATTTGGAAACGATATACCTTTTTCCTTTTTTCTGCTTTTGGCCTCCTTTTGTTTGATAGTGTCTCCGTGTTCTTCCGAACATAAATATGTTTACTTAAATGGGATAAGGCCTCTAAGATTAATTCTTTTGGGTCTCTTTTACAACAGTTATCAAAGATTTTAATTACGGTCTCACCAGATACTGACTTGGAGCCAAAATTTGTCTCCTGCTGAAGTTGTCCGAATAAAGTTTAATATTTTCCTAAACTTTTAAACAATTCCTGGAATGTTTTTCAAAATGATATTCTTTCTTTTCAGAATGCCGATGAGTTGGTTAAACAAAAGATTCATCCTACTTCTATCATCTCCGGTTACCGTTTGGCTTGCAAGGAAGCTTGCAAATACATCTCAGAACATTTGACTGCTCCAGTTGATGAATTGGGACGTGATTCTTTAATCAACATTGCTAAAACCTCCATGAGCTCCAAAATTATTGGTGCTGATGCTGATTTCTTCTCAGCCATGGTTGTAGATGCTGCTCAAGCTGTTAAAGTGAGTTTTTTTTTTTTCAAAGATACCTCGTAAGATCGTATCTAAAATTTGTAATTTTCCTTTTTAAATATTATAGATCACCGATCCCAAAGGTAACCCTGCCTATTCCATTAAAGCCGTTAATGTTTTGAAGGCTCATGGCAAATCGGCTCGCGAATCTGTTTTGATTCCCGGCTATGCCTTGAACTGTACCATTGCTTCCCAACAAATGCCCAAGAAGATTGTTAATGCTAAAATCGCCTGCTTGGACTTCTCTTTGCAAAAGACCAAAATGAAGATGGGTGTTCAAGTTTTGATCAACGATCCCGACAAGTTGGAAGGCATCCGTGCCCGTGAATTGGACATTACCAAGGAACGTATCCACAAGATCTTAAGCACTGGCGTCAATGTTGTCTTGAGCTCTGGTGGTGTTGATGATTTGTGCATGAAATACTTTATTGAAAATGGAGCTATGGCTGTTAGACGTGTTAAGAAGAGTGATTTGAAAATTATCGCCAAGGCTACTGGTGCTGCTTTCCTTACTTCACTCACTAACATGGAAGGTGAAGAAAGTTTTGATGCTTCTATGATTGGTGAGGCCGCTGAGGTTTCTCAAGAACGTATCTGTGATGATGAATTGATCCTCATTAAGGGTACTAAAGCTAGGTGAGTTGTGATTTAATATCATTTTAGTGGTTAATATAAAAACTTATTTTTATATTTTGATAAAAAAAAAATATTTTTTTTTGTAGAGCTGCCGCCTCCATCATCTTGCGTGGTCCTAATGACTTCTACTGCGATGAAATGGAAAGATCTATTCACGATTCCTTGTGTGTTGTTAAACGTGTTTTGGAAAGCAAGAAAGTTGTAGCTGGTGGTGGCTGTGTTGAAGCTGCCCTCTCCATCTATTTGGAAAACTTTGCTACTTCCTTGGTAACTTCAAGTTTTCTTCTCAAATTTCTAAATAAACTAACAATTTTTAATCTCATTTCCTAAATTTCTCAGAGCTCCCGCGAACAATTGGCTATTGCTGAATTTGCCAAATCCCTCTTGGTCATCCCCAAAACATTGGCTGTTAATGCCGCTAAGGATGCCACCGATTTAGTGGCCAAATTGCGTGCCTATCATAATTCCAGCCAAACTAAAGCCGAACACGCTCTCTTAAAGTGGACAGGTTTGGATTTGATTGAGGGTATTGTGCGCGACAACAAAAAAGCTGGTGTTTTAGAACCTGCCATGTCCAAGATCAAGTCCTTGAAATTCGCCACCGAAGCCGCCATTACCATTTTGCGTATTGACGATATGATCAAATTGAATCCCGAAGAAAAACAGGGAAAATCCTACGGTGATGCTTGTGCTGCAGGCGAACTTTAAATTTCATTAAATCATATTTTTCATATTTTATTAAGTTTAGTTAAACTTCATCTACGTTTGTCTTATTTCTTTTGTTTTCTTTTCTCTTTTAAGCATTTAAAACTCATTAAACTTTAAAATAACCAAACCAACAAACATAAAATACACTTTATTATTAACAATTTAATTGTTAAAAAAACAAACCTCATAATTTTTAGATCTTGTTGGGGTTTTAAAATTCCTTTTTCTTTTTTATTTAATTGTATTAACTTTTCACGCCCTTTTCAAAAATAATAAATGAAGTACATGATAAATCCATGTTTGTGTTTATAAGGCTATTAATTGAAAATAAGGATTTTTTGATAAATAAAGAAAAAACCCAAAAACACGCTTTTCAAAAAAAAAACATTTCAATGAAAATTGTGTTTATTTTACAAATCGAAATAATTTTGATCGTTTCGAAATGCTTTAAGACGGTTTTACTTCTTTTCTTCATAAATTATATCGAAATGGAAGGTCAGTTGGCCGCCAAGAAGATGCGAATTGACACCGTTTGACTACTTTTTGTGAGACGCCATTAAAAGTGTTATTCCGACAAACCAGAGACATTTCAGCATTTGAAGGTCAACATCCGTGATGACATTGTCGTTAGTAAAAGCTGACATATGACAATACATATAACTTGCTTATGGGGACAAACTTCCCCCTACTGCTATCCCACAGATTTTCAAACTTACTCCATTTATGAAAAATGTCTGTATAATGTTTGTATATGACAAGCTCATAATTAAAATTGTCCATCCAAAATTCCCACAATAAGACTTTAATAATTTTATAATTCGTTTATGAATTAGATTATATTTTTTTTAACATTGATAAATTTACCGAACAAAAACTTTTTTCTTCATATTGGGGCAGGGCTCTAATCCGATCCTGCCTTTTTTAAACCAAAGTCAAATTATCTGCCATGTCACAGAACTCAATTCTATTCGGAAGTGGAATGATTTCCGTATTTTGATTCTCAATTGAAAAAAACCCGTTTTTGTACTCTTTTAAAACATTAAAAATTTTTCGGAATCTACAGAACTTAAAACCATTTCGAATGGAATTCAACAACGAAATAGTTAAAATTCCAAACGTGACATGCCTGAAAAACTTTTTTTGTTCCGCTCTAATTCGATCCTGCCTTTTTCAAACCAAAATCGATAAGAATTATAAAATCAGTTCAGTTTTAAATAGTTCCATGAATGTTCGTATAATACTAGTAAAGATAAGCTGTAATTTAATTTCTATGGCGCAAAACTCACTCAATTTAAAAATTATTAAATTTCTGGTAACTTCAATTGCCCGTGAATTTTTTTTTCACGACATATTAATTCATCTTTTACAAACTAATGGACCCTTTTTCTGTGTTTCGATTACGTCTTCGCATTCAGTTCCTTTACGATCGGAAATTGGTATTCCAACAAAAACGGAATCGAAAGATAAGATAACAATCCAGTATGCGATGGAAATCTATAGTTTTAAAAACGATCGAATTCTGATATATTTTTGAGATAATTTTTTGGGCTTTAACCCTTTTGACTGATATCTAATCTTCCACTTGGTTTGAATTTTTTGTGGAAATAGGGTAAATTATCTAAAAAATATATCTGAAATCGATTTGAAAACGATCGATTTCCATCACATACCGGAAAATTTACATGCATTAGGTTTATTTAATAAGTTTTTCTTCAAATTTTTGAATCTGCATTCACATTTACACACGAACAGCTTCTTCATCAGTTTTCACTTTATTTTCCTTAAATTTCATAAAAATTTTCGTAAACTTAATAGTACGGTCAGGTTCTGTTCTTTCTCCTCTATTTTTTATGTTGAATATTGACCTTCTACGTCAAACTTCCATTCCTATCTACTCTTTTGCAGATGTTAGTAATATTTGAATCGTAGTCCAAGCCTTTTTGAGGTTGGCGCAATGAGACAAAACATGAATGAATCATTAAACCGCGATTAAGAAACAATTTCAGAATGGGGTCGTGCGAATAGAGTTGATTTTAATGCGCATATCTTTCAAGTGTCGAAAGATGCATTCAAGTGCCTCGGTTTTCTAAAACGGTGCAAAAGATACTTCGCTTTATCTGATCTCCTTACTATTTACACCATCTACATCCGACCGAAAATGAAATACAACTCTCATGTATGGGCCGGTGCTTCAAATTCTATTTTGAGCGAAAGTGCACTTCGGTGACAGTAGGGTTTCAAACTCTATTGATTCACTGGAGCACCGTCACAATGTGGGTTGTGTCATGCAATTTTATCGTTACAACTTTGGAATGTTCTAACGAAATCTAGAAACTCGTTCCCGAAACTCGAACTTTTTACGCAATACAAGTCATTCTGTTAGAGCTCATTCCCTTGTGGTTGATTGGCCAGTAGACGGAACAGCACACTTCAGACAAAATTCGTTCTTAAGCCGTACAGTTCGTATGTGGAAATCGCTCCCCGCAGTACTTTTCCCAGCCAGTTGCAATTTAGACAACTTCAAATCAAATGTCCACAAACACTACTCCATCATCTTCCCTTCCATAACCTTTTTTCCTAGTTCCAACACAATACATTGCATAAGAAGTACCAGAATTGTGAAACGGAGAAAATTTCGATTCAAATCGAAATGCAGAACAGGGCCATTGGCCCCTATTGGTCGAATCAGTCCACATGTGAACATAGCTCCCATATAACCCCGGCAGCCCGTTTAATGCTATTGTAAATAATATTATAATAGTTATACCAATAAGATTTACAAAAGAGAAGTTTTATACAACTGTAGGTGAGTATGACGAATTTGTTAGTAAATATTTTAAATACATATTTGGAAATTTTGCTTATAGTTTAGGGTAATTTAGAAGTTGCTATAGGTATTAAACAACAAAACTTGCATAGAAGTACGGGAACACAAAACCCCAGAATTTAAGTTCACAATTGATTTAACTTCAAAAACATTCAAATAAATGTCTTTAAAACTTTTGAAAACATTTAAGTTTCACTGTATTTAATTTTTATGTGGGGTTTATATAACTCAAACGTCTGACGAAACTTACTCAAAGAAAAAGTCTGTGAAGTTTTGAATTATGGGGAAAATTAAATTACTCTCAAATTAGTCAAGACTCAAACCAAAACGGAGTACGGGAATACAATTTGGTAAGTTTTGGGTAACTTGGGACTAGTTTGGATAATATCGTGTATCGTAATACAAATTTTATATTCAAATTTAGAGATTTATTAAAAATTATTTTTTTAAACGATACATTTTTCTGAAAAATATATGATAAAAAGTAGTGTATTTGAATAAATTTTAATTTGCATATTCCTTAGTATTTAACTTTTAACACATTTTCCCCCAAAATACAAACCAAAACAAAATTCAAAAACATTTATGTTTACAAAATTTTTAATAAATCTTCAAAACCCCACCCTTTCTCTCCTGATCTCCTAAAAAATACATTTCAAGAAGATGAAAAGAAAATGAATTTTCTTAAAAAATATACACATAAAAAATGCGCCTAAAAATAGAACATGCAACGGAAACTATACGTAGAAAGTAGGAAAAGAAAAATTCTTTATTCAATACACACGATCGATATTAGAAAAGAAAATCTAAAGCAAGTGAATACAAAAGAAATTAATTTTCAAAAGAAAAAAAGCACATTTAGTTTGAAAAACGTTTAAACATCATAAAAAATGGCTGAAAGTAACGGTGAAGTTATGGGAGATATCAACAATAATGGGGCTGCAGAAATTGTAGAGGAAACTGCCACAGAAAATCCAAATAATAATAATGAATTATTGGATATGGTATTCACATTAGAAAGTGAAAAACAGCAATTGGTAGAAGAATCGCGTAAACGTATAGGAGCTTTGCGTAAAGATTTGGAGGTTAGCTTTTAAAAATATTTTAGAAATTTTTAATAATTAAGTGTATTATAAATTTTGATAATTTCAGGAATCTTTATTGGAAAATGAAAAGCTAAAGAAAAAGGTTAACCAATTAGAACAGTCCCTTAAGCAGTCGGTAATGTTGGGTGGAGTTGATGCTCCCAAAACCAAACAAGATCAAGAAGAATTGTTGTTAAAAGCCAAAACTTTGCTCTTCGAAAAGACTAAAGTCAATAAGCAGCAAGAACTACAAATTGCTACATTAAAGAATCAGGTAGAGGCCATGAAAGATGTGGTACAGGTAACCAAAGATATGTTAAATTTAAAAACTGCCGAATGTGAACACCAGCAAACCAGATTGGACAAATCTCAATTGTGGATTAAGGCCGAAAAGGATAAGTCCGCCATTATCGAGAAGAAATTGGCCATTTCTAAGAGTGTATATGATAAACTAAGAATTGAGCATGATTTACAGACGAAAATCCATAAGGAACTGAAAGAGGTGTATGAACAAAAGATAAAAGTTTTAAATGCAACAATAGAAAAATTGAAAGAAGATTAAAGTTGTTTTAAGTTAAGATAAAAAACTGTTGTGCCTTAATCAATTGTTACTAGAAACTACTCGTATATCACTAATAAATTTTAAATTATTTATCTTAAATCGTTTTTTGTTTTAATAGTTTGTTTTATTATTTTTTCGACAAAAACTCTTTAAAAGTGTATTATGAATTGAATAATGAATTAGTTTAATAGTCCAGTGTTTTAGATGTGGATGTTGTGTGTTTATTTAAGCGGTTTGTTGCTGTTGCATTTGTTTAACGGCAGCCAATTGCTTCATTTCCATTACTCCTATCACAGCATTCAAAAAACGACTTTTTTGTATTTGAATCTTTTCAATTTTTTCGATTTGTTCCTGGACGTATTCAACGCGACGCTTGAAATAATCTTTGGATCCATCAAGGTTCTGGAATATATGAAAAGAAAGTCAAGAAAAATTTAAAGAGTTAAAAAATATGTATTTAATATTAATGAGCGAAAAAGCTAGAAGGGAAATATTCTGGCACAGCCTCAATGAATTTTCGATCGCTGCATTAATAATCTTTTGTGCCATCTAATATGTACAACAGCTATTTGCTTCGTGTCTACTGGTACTGGCAGATGAACGTGATAAGGTAAACAGTTTCAACCCTGACGATTCTAGGGCAGTCCAGCTGAGTCTGTAAAACATAAGCCTAATTAAGAAAAATCCTCATCATTGCCGATATCCGGAAAATCTTGTTCACGTGCTTTAGAGGCTAATGCGAAAAACATCGTAGGGTAGAACTGAGAGTTCTATTTGGTACTATTGTTAGCGTAATCTCAAATTACATCCTTAAACAACAAAAGTAATATTCTATGTTCCCGTTAATTCCTGTAGTCCCAAACTTATTGCTAATATGTCGTCAGTGTCTCCATGATATCCCCATATGTTCAACTGACCTTCCAACCCTATTTCACTTATTCACGAGGAATAATGGACCTATCCAGTAGATGTAGTAAAATTTATTTACTTAGATCTTCAAAACATCACTCAGAATATGAATATTTTAAGGTGGTTTAATTATGACATTACCCACTGATAACCATAGGTGATTAGTAGCTATCTTCTCGTTCCTACGGCAGTCGGTTCTTCGTACCGGAACGATTTGGAAATCTTAGCATTCCGAGCATAAACTGACACTACTGATTTATTAAGAATTATATCGCAGTTACAACAACAACAGTTGTTTTCGACCGAGTTGTGTCCCAACAAAATGGATGTTCTTTAGGTTAGGAACTAAAATACTACATCAACCATTAAAAATATCAAAAACTCCTTACCTTCTCTACATAGTAGCCTGTACCAACATCAATAACGAAATTATCCAAATCCTTAATGCGACCAGGCACATACATACTGCTAGTAAGGGGCACCAGAATTTGACGATTATTCCAATCGGGTTGGAATGATTCTAAAGCTTCTTTAGAACTGGCATATTTAGCTTTACAATTATACAAAGTTTGTAAAGACTCTTGAATACCACTAATTTCCTGTTAAATTAAAAAAGGTTTTAATTCATAAATATATATTATTCCATAGAAATAACAAATTCATTCCACCGCCCATGAAATCACCTGCTCAAATTCTTGTTTAATTTGTACCAATTGTTCCAAACTTAAATTGGCTAAATTGATTTGTTCTGGTTTATTTGTTGCTTCACTGGATGACATTGTTTATTTGTTATTTAATTCAATAGCTTTAATGAAATTTGCAAAATTCGTAACAAATGTTTTCTTCCAAAAAATTCACTTTTCTTTATTGGATAGATCTCGTGTGTGTCACAGAAGAAAAGAAACGATGATGACAAATTGCCGGAGACAATTTTTGTGCTGGCAATGCTGTAATAAATTAATAGTAGTTTTTGGGACAAACATAAGAGCAGGGCTGTATTTCTATTTAATTAAAAAAATTATCTTTATACTGTTTATAAATTTAGCCATGAAATAAATATTAAAATTAATATTAAAGGAAGTGCCACTTTCTCTTTATTTTGTAAACATTAACCATTTGAAGTTTACTCAAAAATGAGGCTACCTTACTTTTAAAAAAAATAAGTTATTAGGAGCCAAAGTCAAACTGTTGGTCTCTTTCAATTAGTCTAAAAATATAATCTAGTACATGTCCTTGACTGAAAGAAGTCACCTCTATTTCACTTGTAGTGTTTGGGGAAACCAAGTGTGTAAAGTTTTTGAACTGAGATCCACAAAATTGCTCCCAGCGGGTGTTTTCATGTCATGTATTCAAAGTCTATCGAGTCTTTCCCTAAACTTTTATTTTTTTTTCAAACTACACATTTTAGTTTACAAATTTCCGTAAAACAATATACGAGTCTGGCAATGATCTATATTATATGGACAAAATATATAAACTTCAAAGATATCCTTTATAGTCAAAAATTTTGAAGTGGCACTTCATTTAATATTTATTTCATGAACTTAGCTACGAATTAAAATGTATTGTCATTTAAATCGCAAAAAATAGAAAGTTTTTGAAAAATTTCCTGTTAAAATAAAATATTTTTTTTTTTTAAATTTCCAACCAAAATAGAAAGTTTTTGAAAAATTTATTATTAAAATCAAAAAAATTTAAAATAAAATATTTTTTAAATTTCCTATGAAAATAAAAAATTTTTGAAAAATTTCCTATTTAATAGATTTTTTTTTATTTCCTATTAAAATAAAAATTTTTTAAAAATGTCCTTTAAAATAGAAAATTTTTGAAAAATTCCCTATAAAAATATAAATTTTTTCAAAAGTTTTTGAAAAATTTTTTATTATTAAATTTCTTAAAATAGAAAATTCTTAGAAAGTTTCCTATTAAAACAGAAAATTTTAAAAAAATTTTCTGTTAAAATAATTTTTTTTTTAAATTTTCTATTAAAATAGAAAGTTTTTTAAAAATTACCTATAAAAATATTTTTTTGTTTAAATTTCCTATTAAAATATATATATTTTTTTAAATTTCATATTGAAATATAAAATTTTTCGAAAATATGTTTTTAAAATATATTTTTTTAAATTATCATATTAAAATAAAAAAAAATAAAATAAAAGAATTTCAAAAAAGTTCCCATTAAAGTATGAAATTTTTGAAAACTTTCTTATTAAAATTAAATTTTTGAAAAATTTCATATTAAAATAAAAATGTTTGGAAAATTACAAAAAAAAAAAAATTAAAAACATACTATTTAAATAGAAAATTTTTGAATAAATATGTTTTGAAAAAATTTCTATATATTTTCGTATATTCCATAAAAATAGGAAAGTATAAAAAATTTTCTTTTAGAATAAAAAAATTTTGAAAATGTTCCATAAAAAATAGAAACATTTTTATATTAGTAGACATTTTTTGACAATTAAAATTTTTTTCTTTTATATAAATAGAAATTTTTCTGCAAAAAAACAAAATTTTTAGAAATTACTTATAAAAATATGCATTTCTCCAATTCTGAATACAGATTAACAAAAAGTTGAGTTAAAATACACCCGCTGTTTAAATTTCTGTGTAGCATCGGCCATAATTTGTCACAATAAACAAAAACAGCTGATGAATCTGATTTCCAATTGGATTTGCATGTGTTGTGTAATTTGACATTTACACAAAAATCGTCTATCAAAGAAAAGATTCCTCTTTGCACAGATTTCCTAGCGTTCAATTTCTGTGAGGGAATGGCTTGTGTTAGAAGTTCGTTAAGATTGTTAAGCGCAAATAAAACTATAGTCAGAAACATAACAATGTCGGCTCAAAGACGCGCCCAGGAAGCTTTGGACAAAATGAAAGAGAAGAATCCCTACTTTGATAAGTATGCCGAGAAGATAGCAAAGCTACAAAAAACATCGCCTGAAGAGTTTCTCGAAAGAGTGGATAAAGTAGCGAATCCCATAAAAGAGGGAAAATCGCAAGCAAGGTATGTTAAAGAGGAATCATGGTGGGAATCTTTGGTGGCATGGCACCATCAGCCGGCAGCAATTTAAATTGAATAACTATACTTTTTTTTAATACATGTTGCCTCTTGCTTTATTTGTAGATCATATTCCGAACTGTTAAATCCTAAAGCTCCTAAACCACAGGCTGAAGCTGAGATCCCCCACAAGAAACTAAGTGATATTATGAAAATTGAATTGATTCAAGATAAAACCGCTGAGGAAATCTCAAAAATTTGGTTTGAATATCACAAAACTAAAGATGTTTTGGCCGCCACTTTGACGGTGCAACAGTTCGACAGTTTAATGGAAAAAGCCAAAAAATATCCCATCTTTCTGCTGCCATTGCCGCGTAGTGAAGGCTTTGAATTCATTATGCTACAATTTGCTCATAACGCAGCACATTTTACACCTTTATTGGCTTATCAGGTAATTCAATCATTTTTTTTTGTCGATTTAAACCCATTTTAACAACTTTACATGTTTAAGGTCCACGCTGAGAATGCTCCTGAATGCTTAACTTTAGTCCATTATACTGAAATGCGTGACAAGGGTATTGTGCTTATGCGTGGCGAATATGATACCAAAGTATTGACAGCCCAGGAGGCTCAATGTTTGGCCAATGAATTACAAATGTTTTATTGTAAAAACGATGAAGCCAAGCAACAACTTTTGGAAAAATTCACCAAGAAACCAGATGAATTTAAACATATGGATTTGATAAAAGAAGTCGAAAATATACAACTGGTTTAAGCTAGGTGTTTAATGTTAATGGAATATGATAATAAAAAAGTTAAAGTTAATTAAAAAGAGTTGATATGAAATTCTTTTACATCCCGTACATTAGAATTACAGGATTTTTTCCTAATATGTACCTGCAATTAAATTTTTTGAAAAGTTTTTTGTAAGAAAAGAAAATTTTTTAAAATTTCCTATCAAAAAAGAAATTTTTAAGAAAATTCCTATAAAATTAGAAAATTTTTAAAAATTTTCCCATAAAACTATAACAATTTCCTATAAAAATTTTTGAAAAATTTCCTATAAAAATAGATAATTTTTGAAAAATTTCCTATAAAATAGATAATTTTTGAAAAATTTCCTATAAAATAGAAAATTTTTGAAAAATTTCCTATAAAAATAGAAAATTTTTGACAAATTTCCTATTAAAATAGAAAATTTTTGAAAAATTTCCTATTAAAATAAAAAATTTTTGAAAAATTTCCTATAAAAATAGAAAATTTTTGAAAAATTTCTTATAAAAAAAGAAAATTTTGAAAAATTTCCTATAAAAATAGGAAATATTTGAAAAATTTCCTATTAAAATGGAAAATTTTTGAAAAATTTCCTATAGAAATAGAAATTTTTTGAAAAATTTCCTATAGAAATAGAAAATTTTTGAAAAATTTCCTATAGAAATAGAAAATTTTTGAAAAATTTCCTATAAAAATAGAATATTTTTGAAAAATTCCCTATAAAAATAGAAAATTTTTGAATATTTTCCTATAAAAATAGAAATATAAAATTTTTGAAAAATTTTCTAAAAAAATTTTTTTGAAAAATTTCCTATAAAAATATAAAATTGTTGAAAAATTTCCTATAAAAATAGAAAATTTTTGAAAAATTTCCTATAAAAATAGAAAATTTTTGAAAAATTTCCTATAAAAATTAAAAATTTTTGAAAAATTTCCTATTAAAATAGAAAATTTTAAAAAAATTTACTATTAAAATAGACAATTTTTTAAAAATTTCCTATTAAAATAGAAAATTTTTGAAAAATTTCCTATTAAAATAGAAAATTTTTGAAAAATTTCCTATAAAAATAGAAAATTTTGAAAAAAATTCTTATAAAAATAGAAAATTTTGAAAAATTTTCTATAAAAATAAAGAATTTTTAAAAATGTCCTACAAAAATAGAATATTTTTGAAAAATTCCCTATAAAAATAGAAAATTTTTGAATATTTTCCTATAAAAATAGAAATATAAAATTTTTGAAAAATTTTCTAAAAAAAATTTTTTGAAAAATTTTCTATAAAAATAGAAAATTTTTGGAAAATTTCCTATAAAAATAGAAAATTTTTGGAAAATTTCCTATAAAAATAGAAATATAAAATTTTTGAAAAATTTTCTAAAAAAAATTTTTTGAAAAATTTTCTATAAAAATAGAAAATTTTTGGAAAATTTCCTATAAAAATAGAAAATTTTTGAAAAATTTCCTATTAAAATAGAAAATTTTTGAAAAATTTCCTATAGAAATAGAAAATTTTAGAAAAAATTGCTATAAAAATAGAAAAATTTTTAATATATGTATATAAGAGATTATTGTAAATGACTTTTTTGTTAGACATACTCGTAGATGTTAGCGAATTTAATAATAACTTTCCATAGATGTTATTAAATAATATTGTAAATTTTTATTTGTATTTTTACAGGTGTTTCCTAAGACAACACAATTGATTACTACAATTATTTTACTTAATTTAGTTTTAGCCTTTATTTAAACAAATGGTTTCGATCGCAAGATCAATCAACTAAAAACTATTTAAATTAAGGAGTAGTTGGGACTTGAACTTTTTCAAAATTCTATACAATTGGCTTTAAAGAACATAAAATGTATCTTCATTTATTTTAAAATGTTTCCGCTTAAATTGCTATAATTATAATACAAAAATTTTTTTATAATACAAATTTTTTATTTTATTTTGGCCATTGGTGGCTTTGTATTACATAAATGAATAAATAAATAAAAAATAAAAAAAAAATTGTATATTCAATAAATCATTTCCATCATAATTAATGTTAATTTTAATTTAATCATAATAATTAAATTTATAATTAAATACGCAAAATCTTCTTCAATTAAATAAATTCGTGCATGATTTGAATTTTTTTACAATGTAAATGAATTTGTTTATGAAAAAGTAAGAAAAACAGTCTGTTTATTTGTTAAGATTTTATTTTTATTACAAGTAATGAATGAATATTTATGTGAATATTATTGTTAACAAATGAAACTTTCCGTTTTTCAAAACTTTATGGTAATCGAAATATGTACGAGAGTGTTACATATAGGTCTGCAACGAATTTTATATGAACTTTACAGTAGACCTTTTCAAATTCTTCAATTTTTTTTTAAATTTTCTATTTTTATAAGAAAATTTTCTATTTCTATAGGAAATTTTTTAAAAATTTTTTATTTTTATAGGAAATTTTTTAAAAATTTTCTATTTTTATAGGAAATTTTTCAAAAATTTTCTATTTTTATAGCAAATTTTTCAAAAATTTTCTATTTTTATACCAAATTTTTCAAAAATTTTCTATTTTTATAGGAAATTTTTCAAAAATTTTCTATTTTTATAGGAAATTTTTCAAAAATTATCTATTTTTATAGGAATTTTTTCAAAAATTTTCTTTTTTTATACGAAATTTTTCAAAAATTTTCTATTTTTATAGGAAATGTTTCAAAAGTTTTCTATTTTTATAGGAATTTTTTCAAAAATTATCTATTTTTATAGGAAATTTTTCAAAAATCTTCTATTTTTATAGGAAATTTTTCAAAAATTTTCTATTTTTATAGGAAATTTTTCAAAAATTTTCTATTTTTATAGGAAATTTTTCAAAAATTTTCTATTTTTATGGGAAATTTTTCAAAAATTTTCTATTTTTATAGGAAATTTTTCAAAAATTTTCTATTTTTATAGGAAATTTTTCAAAAATTTTCTATTTTTATAGGAAATTTTTCAAAATTTTTCTATTTTTATAGGAAATTTTTCAAAAATTTTCTATTTTTATAGGAAATTTTTCAAAAATTTTCTATTTTTATAGGAAATTTTTCAAAAATTTTCTATTTTTATAGGAAATTTTTCAAAAATTTTCTATTTTTATAGGAAATTTTTCAAAAATTTTCTATTTTTATAGGAAATTTTTCAAAAATTTTCTATTTTTATAGGAAATTTTTCAAAAATTTTCTATTTTTATAGGAAATTTTTCAAAAATGTTCTATTTTTATAGGAAATTTTTCAAAAATGTTCTATTTTTATTGCAAATTTTTTAAAAATTTTCTATTTTTATAGGAAATTTTTCAAAAGTTTTCTATTTTTATAGGAATTTTTTCAAAAATTATCTATTTTTATAGGAAATTTTTCAAAAATTTTCTATTTTTATAGGAAATTTTTCAAAAATTTTCTATTTTTATAGGAAATTTTTCAAAAATTTTCTATTTTTATGGGAAATTTTTCAAAAATTTTCTATTTTTATAGGAAATTTTTCAAAAATTTTCTATTTTTATAGGAAATTTTTCAAAAATTTTCTATTTTTATAGGAAATTTTTCAAAAATTTTCTATTTTTATAGGAAATTTTTCAAAAATTTTCTATTTTTATAGGAAATTTTTCAAAAATTTTCTATTTTTATAGGAAATTTTTCAAAAATTTTCTATTTTTATAGGAAATTTTTCAAAAATTTTCTATTTTTATAGGAAATTTTTCAAAAATTTTCTATTTTTATAGGAAATTTTTCAAAAATTTTCTATTTTTATAGGAAATTTTTCAAAAATTTTCTATTTTTATAGGAAATTTTTCAAAAATTTTCTATTTTTATAGGAAATTTTTCAAAAATTTTCTATTTTTATAGGAAATTTTTCAAAAATTTTCTATTTTTATAGGAAATTTTTCAAAAATTTTCTATTTTTATAGGAAATTTTTCAAAAATTTTCTATTTTTATAGGAAATCTTTCAAAAATTTTCTATTTTTATAGGAAATTTTTCAAAAATTTTCTATTTTTATAGGAAATTTTTCAAAAATTTTCTATTTTTATAGGAAAATTTTCAAAAATTTTCTATTTTTATAGGAAATTTTTCAAAAATTTTCTATTTTTATAGGAAAATTTTCAAAAATTTTCTATTTTTGTAGGAAATTTTTCAAAAATTTTCTATTTTTATAGGAAATTTTTTAAAAATTTTCTAGTTTTATAGGAGATTTTTTAAAGATTTTCTAGTTTTATAGAAAATTTTCCAAAAAAATTATATTTTTATAGGCAAGTTTTCAAATATTTTCTAATTTTCTAGGAAATTTTTTCGAAAAATTATATTTTTATAGGCAAGTTTTCAAATATTTTCTAATTTTCTAGGAAATTTTTCCAAAAAAAGTTTTAAAAATTTTCTTTGTTTTTTAATTTTTATTTTTTTACAGGAATTTTTAAAATGCCCAACATTATGATCAACTTTAATGCCTATTCTATTCTAAGGGGAATATTATACAAATCTGTGAAAAAACTACAAAAATCCGCACTCGTAGGATTGTAGAAATGAGTGTAATTATTTACGAGCCATAAAATAACGGTTTTTATGGTGAGAACACACAATAGCAAAAACATCCGTTATTATATTGACATTTCAAATTTAAAAGTAGGTTACTAGAGGAGCCGAGCTATAATCAACAATGTGACAAATAAGATCAAATAGATGCCTAGGCCAAAAAACATGTGCTCAAGTAACAATTTTTTTGATTAAAAGTTGTGTTCACAAATTTAGTAAAATTGAAATAAAGATCGATTTGATAAAAGATCGGTTTGAATATACTGATAGCATTCCTCAAGAAGTGCAATATATCTCATCTATTTCTTTATTAATTAATAAATATGTGCGGTTCTTAATTCTTTACGAGTCTTAGCTGCCCTCTTTGGAAAATACGAGTATTTTGTGAAAATAGTAAAACTTTGCCTAAAACATTCTAAAGAACTCGATATTCTTCATCAGCTCTACAGACTAGTTGCAACAACATGTTGCATTATGCAATGTTGCATAAGGCTACGACAAATTAAAACTGTTCTACGAGAGCTTGATCAACTGCTTAATACACGGGCTTACTTTTATAAATAATACAGAAAAATTATGTTTTATATCAAATTTTAATAAATGAGATTTTTGATTTCATCGATATTGGGCCATGATTACAGACATTAAAATTTTTAAATATGTTTACTCATACACTTGAGAAGATGTTGTGGATTAAGAGGATAAGGAAAAGTTTCCTGGTATACTCAGATACATTCTTAATAGGGCCATGCTTGCTTTGTCGAAGTGAAAGCAGTGGCCGGATAAGAATAGTCTTAATCAGAGACCGGAGATCGTTTTATTTTTTAAATCCATCAAGTATAAGTATCATTGCCGATGAAAATTTATTTTCATTTCGATCGAAAAATAAAAAAAGAGGGATTTATATTTGAAATATAAATATCCCTCATGATGAAAATTTTAAATATCTATAACGATAAATATCCGAACAGAAAAATATTTTATTGATTGTTTTATTTTTGAACTTCTGTTTTGACTTTGAAAAAATAAAATGTTTATGAAATTTCAAAATTTTCAACAATGAATGTATGAATGTTTTCAATTTATTGCAATGTTTTAGGACATCGAAGTTAAAGATAATAGTTCTAATGGGAACTATTGGTGGTTTCTTTGATTCGCGTCGCTATTTCTAAAAAAAAAAATAACTTTTAAACGTTTTAAACGCACTTAGACAACGACCATTTGTTGCCCAAACCCATTTCGATATAAAATTAGACAACGACCATTTGTTGCCCAAACCCATTTCGATATAAAATTTGCAACAATAATTGAATTTATTGCTATTTAAACGTCCTAAAGGTGCTTTATACCCGGACAAATACAGAAATAAAATTTGAATTTTTTCTTTTCATCGGATGAAAAAAGATGAAAATTATTTTGAACTTTACTGATAAATATCCCAAACGATTTTTATATATTTTATTTTCATCGGATTGAAAAAAGAAACAAAATTTTTGAACAAATAAAAATCACAAGGGATTTTTAATATTTTTTTAAACTTCAATGATTGTTTTTTATGGATTTAAACATGAAAATATTGTTTTAAAAGTATTAAAATCCGGTCTCTGGTCTTAATGCAAATCCAAATAAGAACGAATTAAATGAATTTATTAGGATGTGCAAAATTCCACAAATTAAACCTGTTTTCTTGAGGGAAAATACATATGTACATATATACACACATCACTTTTGCGGACTGCGAGAAGCTGAATTTCAGAATCAACGACATAGATAGGGCCACAAGTATGTGCTCAGATGTAGTAATTCCGATATTTTCTGGTATTTTATATGGTATTATCGTCAGGTGGAAAGTTATTTAGAAGTCCTTAGTTTATGTAACTAATAAAAATCCAAATGGTTTTCTACATTTTTTATCCCTGCTTACGGTTACAGTGTAATCCTTAATATACCACTAATAACAAGGCACAAGGAGCTCCTATCTCAGCAATTCTGTATCACGTGGTCATACTAGGAATATGATATGATGAGTCCAAGGTGAATTGGCAACAAATAAATATACAAATAAGATCTTAATTTTGGACAGACAAAAACACGCATTAACTATATCTAATTTGCGAGACATAACAAATACGAATTATAGTGTCTATACAAAATATCAAAATTTTTTTCTTTTATTTTACCCACAATCAAAAATAATGGGAGTATACTAAGATTGTCATTCCGTTTGCAATTCCCATAATATTGGTTCAAAAATAAAAAAGGAATCCTTATGAAATGTTAAGAATAACGAGCAATGCCCTCTGTATGTATGTCTGTCTGATGAAGGAACGAAAGAGTTAGGTCAACAAAATTTGGCAAGAATATATTCCATTTTTGTATTGAAAATGGGTGAAATCGGTTCACAATTGGTCCACATAATAATAAATTTTGAAAAAAAAAATAGCACATAGTATATGTATGTTTGTATCTAAGACATATGAAAAACTTGTTTCATTGTTGGTCCATTTTTGAGCTTAGTAGTGAAGGGTATGATATAGTCGGGCTTGACCGACTATGGATTTTCTTACTTGTTGGTATTGTAATTGTCCAAAATCGATTCACATTTTATTATAAAACCCATATAACCCCGCCCCGGGTAAAATTTGCCTCAGTCGGTCTACATTGAACCATTGTTTTCATATAAAAACCACTCCTGGAAACCACTAAAATGTCACGAAAGCTAGTTAAACGCTAATATATTATAAACTATGACAGCTATGGCTATTTAATTTTTCACAAAGAAGCACAAATACCACTAGGGCTATATATAGATCAGATATGTATACGTAAAACAAATCGGTGCAGTATGGGACAAAACTTGAAAATGTTAATTTTTGAAGTCGAATATCTTTAAAACCATAAGAGATAAGATATGGATGTTCAATGGTTTTATGTGATTTATGAGTCTGAGGTGCCCTACTATGGGGGCCGATGTGCTGCCCCAGTAAAATCTTGGCTTTCCAGGTTCAAATCTTAAGCTCCCCAACACTTCTGCTATATGCACATAAATTTAAAATCCGCCCAACGGTTTAGAAGTTATGGACTTATTTCCATTCAATTTTCCCAGCATTCCACTGTGCATTGTGACTTTGCATGGCAGATTAAAATAATAACAACTAATTTGGGGAACTGAACCGCCGTGGTATAGCAGGTTAGTCATCCGCCTAGCATAAAAAAATAAAAGTTTTAAAAAAAATAAGTTTTTAAAAAATCGGCGGTTCACCTCATAACTCAGCTAGCCACTGGATATTGAGTATTGGGCTATGTAAAACTTATCTAACTATTGCAATTGCCGTTCGGAGCCGGAGTTAAAACATAAGGGACCTACGTCAATAAGTCTAAAAATAGAATCCGATGCAGCTCATTGTCTGAGAGAAGTACCCCTTGTTCCAATTGGAATATTGTCGGGGAATTATATATAATTTGGGGAAGTAGCTTCAACTAGATGACAGTTTTTAACTATTAATGTTCGAAAGCCCCTGTTGGAAGAAATTCTGGAAAAGAAATGGCAAATGTGATGTGGGAGCTATACAAATTTAAAGCAGTTATGGCTTTGCACAATCATTGCAATGATTTTGATGCT
Organism: Stomorhina lunata; assembly: GCA_933228675.1. NCBI lineage: Eukaryota > Metazoa > Arthropoda > Insecta > Diptera > Rhiniidae > Stomorhina > Stomorhina lunata. The sequence continues at coordinate 114,973,164 of OW121740.1, read as the reverse complement.
CTTCTATTGCTCTCAACTGTTCAAATAAATATGACTTTATTATCCTATAATTAAAATGCAACCACAATAAGTAAACATGGCAATAGTTTATATTTACAATCAAAATAACTTAATAAACGTATGTAAATAAATTTACTAAAATTTACAATCTATCCATCCATCATCACGCACAATTGCATCAAAACTTAAGATCTTGGGTTGGTGGCAGGCAGCTACGAGTAAATAAAATATTTAACATTCTAATCAGCATCTTCCGCCATAAATTTTTCAAAACTACACAATTTGCTCCCAATATCACAATTAGTTTTTTACGTATTAGTTTTTATCAATAGGTATTCAAGTATTTATCAATTAAACACTCTCCGATAAAAAAAAAATATGAGTAAAAATGTTAAAGAATAGCTTTGAAATAATTTATATTTGAAATAAATGTTCTTCTAAAATACAAATTTTCATTTATTTGCGCTCATTATTTTATCTTTACAACTCTCAGTGATAATTTGCCAATTTCTAGTTCTAGAGCTCGGAGCGTGCTAAAATGGCACTTACAGAGACATAAAACATTTAACAACTGAATTGAACTGATAACAATGATCGTAAATGCTGGAAAGAAGTTCTTTCTTAAGCAAAAAGTACTTAAACGATCGTTGAGTTTGTAGATGCTTTCATTTAATGTTAAAATCAAACGCTTGATCAGTTCAAAACTTATTGCAAGTTGGCAAAGTCGCTTTAAAATAAAATCATCTATAAAAAATTATATTAGAAAAATAAAGATCAGTTACTACTAATGTGAAAATTTTTGTTTAAAATTATATTAAAAGAATATAAATCGAGAAAAATGTCCTATACTCAAAAAGATTTGAATGCTAATGAATCCCAAATTTCTACCAATAATGTTGAAAAATCGGTAGTGGTGACAAATCGTGTTTCCTTACAAAGCTCAAATGGCAACGGTTGTGTGGAAATGGAAAAAAAGTATGCCTACGAAGAAGTTTTAGCTTTAATTGGTTTCGGTAAGACTCAATGGATTATGCTTATAACTTGTGGTCTGCTCTTGATGATGGTCATCAATGAGACCATGGGTATGAGTATTATAACGATTGCCTCACAATGTGATTTTGATTCTTCTTCGATGGATAAGGCGATCATGAGTGCAGCTGCCTTTATAGGTAAATATAATTAAATATACTGAGTGGTACTTGTGTAAAGCTTCCTTGTGCAAAATTAAGTGGCCATAGCCACTATTTATTAGCGCTTAATTGGCTTTCGCGGCATATTAGTGGTTTTTTTATATGAAAGCAATGCACAGTGGGATGGTTAACAAATATAATGGAAATAATTCTTTAACTTCTAAACCGTTGGGCGGATTAAAAAAAATATATATGTGGATAGAGCAGAAGTGTTGGGGAGCTTAAGTTTTTGAAAGCCTAGATTGTACTGGGGCGGCACAATCGGCCCAAAAATAGGGTACCTCTCCATTTTTTTTGCGTAAAAAGTATTTTTAGTGTTTTTTTAGTTATTTAAAAAATTTCTTAAGGGACATATAACATATTTATAATTTTCTGAAAGAAAAATTCAAAAAGTTTATAATTGTGTTAAAAAATAACTTCTTGTTTATTCGGTGTTAATACCAGAGTCTCCTGAATTAGACCTATTGTTTACGGAAATTTCAATTTTGATCCATAATTCCTAGGAACGCACTCGCCAAATTTTTATGGACCACTTTAAATCATGAAAATCGGTTAATATAGATCAGATATTAGTAAAAAATGGGTACAGTGTGGGACAAAATTTGAAAATTTATTTTTTGAACTCGAATATCTTTTAAACCATAAGAGATGTTTTTTGTAAATCTCGACCTATATATTCGTTATATTTCCAAATCGTACGAAAAATGGCAATTAAATATCGTTTTAGGTGATTTATGAGTCCGAGATGGCATACTTTTGGGCCGATTGTGCTGCCCCAGTGCAATCTAGGCTTTCCAGGTTCAAACCCCACAGCACTTCTGCTATATCCACATACATTTTTTTTAAAACCCGCAAAACGGTTTAGAAGTAACAGAATTATTTCCATTCTATTTTTAAATCATCACACTTTCCAATGGTTAAATGTAGACCGAATAAAATTTGATACACTGCCTGAAAGCCATAAAAAATTTATCAGTACTAAATTCTAGCATCATATATATATATGCGAGCTATTGTCAAATGCGGTCCGATTTTCATAAAAATTTGATATACTGACCAAAAGTAGAATAAAACTTCTCTATTCGAAGTTCAGTTGTCATATCTATTAAAATTCGATTTAATTTATAAGTATTAAAATAATTTCCGGGCCCAGGTCATATGGGAGCTATAATCAAATGTGAACCAATTTCTCAAAATTTCAATACAAAATATTTTCAAGAAATCAGAAATAATGTTGTCAAATTTTGTTGCTCTATCTGTGTTTGTTTAAGCGCTATCGTTTTTGGTTTTTTTACTATTGCCGTAAATTTTCTATATAGAAGCTATGGTCAATTGTCAACCGATTTAGCCCAATTTCAATACCAACATTTTTAATGGAATGATAAATGTTCTTGAAAAAATTTTGTTATTGAGTCTAAAATTAGAATCGGAGAGAGTCTGAGAGAGTACCCCCTGTTCCAATTGGAATGTTGTCGGGGATTTGTATATATATACTTGACTCAAGGATATCTCAAAAAGCATATCTTATATTTTCTTTATCCGTATCTCAAATATGATTTGTAGTGTTAACAATAAATTATAAAAAACAAAACAATTGGTCCACGGGGAGATAGCGAAATATTAGACACTTTGGGTTTGGTTTCCGAACTATATTGAAGGATTTTTTAAAGATAAACAAAAAAAATAGTTATAAGAACTTAATTAGAACAATATGAGCTACATTCATCATGACCTAATGTACCTCAATTTTTCACGCTGAACTTACCCCAAAAGCACTTTATTTACTTTTGCTTCCTTATTGTATTAGTCTTAAAATAGGTCATGAATTTAGTTATTTTTATAAGAAAATACACAAATATCAATGAATTTTTGAAACCACTATCCAAAACATTAAAAAATTCGTTACGACTTTTTGAAGTTAAGAAGTTTAAGGTGCCATCAAGCAATGAAAACCACAATAGTTTAACGACACTTTGTCTAGTGTTTACCCAAACAACCCCTAAACGTTTGTCAGACATAGAGGCGCATACTCAAATAACACTATGTGTAATTTTTGAAGTCATGGAAATATTTATAACCATGTACGGACACTACTACGTAATTAAAGAGCAAAAAAAGAAAGACCCATGTCTTGCCCTATGCACTTTTTTAATTTTTACTAAAAATTTTTATACCCTTCACCACCAGAGGTGGAAAGGGTATTATAAGTTTGTGCTGATGTATGTAACGCATAGAAATATTTGTCTTAGACCCACCTTTTAGTATATCAATAGGCTTGGAATCACTTTCTGAGTCGATTTAGCGATGTCCGTCAGTCCGTCTGGCTGAACCCCATGTAAACCTTGTAATCAAACTATAGGTCGCAATTCTAAAGATAATTTGATGAAATTTGACACAAATATTTTCATAATCAATTTGCCAAATTTCGAGATAATCGGTCCACATTTGACCCTAGCTCTCATATAAGTCCAAATGACGAAAACATCTTAAATATATAAGTTTTTTTTTGCATTATGGCAAAATTTTGCAAAAATTTGTCTTTATACAGGAAAAAGAACACCTTTAGCCTTAGTGGTGAAGGGTATCGTATGGTCGGCTAAAGCACTTTTTTACCCTACCTATAGCATTAACCGAAATTAAGATTACTATTTTATTTATTTTTAAAAGTAACTTAAAACCCTTAACAGTTATTATAGTGAAGTAAGCATGTGTTTTCTTCTTCGACGGCCAATTACTCACCCTGTGAGAAAACAGGGTCACCATATATGCAAAATACAGCAAGTTTGGGTCCCCCTTTACAATTCTCTTATAATACTGATCAGAGTTGGCAAAATGTTAGTTCGATTGATGATAAAAAAGTAACAAATAAAAAATTTATTATATCTTGTTTTATATTTTGCAAATATGTAAATTATTTTGCACAATAAAACTAATGACTAACGATTAATAATTAATTTTATTAATCACGACTAAATTAATTTTTATTAATAAAGCTAATTTAATAATGAATAATTTGATCATGATTAATTTAGTTAGAATTAATTTTATCAAAATTGACAAATCGATTAATAAATTAATCGATTAATGCCAACTCTGCTACTCATGCAATTAAACTTACAGTTAAGATGATACAGACTTAACTTTACTTGTTTTTTTGTTCAAAGCCCTTGCGCTCTGTAAAAATTTGAATCGTTATATCTCCAAAACCAAAGAATAGGAAATAAAATTTGGTACTTTTTTGGAAAACCTTCTTAATAAGAGCAAAAGGGAATGAAAATATATTTTTTGGTACTTTTCACTTGTTATACAATTTTGAAACCAAATTTCATTGGCTATAGTAGAGTTAAAAACCCCTGATTCCTGGATCAAATGTAGACCAATTTTCTCAAAATTTAGCAATTTGATTGCAGCCCCAAGATAATAGGAAACAAATTAAACTTTTTTGTTTCTTCTATTTTTTATTATTATTTAAAAGCGAAAAAATTTCGAAAGAATATTTTTTTTTCAGTGTAAATTTTATGATATCTCTAAAACGATAAAGAGGATTAAGAAAATAATGAAGATGACTTAAAGACAAAATTATTCTCGAATTTTGGTTTTTCTTTTTAGCTTAATATAACCAGCTGTTTTGGAGTAATATTAACAATAATTGCAAAAAACTGTTTTTCTGCAAAAAAATGATATCTCAAAAACTAGAGCCAACCAGGAAAATCCAAAGTCATTTTCGAACTTATGAGACCAGAGCCATCTAGATTTGGTCAACATATCTAGTACCGAAAAATTTTGTAGACCTGTGTAATTTAAATTTTATATTTTTTTGCGTTACATCAACACAATTCCAATATATGTAGCTTCTCTGCTATGGAGGTGTAGGGTATACTTATGAGTGATTTAAGAAAGCAAAAATCAAATCTTGTCCGCTTTGACATGGATTTAGCCCATGCAAAACAATTATTTTTTAAATGTTACATACAAAATTGTACAAGTAATTTTCTTGTGTGAACAAATGTAGAAACAACTCAGATAAAAATCCCCAGATAATGTTAACTGATTGCGGTGAAATACATATTTTTTAGGTTAATTAAAAAAAACTTGTTGTCCCTGATATTAAAGATCTTTAAGATCTTTAAGTGTAACTGCTCCAAAACGAAAACTTCGGGGAAAAACTTAAAAAGTAATCAAAATCAATTCAAACTATATATTTAAAATTTTCATAAAAAAACTAGATATAAAAATTTTGCGAACTTTATTTTCTAATCTGGGAGGTTACCGCGTAACTCGATTCGAAAGAAATTACTTTCGAAACACAATGTTTAAAGCATACAAATTCGAACAGTTTTATTTTCGAATCGAGATACGCAGAAACCCCCATGAATTTGTAAGAAAAATTTGGAATTTTTTTTTGCCATTAAAAGATAATTTATTAACATAATTTTGCTTTATTGGGGTCTTAAAAAAAGATAAAAAATGCTTAAGAAATGTTTGGATATTTTTTTACCACCTGGGAATTTTTCAGCATATAGTCAAGAAAGAGTCTCGTGATAGAGATTAGAGACCACCTGGTACATTTTATGGTTTTAAAAACGGATCATAAAAGGCGGTCATGTTTCATATTATATTTATCTTCAAGAAATTTTTATAAATTAGATTAAATAAGATAATTTGTTGGAGATATGCTAATGGACAGTTAGTCAGCATCTATTATTAAACTTTAGACCCTTAAGAAGTCAGTTATGATGGGGGGGACTTTATGCTTATATTGTCTTCCAAGTAAAATTATATTGTTACGCCAATTTGTTGTAAGACATCGAGAATCAGGCTTCGTCTGCTAGATTACACCTTAGTCGCGGAGGGTTAATTACCAGTATTTTGAAGTTTTTTAAACCTAAAAAATCAATGATTTTATTCGGAGGTTCACTGAGGTACTTTACCACAGAGCTGCCAGATACTTTTTTGTCACCATCCCCAAATTTGAAAATTTTTAGCCCCAAAAATCCCCAATTCACAAAAAAGCGTATTTGCTTACATTTTTTATTCAATTAAATGAAGAGATCGATTTTGTTAAACACATAACTGGAAATACTCGCTCTACACAGGCATTGCACAGTGTAAGATTTAGCCATTCTAGGGAGACAAAATTAAATATCTTGAAAAAAAAATGAATCTATACTTTTAGTACAAAGTGTTAACAGGCCAATATGTATCATTTAAAAAAAAAATTGGACGACATTGGAGTACTGCCATTGGACGACATTGGAGTACTGCCACCTTCCATACAACTGAAAAAATTTATTTTTCGATTTGGATAATCAATAAGTAAAAAAGGCAGTGGATATACATGAGAATGTTTGAAATAAAGAATAAAAAGGTATTTTTTTTTTCATTTTGACTTTTTTATTTATTTATTTTTTTGATTTTGTAATTTCTATTTATTTAAAAATAAGAATATATTTCATATGTATCAGTATGAGAATGAAAACTACTACTTATTTTACCACAAACATAGTTTTTGGAACGTTCAAGCCTTTTATTTCCGGCAGTTTTAAGCTATATTTCAAAAAGTTTGAGGCATTTGATAATATAACTCAATATTTGTTTTTCTTGTATATCTGCAAATTTCTGCAGATAATTTTATATGTGCCTTAAAGTAGGTACTTCAGACTTTCTTTTAAAACTAATTTGGTCTTGCACCGTTATGAAGAAAATTATTTGTTTTGTTATTTTGTTTTTATTTCTTAACTTAACAATAAGAGTCATCGATTAAAGGAAATAGAACTAAAAGAACTTTTCAGGTTCTAAAAGTAAATTCTCGTGATATTTATAGCGAATAAGTTGAGCTTCAAAACCTAAAAAGAATCGTTAAAAAAATCCAATCCAATTAAAAGTTACAAGCTTTTAAAAATTAGCAATTTCATGTAAGTGTATTTTAATTAATTTCAAAATATTAAAGTTTAAAGTACCTTTATAATGTTATTGTTGACAAATTCGGCAAAGTTTTTACATTTTCTTATTTTATAACAAGTGTTCTTTCATATTTAATAAAAATATTTACCCAAATTGAAACTCAAAAAACGAGTTTTGTGCAGCTAGATTTGCAAAATTTTACACTGTGCATTGCTTGTAGGAACAAAATTTAAATGTATATTTCTTGACTTGACAGCTTAAAGTTTGGTAGTTTCTTTTCGAATTCTGACCCATAATCGGATGCAATTTTTATTTATTTTATTTTTACAAAATATTTTCCTTTATTTATAAAATATAAAGTTGTAAATTCACAAAGTTAAAATTTCCCCAAAAAATCCCCAACAAATTTGAATGAATCCCCAACAAAATCCCCAAGCCCCAAACTAAATTTTGTTAGCCTTTTTGAGTATTGAATATCCCCAACTTTGGGGCCAAAACCCCAAATCTGGCAGCCCTGCTTTACCAGGGCTATCAGAATTTACCTTTATCCAAAAATTTAATTACTTATTTATAACACTAAGTACAATTTTTTATGAATCTCCTAAATATGGTTTTAAATGTAAATGAACTACAAACAATTAAATAATTTCAATATTTGTCTTTGGTAGTTACAAAAACAAATAAAACTACTGAAGCTTGTAAAAATAGAGTTTAAATAAAATTTAGAACATGTGTGCCTATATCTAATTTAAATTCAAATATACTTAAATTACGTTCATACATATGTACAAGAGAAGTAACTAGATATTTATCACGCATTTACATGAATAACGACATAGCTCAAAATACAACTGTTCAAAAATGGTTACTAACAAAAATATGTCACCGTACGATCATTAATTATGAAAGATCCGTATTGAAAGCATTTATGCGTTTCTCTATATGCAACAAGACTAAGAATTTGAATATTGAAATGATTCGCAAAATAAAAAATTGTCTTATGATACCTTAAAATCTTAGCCATATAAACCGATTTTTATGATTGAAATTATTTACAGATGTTGAGGCCCATCGTTGTCCGTGTTTTCTACCTATTGCTTCCTCGGTCTACACTAATAAAACTGATAAACATTTTTAATATCTAATTTTAAATAGAGAACAAGGGAACTTTGTTGCTCCTTTTTTTTAATATTTAAATGGCCTATTTATATATTTTAGAACTCTTCGCTTCGATCTTGTGGACATATTCTTCAATTTCATATTCGCGCATATTATCCACTTGGTCTTTCCATCGAAGTTTCGAACGTTCTCTTCTGACATTAGGGAAGCCGGTTTAAGATATTAGGAAAACGGTTTAAGATATCGATCTCGTTTTTTTTTTGGTATTTTATTCTACCATTTGTTTGTTTTACTGGAAAGCAAATTTATTATTTGTAATATTTGTTGAACAAAATTTTCAAAAAATTAAAAAATGATTTTTGAAACCTGCCTGAGAAAAAAGTATAATTTTCTAATATGAAAAAAACTGAGTGAATTCAGTTATATTTCTACTTACAGGTCATAGAATTGTAAATCATGTCTTACTTTTAAATTTATTTATCCTTAAATAAATTTTTTGGCAACATATCCTTAGGCGTGTCGTCAAGGACACGAATTTTCGAAGAAAAACTGCAATAACTCCGAAACTACTTTATGAATTTTTAATGTTGACGACTTAAAATAAGGCTACTTTAGTTCTCTTTTATAATCAAGTAAATCTTCTCAAATAAATAAAATATGAGCAAAACCGAAAATACTCCATATTTTTCCAGGACAAAAAAGTTTAACTCTTTGTGGGCGGATGCGGCACGTGTTCCCTTTATAAAATTTTGAAAAAAATTTAGAACATTTCTAGGGCGAGTTGCGGTTCAATTTCGCACTTTCGTAATATAAGATGCACCCTATTGTCCACAGTTGAGATAATGGATAACCAAGATAAGTCTGGGCTTTCCAAGTTAAGATCAATCAGAATCGTTGCTTGGTATCCAACATCCCCTACGTCACCCTGCCTAAATATATATATATATATATATATATATATATATATATATATATATATATATATATATATATATATATATATATATATATATATAATATATATATATATATATTAACTCCTTTATTTCCTGGTGGAACATAGGGCCTTAACAAATGTTTTCCATATAGGATTATCGGTTGTCATCATTTTCATCTCGCTCCTTGATACACCAAACTCCCTCAGCTCGTTCTAAGTTTGTCGTCTCCACGTGTTTGCGGGTCTACCAGACCTCCTGGATCCTTGAGGATTATTTTCGACAGCTTACCGAGTAATATCAGTGGCTTCTCTTCTCAATGTGTATACTAGCCAACCATATTTTCTAGTGCGTATACTTGTTTGAATCGTTTCTTGAGCGGTGCGCGACCTTAGGTCTTGATTAGATATTGTACAGGGCCAGAAAATTTTGAGTATACGTCTAAGGCACCGATTAACAAAGGCTTGTAGACTGTTTATCTCACGGCTCGAGATATTTGAAGTCTCACAGCCGTATAAAAGCACGGCTTTGGTGTTAAAAACTTTAATTTTGGTGCTGGTTGAGATATTTGGAAATCTCCAGAATTTGTTTGGAATTTCAAAAGCTTGCTTTGCTTTGCATAACTTGTTTTCTTCTTTGCTGCCTCCGCTTTTGCAAATAATACTTCCAAGGTAGCTGAAATTTTCGACTTCATTTATGGGTTGCCCAGCATTGACTTTGTTTTTTTATGTTAATCTGAAGACCAGCTAGAGCAGCACGAGAGGCAAAGCTTTGAAATTTGGATTGCAATGCTAGAGAATCGGTGAGAAAACAGTCATACGTCACCAGCGTAATCAATGTCATTAAGTCTGTCGTGAAGACCCTAGGAGATACCATGTTGCCCAGACATGGAGTTATTCAATATATTTAACATCAAGAACTATATTAAATAGCAATGGAGACAGCACACATCCCTGACGGACTCCTACCCTCACACTGATTGGTTGGCTCTGAATACAGCAGAACGCGTTATTGTATAGCTTTTTGATCAGTCGAAGATTATACCACTCCTTTGCATCTTAAAGCTTCGCAATTAGCGCTGTGCTCCAATGTATCAAATGCACGTTTAAAATCAATAAAGGTACAGGGCCAATACACGCGGCATGCGGCTGCGGGCGGTCGTAGTATTGCCAGTACATAAAATGTGCGCTTGTTTACAAAAATGTTCATATAAAAAAATATTTGAGTAGGATATAATTAAATCTGGCAGCACTGAAAAAATCTGCCGCGCGGAAAAGTAGAACAAAGTTCTACTTTCAGTCTTATCTCAATTTTCGTCCGGTACGGTTGGCTTCTTATGCGAAGGCATAAGTCGAACAACTTACCGGCAATATATACTATTCGTACAGTTGGCTTCTTATGTAAAGGCATAAGTAGTACAACATGGCGGAATAACTGTTAATTTTTCACTGTCCGTTTTTGTTTTTTTTCGGACATTAATATTTTATCAATACTGTGGAACAACCTGGCAAATTGAGTGTTTTAACAACACCGCCAACCTAATTTAATTTAAAAAAAAAAAAAAAAAGTTCTACTTTTTTCCATTGCCGCTTGAAATTTGACAAATCAAAAAACAGCTGATTGCCGCCCGCAGCCGCTTGCCGCGTGCATTGGCCTTCTACCTTAAACAGTAGGTAAGGGAGAGATCGCCATTCAACCGATTGTCCCACAATTGATGTGATCAATGCATGACTTATTTGGTCTAAAGCCTGCTTGTTCGCGTGTTATCTACGGTTCGACAATGGATGCTATGCGACTGTGCAGAATATGGGCTATGACTTTATTGACCATGTTAAGAAGAGTGATACCCCTCCAGTTCGAGCAGTCACGCAGATTTCCTTTTTTGAAATGTTTATAATTAGACCTTCTCTTATGACATTTGGGAGTCTTTCGCCAGACCAGTATTTTGTTATCAACGGCTGCCTTAATGTTACTTCTCTTTAAAGAAAACCCTAATTATACCTTTTACAACAAAATATATCTAAGAAATGTTTATTCTCACGCAGGTATTTTATGCTCATCTTACTTTTGGGGTTATCTATGCGATACATATGGACGCAAACCGATTTTAATGTACACATCATTACTGGGCAATATTGTATCGTTTATATCATTGTTTATAGCAAACTTTTGGTTGTTTGTATTTCTCAGATTTCTAGTGGGAATATTGTAAGTATAAAACTTGAACCCCTAATTCATAAACGAAAAATGATGATAAGACAATCTTATAACACAAACTTTTCAGACAAATTTCCTACTTTAAGGCTTTCAAAATTGTATTATTCGTTTATATATTAGGGGTTTATTAAATAAATATAAATTTACAGTATTTTATATAAATATTTTTTGATATACAGCATCGCCGGTGCCTCCTCCACGACTTATGCCTATTTGGGTGAATTTTTCATTGCCCGCCATAGGCCAGTGGTCATTAACTATGCCAGCATGTTTGTAGGTCTAGCCATGACTTATGTCCCTGCCGTGGCCTGGCTGGTTCTCTCCATGAATTGGTCTTTGGAAATAACCGAGGCCTTCGCCTTTCGTCCCTGGCGTCTTTTGACATTATTTAATATTTTACCCGGTTTTATAGCGGTTTGTATATTAAGCACCCTACCCGATAGCCCCAAGATCTTAATGTCTATGCGGAAATATGGTGAGGCCTATGATGCAGTCGATTGGATTGCTAAACGTAATACTGGCAGAAATTTACAAGATTTCAAAGTATTTAAGCTGTTAGAAGAGGGGCCGACGGAAAGTGAGAAGATCTTGCAGACCTCAAAGTCAGCGTAAGTTTTAAATGCCTTTAAATTGTTAATAGAATGTTAAATACTATATTTTTTTGATTTCAGTTCCCAGGTTTTAAAACAGATGTGGCAAGAGACCGTACCACTATTTAAGAGGCCTCACGTTTCGAATTTCTTGATAAGTTGCACAGTGATGTGTGGTGTGTTTTTTTGGTAAGTTGTAACATAAATCGATACTAATTTAAGATTATGGGATACAGTTTTAAATACATATATTGCAACCGATTTTTCCGATTGGGTTTTATGAACCCTGTGAGCAAGTTTAGATTATATTGAAATTGATATTAACTTTTGAATAATTTGTTGATTGAACTTAAGACTTATTATAATTTAAGTGATTTTCGGAGGTATGATTTATAGATAAGCTATAGCCAAATGCTGACTTATTCTAAGAAAACTTATATTTGCTAAATAAAATCGTTAGTGTTTATTTGACTTCCGGTCACTAGAATTATATGGTCCAAATATTAAAATGTTTATCCATTTTCTCAAAGGTTAATAATTGATATTAAAGTAACTTCCGGGTATGGGAGTTTTAATCGTACTATGTCCAAATTTGAACTGATTCTTACATAATTGAGCTGTATCTAAATGTGGGACGAACCGCAATGAATTTTGAACGGTATTTGTGAAACTTTGAGTGTCATACTAGCATGACATTTTTGAGTGCTTTCCGGGTGTTTAAGTTATATGGGCCTGTGACCAAATATTGATTTTTATAAAATTTGGTAAGAGTTCATATAAAAATTTTATCGGTATGACTCGACAGTAAATTTTATTGGTTTTATTTGTCGTTTATTATTATATTTATAAGTCTATTTTACCTATTCTTACATTATTTGTTACGATAAGTGGTGATCTATAGAATATATGGGCCCAAAGACCAACTAAAATAAATTTGAAGAAAAACATTACACAAATATCCAATTAATTTTGAATCATTTTATTGACTTTGTCCGATCAAGACATGATCAAATGCATAGTTTACGATTCAATTGATTTTGAATAATTTTCAGTAGCGCCATCTGGCAAAAATCAGTCGCATCATTTATAAACATTCGTCGGTTCATGCATAGCAACTTTGCTTGAGATCATTACAGAATCCAATGCATATGAGTAGTTTACGATTCAATTGATTTTGAATAATTTTCAGTGGCGCCATCTATCGGACATTAATCGCACCAACTTAGAAACCTCAGTCGACTCATGCGCAATAACTTTGCTAAAGATCATAGCATAACCAAATGCACAATTTATGATTTAATTCATTTGAGTAACTTTCAGTGGCGCCACCTGTCAGAAATTGGTTATATAATCTTAGAAACCTTCGACGGATTATACGCAATAACTTTGACTATGATCATAACATGCTTAAATGCATAGTTTACTATTCTAAGAAGGACATACAGACATACTTTGAAATGACCCCAGAAGAAATAATGCAGCGGCGTTAAATCACAAGAACGAGGCGGCCATTTGACATCGTCAAATTGAGAAATTACAAGACAGATAAATTTTCTTGCCTTGGTAAACCAAAGGTCACTGATGCCAACATTAGCCAATTGTAAAGTCTAGATATGGATGTCCTATGACATTCCAATTGAAACAAGGGGTACTTCTCTCAGACAATGAGTTGCATCCGATTTTTATTTTTTGACTCATTGAAAGGCCGGGTCCAAATGGCAAATGCATTAGTTAGAGAAGTTTTACATAGCCTAATACTTAATAACCAGTGGCTAGCTGAGTTATGAGTTGAACCGTTTTTTTGAAAATTAATTTTTTTCAAGTGGGTCTTGCCGGGGATCGAACTTGGGTCGGATGACTTACATGCTATACCACGGCTGTTCAAAATGTCTAGCACTAAAGAGACGTTTGCTCTTTTTTTAAGTTTTGAACCACATTTTGCAACAAAGCTTCGAGTTTCATCTTTCAGAGCGTCAGTAGTCTGTGGCTGTAAACGCAGTCTTGCAAATGACCCCAGAGAAAATAATACAGCGGCTTTAAATCCTAAGAACGAGGCGGTCAATTGACATTTCAATCAAGAAATTACGAGACCGGGAAATTTGTCATGCAATAACTAAATTGTTTGACTGGCTTTGTGGCTTGTAGAGTCGTCGTAATAGAGAACAATAAAAAGCACATAAACGCTGAGCATGAGCATGTGTGTGTGCCTTAGCTTTCTCTCATTTAATCGCCGCTATTAGTTGTTTCCGAGTTAGAGTAAAAGCGGTATACTATCCTTTCTATGGAGCGACCATACGGCAAATCAATGTATGGAAGTGCAAAATCTTTATTTTATAGTCTTTGCTGAAACCAAAGGGACAGATGCCAACATCAGTCATTTGGTGAAAAAAAATCTGTTGTCAAAGTTTTCTTGCTCATTTTCGAAAAAATTAGGTCACTTTCTTTCGAAGTCATGATTACTCAGAACGACTAATTGAAAATGGACTCATCACTTAAGATGATTTTGCTGAAAATGCATTTACCTGACATTTCATCGGCTCATCCCTGACATTTGATAGCTTCATAGCCAATTTACTTTCTAATCTCAAATTTTTATTTAATCATTTTTACAAAATCTTGTTCGATAAATGATGATCTGGGAAATATTGGAAGCCTAAAATTAAATGTTAGGCAGATTTTTCAAAAATTTGTTGTCTATATATAAAAATGTTGGTATATAATTTTATCGTCATATCTCCTTAACTTCTTATTCTTATTAGCATTATGAGGGAATGTGGATTATATATGGACGTATACTGAATTCTTTTATTGTTTTTTTTTTAAATTCCAAACAAATTCTTCTTTTAGTAACTCCGGCATGGGTCTATGGTACCCGGAAATTCAAAATCGCTTAGGCAGCAGTTCCAGTGAGAATCAAATGACTATATGTCAAGTCATAGATGCCTTTATGGAGCAAAAGTCCCAAAATATAACGGAAAAGGTAAAAATTTAATGTTAATCCTAACATTTCCAAAAAAAATTTACCTTAAAAATTTTTAATCCCTTAAAAGATCTGCAATGATAGTATAAACAAGAAAAGCTACATAGATTCCATAACCTTTGGCCTTTCATATACAGTGGGTTATTTTGTATTGGGCATAATAATAAATCCTCTGGGACGCAAAAAGACCATAATGAGTCTTTTGATAATCGCATCCATTTGTGGCATTGTATTGCACTGGCTTTTGGAACCAATTGCGATAGTGGTTTGCTTTATCTTATTCCTAGTGCTGCCTGGTCTCTGTATATCGATATTAAGTGGAGCCGTGGTGGACTTAGTGCCCACAAATTTGAGGTAGATTTGAAGTTTGAAAGTGTTTTAGGAAAAGTTTTTGATTTTAATTTTCAATTTCAGAGGCAAAGCGGTTTG
Source organism: Stomorhina lunata (assembly GCA_933228675.1). Taxonomy (NCBI): domain Eukaryota; kingdom Metazoa; phylum Arthropoda; class Insecta; order Diptera; family Rhiniidae; genus Stomorhina; species Stomorhina lunata. The sequence goes on along the minus strand of OW121740.1, from coordinate 114,957,800 downwards.
TATTTGTTTGATGTTGGGTCGCTCGGGTAGTGTTATAGGCAGCAATATTATCGGGAGTTTGTTGGAGTCGTATTGCAGTATAACCTTTGGGGTGTTCTATAGTTTAATATTGGGTAAGTGCAGAGCTTTTTCAAAGGCTTTTTATTTTAAATTAATAATATATTTTTTTTAAACTTTTAGTCTGTTCCGCTTTAACATTAATGTTACCCATATAGAAACCGGGAATTTCAGAAATTAGATTCAAAAATCTCATTAGATTCCATATAAGTATATATGTTGCTGTAAGTGATCATTATTTGTTAATATATTAAAAAGTATAATTCTACTAAGTAGAGAATTTTTAAGAATTTAAATTACAATATTTAAAAATAATAAAAATCAGCCAGAGATTATTACGACACCAAAATTGTAGTTAACTATAAGTATAATGCAATTTATAGATTTTAGTATATCAGCCATTTTATTCTAAACTTAAGAGTGATTATATACATATATGTTTAATTATTACATAAAATTTAAATTTTCTAAGTATTATCTAAATATGTATATTAACCCACTTCACAACCCATTGCAAATAGTCTAGCATCGTAGCATTTGCAAATCCGTATAGCAAAAGAAAACAATTTCAATATGTATTACATATTCTATTAAAAATGTTTTCATTTCCTATATCTATTTCCAAATACTACGATGCAAGACTATTTGCAATAGATTGTGAACAGGGCTATTATTAATAACCTGTAACTCTTAAGGAATTTCAAAAACACGTGTTAAAATTTTGATATGATCTTTTAAATTATTTTTTAATAAATGTTGTAAATATTTTAATAAGCGCTTAATTTTCTAATTAATTATAAGGTGTTGTACCTTTAATTAAATAGATTCTAGTTTTAAGTTTTACTATAAGTTAACATATTATAAGTAAACGTATTCAAAACAATTTGAAATTATTATTAACAAATTGTATTGTAATAATAAACAAACAATTCTATAAAAATGAAAGTTATTTGTTATTAAAAGGAAGGTGGTACCTGTCGTAATATCTATTGTGGGATTATAGCTATCGGCTAGAATAAAAAAGATCAACATATTTTTTCAACGGAATTTTAAATACGTGGTTTTGATTACATTAACCTCTTCATGGCCGGAATTATCTATAGGCTACATTTTACAATTTTTGCCGAAAGATATTGTTGTTGTTGTTGTATACTCTACACCAGTATAAAACCCCAATTTTCCCAGGCATGAAGGGTTAAATGAAAAATATGAAAAATGCATGTAAGAATATATTTCTGGGCGGTCGGCTGCATCGCCACACTGTGGTATTTCATTTGCAAAAAAGGCATTTTTGACTATCACTTTTCAAAAATCTAATAATGCTGTTTTATAGAGAAGAATTTGACAATAAAAAATCTGTATTTTTTTTAAGATTAAGATATATATATAGAAAAAATCGGTTGAAGTCATCTGAATATTGTGAAACATAAATTGATGGTAAAATTATTGAAATTTAAAGACTTATGTATAAAAGATATTTTAACTGCCAAAATGTAGGTATCAATTTTATTTAAGTCTGAGATCTTATTTTTGTTTAAAAGAAAAAATAAAAGAAGTTTGTTGCATGCGTAGTTTGGGAGATAAAGGGTGGTTAAATTGTAAGGGCCGATGTTGAATGTGAACCCCACCTAAACGCCAAGTTTTTTCCGAATTTTATTTGACATTTCTCTATTTCAGACTTTTTCAATTTGAACCATGGAGAGATACACAATCCAACAACGTGTTAAAGTTATACAGACTTGTTATGAAAATGGGCGTTCAAATCAAAATACATATCGTGCACTTCGTGATGTTTTTGGTCAATTTGATAGTCCAAATGTGCGTACAATCGCAAAAATCGTGGAAAAATTCGAACTTTTTATGGCCCAAATTGGAAGATATGAATGTGGACGATATGTGGTTTCAGCAGGACGATGCTACTTACCACACAGCTAACGAAACAATGGCTCTTTTGCGCAACAAATTCAATGGCCGTGTTATCCCACGTAATGGCGATGTCAATTGGCCGTCAAGATCACCGACTTTAAAATTAAAGGCAGAAGGCTTTTCTTTTGAATTAGCTAAAAAAATTCAGCAATTTTTGGCAATCTTTTGAAAAAATCAAAATTTAGTAAAAAAAAGTAAGGAATATTGCTTATAATAAAAAAGCATTGTATACCTTCAGTCTTAAATTTTTAATCAAATTGCAATTACACACTGATACATTTTGAGGAAAAAGAAATACACTTTTAAGGTAACCTATATCAAACGATAGGCCTTATTGAGTGTATCAGTTTGTCATTTCTAGAAATTTCGATATACCCTCAAAATCGAAAGTTATCGATAAAAAACGATAATGTAATTTGAACTAATGTTAGGATTAATAATTATTAATCCTAACATTAGTTCAAATTACATTATCTTAAGATTTACGAAGTACCTCTAGGAGTCTACAGATTTCAATAAAAATTAGTAGAGTTCTTTCTTGGATCAACCAATAGCCATGTGACGAATTTCAATAAATTTTATTGAGAAGTTAGCCTTATTTATTGAGAATAAAAATAAATGAAAAAATAGGGGTTCAAAGCAGGTACCCCAAGAAGTCGACGTATTTCAACCAAAATTAGTAGAGTTCTTTTTAGGATCAAAAAATAAAAGTGTACCGAATATTATTAAATTCTATTGAAAATTCCAAGGGAGGTACCCCAAGGAGTCATCGCATTTCAGCCAAAGTTAGTAGGGTTTTTTTTGGATAAAAAAATAGAAGTGTGCTAAATTTTTATCAAATTCTGTTTAAAATTTCGGTTTATACATTGAGGGGTCCAAATGAGGTACCCTAAGGAGTCGACGGATTTCAACCAAAATAAGCACAGCTCTTTTTTGGATCAAAAAATAAAAGTCTACCAAATTTGATCAAATTCCATTGAAAATTGCGGGTTATACATTGAGAAGGAAAATAGATGAAAAAATGGGGGTCCAAGGGAGGACAGGTTTCAACCAAAATCATCAAATGAAAGTGACCAAGATGGCACTCCTGAACAAATCAATCATTACTGCGTTATATGTACACTACCAAACCAAAATAATGTTAGAATTGCAATAGCTTGACTAAAAAGTAAGAAAGCTACGGGTGCCGATGGTTTGTCGGCTGAGATTTTTAGGGAAGGAGGTGATGAGTTGATAAGACGTATGTTCCAACTTATAGAAACTATAGGGTCAGAAGAACTCATGTCAGACAATTGAAATATCAGTATCCTAGAACTATAGCTTTGAGGTTGTGAACAGGGACCGAAAATAACTGTTATTTTTAAATTTTTGAAAAGCAACCTCAAGGAAATATCGGAGAATAAAACTAAATTTTCATAGATTGCGATGCTTTTTATTATTTTTTGATTTTTGTTTTTTCGAGCAAAAATAACAGTTATTTTTAACTTTTATTTTTTCAAGCAAAAATAACAGTTATTTTTGATTTTTATTATTTCGAGCATGAATAAAAGTTATTTTTCGACTTTTATTTTTTCGGGCAAAATTAAGTAGTTTTTGTGCTTTCAATCCCAATTAAGATTGCAAAACTTAACTCTATTAATTTTGAGCATATGCAAATTATTTTCACTGAAAAATAATCTTTGAAAAAAAAAATTAATGAATTTAAACAAAAATGACTTTTATTTCTGCTCGAAAAAATAAAATTTTAAAGTAACTGTTATTTTTGCTCTAAAAAGTAAAAGTTAAAAAATAACTTTAATTTTTGCTTGAAAAAATAAAAGTCGAAAATAACTGTTATTCTTATTTATCTAAAAAATAAAATTCAAAAATAACTTTTCTGCTCGAAAAAATAAAAGTCAAAAAATAACTTTTATTTTCTGACTTTTAGGATATAAGTTATAACAGTTACGGTCCCTGGTTGTAAAAGAATTGTTATACTTTGGTATACAATATCATGGTATGAACACCAATAATAATATAAGTTTCGAAATCAAACGTAGAATCATAATTGTCAATCGATGCTATTTTGGCCTAAGCAAACAGTTAAGAAATAAAGTGCTATCCATAAGAACTAAAATTACGCTCTATAAAATGTTTATATCTACTACCCGTGCTATTTTCCATAGGCACTTGCACAGGCAGATGAAGCTATCCTTGGTGTGTTTGAGAGGAAAATTATATGAAAAATCTTTGGACCAGTCTGCGTTAACAATGAATATCGACATGATAATGAACCATGGGCTTTATGAGTTATACCCTGACATAGTGAAACACATATTGTGCGAATGGATGAAAATACTCCGGAAAAAAAGGGTACTATTTAGATATTAATTTTATTGTTTAAATATTACAATAATATGGTTGCTCCAAAAACAATATTAATAAATAAATTAATTTTATTTACAAAATAAACTAAATTGTTTTTTTATATATTTTTATATAATAAATTTTTATTTAAAGATATGTTGGTGACATCATTATTTCTAATCTGGCCTTGGGAAATTTGATTTCATTTGTAAGTCTTTCGGGAGGGAGGAGAGATAATTTAGAATGGCTCTTCAGCAGCGATTAATTCAGCCGGATGGTTCTGCAAGGAAATAAATTTAATAAAATTGGGGTTAAGAACTTGCATTAAAGAGTTTTACCATTACAGCTTCATTGGTCAAATGATTCCTCAGTAATTGGATCAAAGAAGCACGTTTTCCGAATCTGTAAAATTTTGTAAAGGAAATATTGTTCGTAAAAATCGATAATATTATTTAATTCATAAATATGCTATAACATTATCAAAGGCTTATGCATAGTAGGAATTTCCTATGGAAAATTTGATTTATAAGTTTATTATAACATTATTTTTCGTTTATGAATTAGAGGGTACAATTTTTGTAATTAATTGAATTTTCAAAAAAATTAATTTATTGTCTTATCTTACCTAACTCTGGCTCTATCACCATAAAATGTATCTAAATCTTGCAAATATTTCATAGCATCAGCCACGTTACTGACTTCATTGTTACGTGAGGGCCGGACTTCATTGGATGTGACGTTGCTGGCCAAAAGGGCAATGATGGTGAGGAGAACCAAAACTTGACGCATTGTTGAGATCATTTTGCTTTTAAATTAAAAGATAATTTGTTTTTTTTTTTGGTAAATTTAAAAAAATATTTGCTATAGAAAGATTAACGGAATAATTTCCTTAGAGAGAAATTTGCGTTAAGAAATTTTTCTTGAAGAAAATTTCCTAAGCGAAATTTTTACGATAAAAATTTTTCGTAAAAGAAATTTAAAAATTTGCGAAACATAAAATTTATGTTTCTAAATTGAAATTTCTTTTTTTAATTTGTATTTATTACCTGTTGTTATTCGATTTTTGTCGCTTATAAATTTTTTGAGTATCTGAAACTTCGATTTTCACCTTCGGATTATTGAAGAAGAGCTTTTGGATGCTTTGTTACACTCGCAATGAACTTTAAAACAAATGTGATTCTAGACCACAAAAGAAACATCCTTTTATACAAACTCCAAAACGTCAAATTATTCAAAGAAAGTTTTGTGGTGATAACACACTCAAACATAGAAAAACTTTAAAACACACCTACACATACACACGAGTTCCTAATAAGTATTACTTATACATCAATAGCTAAAATATCCTGTTGGTAAATCCTATCACTGAAACCATAATAAAATTTCTAACAATGAATGCAAATAAATATTCAACCACAATCAGAAAACTTTAATTAGAATTTTGTTATAATTAGCAAATGCATAATAACGACAATTATTAAAAACTCATTTATTCAATATTAAATGATAAAAAAAAGCATCACAAAAATGACAAGAGTTGAAATTCAAAGAATGGAAACGGATAGAAAAATCAGAGAAATTTATTAAAAATTTGAATAATAAAGTTTGAAAACTTATGTTAATTCATTTGCATACATAAATATATTGTAAATGTTTATGACTAAATAATTCATTCATAAACATTCATATTAAAATAAAGAAGACATTTATGCATAAATTAACATACAAATATATCGAGCCTATTTCCTCCTATTTCCTTGAACATAAAAGGTCATTTTAAAAAGTAAGAAAGTGCTTCACCACTAAAGTCAAAGGTGTTTTTTTCCTGTATAAAGACAAATATTTGCTAAATTTTTCCATCATACAAACATTTTCTCAGAACTTATATATTCAGGTATGTGATGGATATCGATCGTTTTCAAATGGTTCGATTTCAGATATATTTTTGAAGTAATTTTCGGTTATTTTTCCAAAAAATTCAAACCAAATGAAAGATAAAATATTTAATCCTTTCGACTGATATTTTATCTTTCATTTGGTTTGATTTTTTTTGGAAAAATAACCGAAAATTACTTAAAAAAACGATCGATTTCAATCACATACCTGATATAGTCTGTTTCCGTCATTTGGACTTATATAAGAGCTATGATCAAATGTGGACCGATTTCAACGAAATTTGGTAAAGTGATTTAAGTTTACATACGCAGTATTTGTTTTAAATTTCATGAAGAAATATTGATATTTGTGGATAATATATCAATTGCGGGAAGTGGGACCATTGGGAGGTACCATAAATAATGGACCGATTTTGACGAATTTCAATTGCCATGGTCACTACCAACAAAAAATATGATCTGTGCCAAATTTCATCAAATTATATTTAGAATTGTTTGATTACAAGGTTTACATGGGGTCCAGCCAGCCAGACGGACGGACGGACATCGCTAAATCGACTCAGAAAGGGATTCTAAGCCTATTGGTATACTAAAAGGTGGGTCTAAGACAAATATTTCTATGCGTTACATACATCAGCACAAACTTATAATAACCTTCCTATCTATGGTGATGAATGGTATAATGAACAGAAACTTTTTCATTAAAACCCTTATATACATATATATGTTCATTAGGGTGACAATTTTTTGTATGAAAGAAAATGTTTTTTCGAATTTGATAACTTTTTCAACGGAATATTGTAACAATAAGTCTACAAGTTTTGTTCTGAAAGTTGAAGCCAAATCGGACAACGTTCTATGGGCGCGCATCGGGTCCAAAGTTTTACCACCATTTGCATGGTGGGTTATTTTTATAAGTTTCAATCAAAAATAAACAATTTTTACAAGAAAAAATAAACTTTAAAAGTTGTTTTAATTAAATTGTATTAATTATTATGTTCTTAAGTTCTGTACACAAATCTTATAGGGCCTGGCTTTAAATGGGGTCACACGGCTCATTTTGCTTAAAAAAGCTTATATTTTCGAAAGACTTTCTCTTCTGTGTTCAAAAATGTCAACTAAATTTACATTTCTGAATTTCTAATATATTGGTCTATACTGTGTTGGTTATAGTACCTTGTTTAGTTTTAGAGAGTTTTGAGAAAAGATTACAACGCAATGTTAAACATTTACATAAAGTGTACTTTTTGTACTAAAAAATGTCCATTAAAATTTTAGAAATCGTTCTGAAATTTATATTTCTGAATTTGAAATGTATTGGCTAATATTGTGTCGAAAAATGATCATAATATCTTGTTTAGTTTTAGAGATTTCTGCAAAAAAATTAGAAAGTTGTAAAAATTATGTAAATTTATTGTTATTGCACTTTTTTGACAAAAGTTCCTAATCAATTTGTTAATTGTGTAAAATTTTTAACCTTATTTAAAAGTATATAAAATTCCTTTCCATTGGTGTATATAATAAATGGACTTTAAAACGAGATATAAACCCTTAATTTTGATTAAAAACATTCCTAATTATTAAGTGTTTTCCAAAATATTTTACGTCCTTAAGGTTTCCCCACCAACATTTTTTGGTTTTATCAAAAAAACTATTTAATTAAATAATAAATAATTATAATGAATTGGGATTCTAGTGCAATACACTACAGTAAAACTTTTTAATTAAATGTTTGATGTCCCAAAATTTTTGATTTCATTATTTTTAAAAAATTATCGCGTTCCAGAAAAAACTTTTCCAATCATTAACAGTCAGGAAATATATATGTACATTAGAATGTCCCACCCCTGTATGGGGGAAATTAAACTTTGTAATACAGAAAGACGTACCCCAAAATTTGTTACACTTGACCCCAATAATACAAATACAAAGTTTCATTCAGATCGGATAACGGGAAAGTGTGCCGACTTGACGACAAAGTTTGAACATCCCAGTTTTATGGGAAAACTGAGGGGTTTCTTCAGATTTCTTAAAAATGTTTCTACTTTTAATATATTTTTAAATACACTTTTAATATTGTGCTACAGATAACAAAATGGGCTTTCCAACGAGATATAAGACATTAATATCGGTTGAAAGGTTTCCTAATTATTAAGGGTTTGCCAAAATATTTTACGTCCTTGAAGACGCTCCTGAACATATGCAATCAAATTCTTTATTATTTTTAACAAATTTTAAAATGTTTTACTAGTTTTACATTTTTTGAGGCCTCAAGAATATCTAATTTTACATTTTTGTTGCAATGCGCTAACATTAAGCTATATTTTCATAGGACGAAAAAACAATATATTTTCCATACCTTTTTCAAAACTCCTTTTTTGGTTTTTTCAATAGTTTGTTAAACGAATTCGAAAAAACAAAAAAGAATGTTCCAGAGTGTTAGTAAAAACACCCTGCAGATTAGCGCAAAGAAAGAATTAAATCGAAATCTCTAACGGCTTAGCCGTACTTGCGATTTAAAATCAAAGGACTTGGACAATAAGCCAATTTTTCACCAAAGTTATAAAAAGGCACGTGAATTGTTATATATTAGCAGTTTTTATAAGCAGAACCAAAATTATTATTGTTTCAATGGGTAGAAATATATATAAGAACTTAGGTTAAAATCGGATGTTATTAACCCTATTATTACCAGGATCTAAAGTAAAATTTTTAAAATATTAACTTTTTTTCAAAAAAGGTACTAAAAATTTCATGTTTTTATTGTTATATTTGAATAAAAACTCAACAAATCGTTCAAATAAGCATTTAATTACATTTTTATACAAATTAACCCTTGCGTACCCATAGGCTCAAAATGGTTCTAGTTTTAAACTGAGAAATAACTACTTATATATGTATAATATCTGTGCTAAAATATACATCCAAAAGCTTCTTTTTTAGAAATTAACCCTCAAATAACCAGGCGAAAATTTACTTTTTATAAGAAATTCTTCAAAGATTTTCTTTTTATAGGAATTTTTTAAAAATTTTCTTTTTACAGAAAATTTTTAAAAAAATTTTTTATAGGAAATTTAAAAAAAAAATTGACTATTTGTAAGAAATTTGAAGATTTATTTTTTATAAGAAATATTTCGAAAATTTACTGTTGATAGAAAATTAAAAAAAGGAATTTTTTACAAATTTCCTATAAAAAGTAAATTTTTGAAAAATTACATATAAAAAGTAAATTTTCGAAAAAATTCCTATAAAAAACTAATTTTTGAAAATTTCCTATAAAAAGTAAATTTTTTAAAAATTTTCTATAAAAATTCAATTTTCGAAAAAATTCCTATAAAAAACAAATTTTTGAAAAATTTCGTATAAAAAGTAAGTTTTTGAAAATTTTCTAATTAAAAGTAAAGTTTACCCTGGTTATTTGAGGGTCAATTTCCAAAAAATATGACAGGAAGAAGCTTTTGGGAGTATATTTTCAATATTCTATAGTGTTGATATCACTAAATCTGTTATTGTCGCCAACAAAAATATAAATTAGTTTAAATTTGGCTACAGCTACAATGGTGGTCGGTAGTGGTGTGGCTGTGTAGACTCTTAAAAATGTATTCCCATTTGAATGTGCGTCAGGGCTGCCAGATTTGGGGTTTTGGCCCCAAAGTTGGGGATATTCAATCTTCAAAAAGGCGAAAAAATTTGGTTTGGGGCTTGGGGATTTTGTTGGGGATTCACTAAAATTTGTTGGAGATTTTTTGGGAAAATTTGAACCTGTAACTTTAAAACTTCATATAGTCGAATTTCTATAAATTAAATCACCATTATCACACAAAAAGCTTCAACTTATGGAGACTTTAGTTTGGGAATTAAATTTAAGAACGTTAAATTTAAAAACGAAATTTGCTTCAACTTATGGAAAATTCAAATAATAGAAGTTCAAATGTGCTTCAACTTATGGAAAATTCAAATAATAGAAGTTCAAATTAGAGAAGTTCGACTGTTTTTTGTTAATAAACTTTCTTTTACAAATTAAAAAAACATATTCGAAAAAATGCAGACAAATTTAATTGAATTTTGGCCGAAAGTATATAAATTTAAAGATGTTGCCGGTACATATCATATACACATACTTAAACTCTGCGCGAACTGTCAAAGTAAATTTTAGAGACGTCAAGGTGCAAGCAATGCCTGTGTAGAGCGAGTATTTTTTGTTTTGAGTTTAACAAAATTTCGTTTTCAACTATATTATCTTTAATAAGAATTTCAACCGACAACTGAAATGTTAACAAATTTAGTTCAAAAAAGTACGTGCAGTTTCATATACATCATCAGTTTTTCTTAAATTTCATACAAATGCTTAATTTTGAAAGTATGGTCAAGTTTTTTATTAATTTCAATTCCGTCAGCTTTTTCTCATACAAACTCAACATTTGATGAACCAAACTTGACTGGTGTGAAAGTAGACTTATGTATAGTTTAACTCATGTAATTCTCAAGAGTTTGATGATTCTGAAATTTACGAAATACTAGATTTCCAATATTTTATTATATATTGCAAGCATACAAAACTATTTTTATGTTAATAAAAACAATATCATCATTTAATTGAATAAAGAAATGTAAGTAGGGTAGAAGAGGGAGTATTTGCCACTTTTTTTAAAGTTCTCTAGGCTTCTTACCGTGAGATTTATCACAATTTTTTTGTTCTTCATAGGTACCTAGTACCTGGTTGACCGAGCCTTGCTCGGAGCTTTATGATAAGCATTTTCAGGAAAATTTTAAAGTTTTTATGTATTTTATATTATAAAGTGCTAAAATAAATTTAGAGGAAAGACATTGTAGAAATATTCAGTTATTTTTGAATTATTTGATTTATTTTGTCCGACCAACACATAGTTTGCATAGTTTGCAGTTTAACTCATTTTGAATAATTTTGGAAATTATTCATATCAACAGAAACATCCGTCGACTCATGCGCAACAACTTTGCTAAAGATTATAGTCTGAGCAAATGCACCATATAAGAAACCTTTGTCTGCTTATTCGTAACAACTTTGCTTATGATTATAACATGATCAAATGCACAGTTTACGATTTAATTCATTTTGAGTAATTTTCTGTGGCGCCACCTGCCGGACTTTGCTCATTCCAATTCATAAACCTTCTTCGGCTTATCCGTAACAACTTTGCTGAAGATTATAGCATGATTAAATGTACAGCATACGATTAAATTGACTTTGAGTAAATTTCAGTAGCGCCACCTGTCGAAATTTCTTCATACCAACTAAGAAACCTTCGTCGGCTCATGTGCAACAACTTTGCTAAAGATTGTAGCATGATTAAATGTACAGATTACGATTAAATTGACTTTGAGTAAGTTTCTGTAGCGCCACCTGTCGGAAATTATTCATACCAACTAAAAAGCCTTCGTCGGCTCATGCGCTACAACTTTGCTAAAGATCATAGCATGATCAAATGTACAGTTTACGATTTAATTAATTTTTAGTAATTTTCAGTGGCGCCATCTGTCGGAAATTAGTCTTATCAACTTTAAAACCTTCACCGGCTTATCCGCAACATCTTCGCTAAAGAGCATAACACAATCAAATTCACAGTTTACTATTCTATAAAGAACATACATACAGACAAACATTCATTTGTTTAAAATAATACTAATTTTTCCCCCTTTTTATTCCCTAATTTCTAAAAGTTCCATATGTATATTTGGTACTTTTTTGGTGCCAATTGAATTCGGTACATTTTTTTAAAACGCATTTAACATAATGTATAATGTTCCTATTCATATTACTTTGGAGATGTTAAGTTATCATTTTATCCCTTTTTTACCCATTTCGGCTCCAAAATCAAAAAAGTACCAAATACGTGTTTCATGTTTTTTGTACATCTATTGATTGCAGTACCAAGTTTCTTTCTATATTCTTTAGTTTAAAATATAAGAGTGGGTTAAAAAGGTGCCAAAAAAACTATTTTCACCCTTTTTTACCCCCTATCGGACATAGTTTCAAAAAAGTACCAAACACCTGTCCGCTTATTTTTAAAGCTGTTTAAAACGTAATTTTAATTTTGTTTCTATACCTATTACTTTAGGAGACATAGCGTTTTCGATTTTTTCCCCTTTTTACCCGTTTTTACCCTCTTAGAGGTAAAAGTTCCAAAAGTCCCTTCTTCTTCGACCTATACATCAAAAAAGATACCCACTGTCCAAATTTTATCAAAATCGTTAGAGCCGTTTTCGAGATAGCCATTCTATATATATATATATATATATATATATATATGTATATATATATATATATATATATATATATATATATATATATATATATATATATATATATATATATATATATATATATATACAATTATTGCTCGTTTAAGAATATAAGATACATGATAGCTTTAAACTGTGTTGGTTCAAATGTATGTATCAAATTTGAAAAATAGAAATTAACTAAAAGCGGCCAATGTGCCCCATCCATGTAATATAAAATCGATTGCAGCATCAAAAAAGATAAGTTAGTTTTCAAGAAAATTAGTGGTGGCAAATGTGCCCCTATGGCAAATGGCCCCCTCCTACCCTAAATACGCATTTTGGTGAATTGGGGATTTTTGGGGCTAAACATTTCAAAATTTGGGGATGGTGACCAGAAAGTATCTGGCAGCCCTGATGTGCGTATTCTAATTTTGACAGGTTGTAGCCTGTAGTCGTGATTGTGTTTATTGTTTTGGTGTTTATATTTCGATAGCGAAACTTGCATTGAATTAAAAATTAAACAGATGTTTACTTTAAGTTTTTAATAATGTTGACTTTACAACACAATTTATATATTTTATCAACAAGTTTCTTTAAAATTTATTACAATTAAAAAAATTAAATTTAAAACTGTTACTAATTAAATAAAAAGTTTTTAATTATATTAACATTAAATGTATAATTCATATTTATTAAGTACATACATTTGATTTTAATTGCAGAGATATTACAATAACTGGGTTGCTCCAAAATAATTAAATAAATAAATAATATTTTTTTATAAAAATAAATTAAATAATTTATATTCTTTAATACTTAATTTTATATATATATTTTTGTTCGTTATTTACATATTACAGAGATTTTTGTATTCAGTTTTAGTTAAAGATATGTTTGTGACATCGGTAGTTATTTTTATCTGGCCCTCGGGTACTTGATATCCTTTGATAGATTTTCGGGTGAGAGAAGGAGAAAGTTTAGAAGGGTTCTTCAGCAGCGCTTAATTCAGCCGGATGGTTCTGAATCAGAATTACTTTAATTAAAATTTTTATTTATAACTTGTTTTAGAGATTCTTACCATTTCAGCTTCATTGGTCAAATGATTCCTCAATAATTGGATCAAAGAAGCACGTTTGCCGAATCTGCAGTATTTATTCAGAAAAACAATTTTGTGATATAAATTTAATTATAGGTTGATATATCTATGTTTAAAATTTTATATTTTTGCTGCCTTACCTTACTCTAGCCCTATCGCCATAATAGGTATCCAAATCTTGCAAATATTTCATGGCATCTGCCATGTTACTGATATCATTGTTACGTGGAGGCCGTGAGTTATTGGCTGCAACATTGCTGGCCAAGAGGACCATGATGGTGAGGAGAATGAAAACTTGACGCATTGTAGAGACCATTTTTCTGCTAAAACAGATATTTTTTTAAATTAATTTTTAATATATCCAATTTTATATCGTAAAAATTAAAATTTTTTATAATTTATTCTATATATTCTATAACAAAAATTGCCGACATTAAATTTTTTCTACAAACATATTTAAGATATAATATTTCTTTTAAATAAAATTTACAATATAAATTATTTTCTTCTGACAAATTTACGATATACATTTTTCTCTATAGAAAAATTAAATTTTTTTGACACCAAATTTTTTCTATTGAAAAATTTACAATTTTGAAATTTTTACCATAAACAAATTTACGATTTACGATTTTTTTTTTATTGAAAAATTTACAATCAAATTTTTTGTTATTAAAAATTTACGATATTAACTTTTTCCTACGATATTAACATTTTTCCATTAAAAAATTTAAAATAAGAAATTTTTTCTATGGAAAATTTACGATATGATTTTTTTTTCTATAGAAAATTTACGATATTCAAATTAAAAAAAAAAAAAAAAAATTACGAAATAAATTTTTGGTTTAATAGAAAAATTTTAAAAATTTTGGGTATAAAAAATTTACGATATTAAACTTCTTCTTTCAAAAAATTTACGATATTACTTTTTTTAATAGAATATACTGTATAAAATGTTTTCCATACCATAATTTACGATATGAAATTTTTTTCGTAAAAAATATTAAAATTGTTTCGCAGAAAAATATTCAATAGAAAATTAGCAATTTTAAGGTTAAATAAACGTAATAAATTTTTGTTTTATAGAAAAATTTACAAAACTAATTTTTTGGTGTAAAAAATTTACAATATTAAATTTTTCTTAGAAAAATTTACGATTTTAAATTTTTTCTTAGAAAAATTTTCGTTATTTAAATTTTCCTATAGGAAAATTTACGATATTAAAATTTTCCTATAGAAAAATTTAAGATACGAAATTTTTTCTATAGAAAATATTCAGGTTGTAATTAAGAAAAATTTAACAAAATAAATTTTTGTTTTATAGAAAAATTTACAAAACATATTTTTTGGTATAAAAAATTTACAATATTAATTTTTTTTCCTTAGAAAAACTTTTAATGTTAAATATTTGAATTGAAATATACGATATTAATTTTTTTTTAAGAAAATTTTCGTCATTCAAGTTAAAATAAGGAAAAGTTAACTTAATACATTTTTTTTTAAATTTACAAATTTATATTTTTAGTTAGAAAAATTTACGATATTAAACCCTTTGGTTAGAAAAATTTACGATATTTAAATTTTCCTTAGAAAAATTTCCAATTTTAAAATGTTTCCATAGAAAAATTAACGATAGGAAATTTTTTCTTCAAGTTTTAATGTTTTTCCCAACAAAGATTTACGATATTTAATTTTTTCATAGAAAAATTTATGATATGGAATTTTTTACATTTAACATTTTTCGATAAGAACTTTTTTCAATAAATTTCAATAAATATTAATTTAAGATATTAAATTTTTTTCATAGAAAAATTTACGAAATTAAGTTTTTTAATTAAAAAATTTTCGATCTGAAATTTTTTCTATAGAAAATTTACGTTATTCAAGTTTTAGTAAGGAAAAATTAACAAAATAAATTTTTTTTAATAGAAAATTTACAAAACAATTTTTTTTTTGGTATAAACAATTTACAATATTAAATTTTTAGTTAGAAAAATTTACGATATTAAATTTTTTCTATAAAAAATTCATGATATTAAATATCTTACATAGAAAAATTTAAGACGTGAAACTTTTTTTAATAAGAAAATAGAGAAATTTCCAAAAAAAAATTACGATATTAAATTTTTTCCTTAAAAGAATTTACGATATAAAAATTTTTCCATTGAAAAATTTACGATATGAATTTTTTCTATAGAAAAAATAAACGATATGAAATTTTTGCTATAGAAAATTTACGTTATTCAAGTTTTAGTAAGAAAAAATTACCGAAATAAATTTTTGTTTTATAGAAAAATTAAAAAAAAATCATGGTATAAAAAATTTACGATATTAAATCTTTTCAATAGAAAAATATACGATTTAAAATTTTTCACATTGAAGAATATAGGATTTGATATTTTTTCTATAAAATGTTATTCAAGTTTTAATAAGGAAAACTTAACATAATAGAAATATGTTTTATAGAAAAATTTACAAAACAAATTTTTTAGTATAAAAAAATTTACGATATTAATTTTTTTCAATAGAAAATGTATGATATTTTTGTTTTGTAAACTTTTCTTTTGTAACAAAAATTACAAAACTAATTTTTTGGTATAAAAAATTTTGGGTAATTAATATTTTCCATACAAAAATTTACAAATTGAAATTTTTTCCATACAAAAATTTACGAATTTAATTTTTTTTCCATACAAAAATTTACAAAATTAAATTTTTTCTATAGAAAATTTTCGATATTCAAGTTGTTTTAGAGAAAATTTTACAAAAAAATGAGTTTTTTAGAAAAATTACGATATTATTTTTTTCCCTTGAAAAAACGATATTAACATTTTTTCGTAGAAAAATTTACGATATAAATTTTTTACTAAAGAAAATTTACGATATTTAAGTTTTAATAAGGAAATATTAACGAAATAAATTTTTGTTTTATAGAAAAATTTTTAAACAAATTTTTTTTTATAAAAAATTTACGATATTAAATTTTTTCATTTGAAGAATTTACGATATTAATATTTTTCTATAGAAAAATTTACGATATTAAATTTTTTTATTTGAAGAATTTACGATATTAATATTTTTCTATAGAAAAATTTATGATATGAATTTTTTTTTTATAGAAATGTAAGTCGTTTCCACTTTTTATCTGAATTTAATTAGCATTTTTTACCTTAATAAATTTATTGAGTATCTAAAACTTCGAATTTAGTTGAATATTTATCACGTTCGTTGGATTGTTTGGAGCGTTTCGATAACTTGTTGCACACACAATGAATTTTAAAACAAATGTGAGTCTAGACCACAAAAGGAACATCCTTTTATACAAACTCCAAAACGTCAAATCATACAATGAATGACATGTATAGATATGTAGGTATGTGGTGATAACACAATCAAATAAACACAAACTTTACACAAATACATCAACAGTTGGTTAAGAGATCCTGTTTAACTGAATCACTAAAATAATAACAAATTTTCTAACAACAAATACAGGCAAATATTCAACAACAATTAGAAAACTTTATAAGGTATTTCATTACAGTATTTAAATGAATAATGATGATTCTTATTTAATAATAATTGATTTTATTCGAAATAAAATGATAAGAGAGAAGAGCTTCAAGAAAAGGTGGGAGTTTAAAGCCACAAAAGGGGGAAAGGAAAGCAAATAGTCAAATTTTCTTGTTACCACTTCAATGCATTCAATCCCACATTTTCTCCTTTAAATATTAAAGATATACATAAGTTAGTAGTTATACAACATATTTTTAGATGTAAAAGTCTTTGGCTGAATTATTATCAAATTATAAATAAAGAAGACTTATTAATGCATAATTTTATTCTTACTTTTAAAAATGACATTTCAACTTTATAGAAAAACGAGGTTAGGATGAAAAGTGTTTGGAGGACTTTCAATCTTAATGAAAAATTGATTCATGATTAGAGGCTTATTTAAGTTTTTGATAGAAAAAGTAAAAACAACAAATATTTCGAAACATCGTAAGTATTAAGCATTCCAATTATTCGAAACTGCCACTTGCGTAATTGGAGCTCATAAAAGCTTTCCACAATCAACTTTTCAAACTGACCTCGTATGTACAGTTCCTTTTACTCTCTGCAATATGTTTTAATCCCATATTTATTTGTCTAACTTTAATAAACCATGACATTTTCTCCTCTTTTTTTCATAATAATTAAAAACTTTTTTAATTTTTCCAACTTTATGAATTTTTCCTTTTATAGGCTTCCATTTCCTTTGTCATGGACAAATGAAGCAGAAAGAAGCCATCATAATTTTTTGCAAAGTCTAGATTTTTGTGTATTTACTCGTATATAAATTATTAAATATTCAAATGAATGTATTTACCACAAAAATCAACAATTTACTGTAGTAGCGTTTCAGTTGTGATGGATCTTAAAGGATTAAGATCATATGCAAAATAAATTGAATTTTGATAGAGCTCACCTGGCCTAAATAAGCTTAAACACACAAATAAATACCAAATGACGATATTTAGAGGAAACTCGAAATATCCAGTGGAGGTAAGTTTTTGTGTATGATAAGTTTTTGTTATCATTAAATAAGTGGGAATTCAATTGCGTTAGAGCTTTCTGCAATCAAAAATATTATTTTAAAGGAGTTATTTCTTTTTTCGAAAGGATTACAAAATAATCTATTTGAAAAATTTTTGCCAATAGATGGCATTAGAGCTTTACATCGTTTTTTAACCCTCTGCAACCCGCATGTACTTCAGCAGACACCAACAAAGTCAAAGTCATTCGTACAGAAAATTCATGTAAATATAAGCTATGGAAATAAGGTCTGGTAATATTCGACGTCATTAGAATTGGGGGAACTGTATCATGTCATTCGCAGAGGGTTAAGCTAACATATGACGATACTTATCTGGTGCTGATAGTTTTATGTTATGAATTGTTTTAAGTTACAAAAGTTGGAAATAGTGCATTTTTTAAAAAAAATGTGACATATTATCTAATGACTCGAAGACAACAATCGCCAAAGGTGGAACATTATCCTACACAGCGGCTCAGATTTTGATTGATTTAACCAATTTTTCTTCAATATTTAAAATTTTTCATAAAGCTAGTCCAACGATTTTGTGGTATCTTTGAAACGGGTTGTTCGATTTTGTTGAAAGTATAAAATCTATATCTATAAAAAAATGTTCGCATCTGTTTATCTGTTTGTATGTTGTTTATTATGAAGGATCTCTGACCGATTTTTCTGAAATTTTGACAGTGTGGTATGGTGTGACCGGTGGTTTTTCTGAAATCTCAAGTGGGCGTGATCTCTCCCATATAACTCATATATTAAAAATGAAAAATGTAGGTGGCCGAGAGGCCCGATTTTTCTGAAATTTTGACAGTATTGTAAGGAGTAACCGGTGGGTAAAATAGGCCAGGTTGTTTTTTTTAAATCTCAAGTGGGCGTGACCCCTGCCATATAACTCATATATTAAAAATGACAAATATAGATGACCGAAGTGACCGATTTATCTTAAATTATGACTGTATATAAAGAGTTACCGTTGAGTAAAAAAGGCCAAGTATTTTTTTAAATCTCATATGGGTGTGACCCCTCCCGTATAAGTTAAATATTAACAAGTAAGAGTGTTGTATTCGGCTATGCCGAATCTTACATACCCACCATCAAGTTTTGTTAAATTTAGAAACATATCTCATATATCTACAAGGGTGCAGCTAATTCAAAATCTGGATCAAAACTGAAAAAATCGCTAAGCTAATTGGTATTGTTGTTAAAACCTTTGGACTAAATTCGGTTGCCGTAGCTTTATAGTTCAACATTTAAAAATATTTTTGTGGTTTCCCCAGTATTTACTTTGATCAAAATTCGGTCTCATAACCGGGTATAGTTTTACATTAATAAGTTGTTAAATATTTTTCGTTAATATGTAGTTAGGCTAAACACGTTAATCGTAATACGGCAGGTCCATATATTTCGTTAGGAGATCGTAATGCATTCATCATATATAAAGTCTGGGCTGAACGTTGATTGATGCCTATCTAATTTCATAGGTGCAATCTAAATATAATGAATGTACCTATAAGATTATAGCCAAATGTTGACCGATTGTTACAAAATTTTTCACACTGGCTGGTATATATATATAGAGCTTATTCTCGCAAAATTTAGTGGCCATAGCTATCATGTTGTGAGTGTTTTTTATATGAAAGCTAAAGTCAAATATGGACTGATTCCTATAAAATTTGATAAACTGATCAAAAATTGCATAAAACTTCCCTATTTTAAATATAATCGTCATAGCTATTACAA
The DNA here is from genome assembly GCA_933228675.1 of Stomorhina lunata. Taxonomy (NCBI): domain Eukaryota; kingdom Metazoa; phylum Arthropoda; class Insecta; order Diptera; family Rhiniidae; genus Stomorhina; species Stomorhina lunata. The sequence continues at coordinate 114,937,897 of OW121740.1, read as the reverse complement.
TTGTATTCAATTTATCAGCATTAATGTGTTTTCCGGGGCAGGGTTATATAGGAGCTCTAACTAATTTGAAACCGATTTTGTCCATTTTCAACACACATCTTTTTCAAGACATCCAAAATACCTTTGTGAAATTTTGTCTCTCTAGCTCCTTTCGTTAAGGCGCTATCGTGCTTTTATCTGACGGACAGACGCACATAAACAACCTTTTCTTTATGTATTTTTGTGTTTCCATAAGTTTTTTATATGGGAGCTACTGGTTGACATTGACATAAGACCTCCTCGTGCTAAATTTAGTGATTGTATCTGTTAAAGTTGTAGATTGATTGGCATTTAAGTGTATTTTAGGTGAAATTTTGGATGTTTCCGTAAGTTTTTTGTATGATAGCTACGACTAAATGTGAACCGATTTTGATTAAATTTTATATGCTGCCTAGAGCTTATGCAAAACTTCTATATACCAAATTTTATCATCATAGCTATTATAGTTTGCTATTTATTAGCAAATAAGCGATTAGCTTAGGCGAGGTTATACGGGAGCTATGGTCAAATGTTAACCGAATTTGCCCAAAATTTTCTCAGAGATGAAGAATGTTTTTGCTTAGTTTCAGTGAGCTAGCTCCTTTCGTTTGGGCGTTATCGTGATTTCAACAGACAGACAGACGGACATCGCTCAATCTTCTTAGAATTTCATAAGGATTCAGAATATATATTGTTCTTGATTTTTGAGCCAACATTAAGGAACTTACAAACGGAATGACAATCTCAATATACCCCCCATTCTTTTTGATGGTGGGTATAAAAATAAAGTTTTAAATGTGAATATTTTTATACTATAGGATAGTTTTTCGCTTTTTCATTTTTTTTAAAATGGACCAACGAGGACCTGGGAATCAAAAAATGGGATAAAATTTCCTTTTTCTTTAAAATAGCATCTCTTGAGAACGGCTGGACCAATGAAGACATTTTTCTTTCTAAATGTTTTTTTTTTTAGTCCAAGTTAGGATTCTACATAAAGAAAAATTTACCATGTCCACTTTTATGGCTTTTTTTTCATTTATCTAAAATAGGAAAACTGATACACGGATATTGGTAAAATTATTGATGTTTGCTAATAGTTTGACTGAGGAATGTTTGAAGATTTTTCTTGATTGTTTGAAAAATGTTTGATGATTGATTGTCTGAAGATTGAAGATTTTTAATGATTGTTTGATAATTGTTTCACGATTAACTGGCGATTTAATGACGGTAGTTTGATGGTTGTTTGATGATTTTTAATGATTGTTCGATAGTTGTTTCACGATTGACTGACGAATGTTTCTGATTAATTGATAATCTATCAACATAAACAAATTTTCGCGTCTGTCTGTATGTTGTTTGATAATTATGGGTCCATTGCTTTCGAAAACGTATAAAGCACACATTAATGTGGAGTACGGCCATCTACTAAAGTCAATTAAATACATTAATAAAGGATTCAATTAAAAATTATAAAGAAATGATTCATAATTGTTAATTTTTAAAGAAAGTGTTAACACAGCAAAAACTTAAAATATTTAACTACCAACCCGGGCAACGCCGGGTAAAAGCAGCCAGTTGTAAATAAAATTATATAAAATCGTTTTTAAACAATTTAGTTAAAATTTTTAACGTTTTAGGTATTCAGAATTCCAGAAATAATATAGAAAAAGAAACCAGATTGATCACATATAATCCAGATTTCACTGGTACTGTTTCACTCATTTCATTAGTATTTGTTTCCTAAAATAAAAAGATTATTAAAATTCTTAAAACCACAATGATTGCATTCCTTTAAATATCTCTTCATTTAACATTATCACATTCATGTTATCAAAAAATCCTTTGAACTGTAACATTAGATTAGTTTTGATTTTTATTTGAATGAACAACAGGAGTTGGTGGGTATCTATTAGCATTTAATTATTTTACGATAATTTTTGATAACTGCAGTAAATACTCGTGTACTAAGGTAGTGAAATTGTTTTATTTATCAGTTTATGACGAAATGCCGCAAACAAATATATTTAACGCTAATTATGTTTATAGCTTTTTAATATGTGAATTGTTAAGAATATAATTCGGTTATTTTTAGCTCAAAAAGGCTATGGGTTTTTATTTTTTTATTATGATATAAAATTATTACACTCTTGTAAAGTAAGTAACTAGATAGTATCTGTGATAAAATAATGTTTACCAGCTAAAAACTAAAATAAGTATATTCAAAAGGTAAGTATTTAGTTTGGCATTTTTATAGACTTATCTTGTTTAGAATAAATGACATCATCTTTAATTTTTTAAGTTCTGTTCAGATATGCCAAATAATTGACCAAATTGAAGTTGGTATTCCCACTACAAAAACCACAAATTTATCAAATGTTCAGTAGGACCGTAGTATTAGAAAGGTGTTATATGCTAGTATTTTAAGTCCGACGCTTACCTACACTTTACTAAATAGTTACCTAAATCAGATGGATGAACCTTTTTCTGTGGAATAAGCGATGAAACTAAAACCGAATCTATCAGATCTAAGGAAACAATTTTTAAACACACTGGGACTGACGTGATGTAGTTCTCAAAATTCGTGGTGGACGGCATTTTCATAGCTTACATATGTGGAGCCGCGGAACAAAAGGTTCTTTTTGCAAACTTTTTACATTTTGGTTTTTTGCTATTTTCGTAATATTTAGGTTGAAATCTTTCAAATACAATTGAGAAACCATAATAATTTTTTTTATTTAGTAATTAAATGGACATTAAAAAAGTTTTACTAAACAAAAGGTTCTTTTCTCCTTTTTTTTTAACAAAAGGTTCTTTTTCCATATTTTTCCCTTATTCGTGTAGTTTATGGTGCACCTTATTTTATGAAAGTGCACAATTGAACCTTTACTCCCCCTAGAAATGTTCTAAGTAATACAGAAAAATGCTACACAATTTTTTTCCGCCAACAAAGTGGTAAACTTTTTGGAATAGGAAAAAAGGGAGTATTTTCGGTTTTGCCCAAATTAAATTTTTTACTGGAATATAAAAGAGAACTAAAGAAGCTTTATTTTAAGTCATCAATATTAAAAATCTAAGAAGTAGCTTCAAAGATAATGCAATTTTTCCCAGAAAATGCGTGTCCTTGACGACTCGCCTAAGGACATGCAGCTAAAAAAATTATTTAAATCAGTTTTTAACTTTTTTGAAAATTTTGTTTAAAAAATATTACAAATAAAACATTTGCTTCTCAGTATCACAAAACAAACAAATGGCAGAATAAGAACCAAAAAAAAAAATGAGGTCCGTATCATTAACCGTTTTGCCGTACCTGTGATTTCAAATCGAAGAGTTCCGCGAAAACTGTACCAATATTCAACATTAATAAAAGTAATAGTGAACATGTCATTTAATTTCTGTCTAAAAATTTGTCTTTGTTGATACCTGCCGGATAACATGTTGATCTCAGAGGGTTAAATATTCCCAGAAACAAAAACCGTTTATGATAAGAGGGAATCTTAATAGCTCGCTTTATGGTGATTCCACAACAGCAAATCGTAGAGGCTCTTAACTGTTACATCAACACAGAGGAGTTGTATAATTTCAGTAACAGAGAGACTGAAAATATTAAGTCATGTCTGAAAAAAGTCAAGTCCGGAACCAGATACTGTTTTACTTTTTCCTTTTTGACCATCACACTTTTTGAAACGGAAAAAAAGCACGATAATGACATGCAATAAATTGTTAAGTGGAAGTACAAACAAGTAAGAGTGGTATATTCGGCTTTGCCGAATCTTGGATACCCTTCACCAATGGTGTTCCAAAAGTAAAGTACAAAATCGTAAGAATATATTGATAAATATATATATATATATAAATATTACTGACTTATTTGAGCCCCACACAAATGCTTCATATGTATATTAATTTTCTTTTGTTCATACTAAATGTAATTCCTAGCAATATATGGTTATACTAGTATTATATGCAAAGAATCTTTAAAATTAAGAGTCGGAAAACGAAAAGCTTTTTGGTGGCGTCATCATCTAAAATAGTTATGGACCCAAATGTTAGGTTGGGCAGGTGGCTGATGTCGAAGGCAGCGTCACTTCGATTCTAAAGTGATATGTGTCTATTTTACGAACATTTTATAAAGTTCGATAGACCAGATAAACCATGCAGAAAAGATGCTTCAAAATGTAGATGCCCTTAGATTTGCAAGAGCACATCGATTTGATGAAGATTAAGTATTCTGGCATGCAACCCAAAAACACAGTGCCCAGTGAGGTCTGTGTGCTTTAATTCATACGAATTGTCCAACTATTAAAAGTTCATGATTAGTTATGTAAAACTCTGAACTGATTTAGGTCAAAGCTTTAACAATGATTGTCAATGTATACAAGCTTTAGAATTATAAGGTATACACTCTTAGTTTTAGATACATACGTGAAATATATAGCTTTTAAATGAATGGATATCAGCTTTGGCGGAAAATTTATTGAAGATTTACTTATTAATCTGAAGTTAGTTAACTTATTAAGATGAATGCTTCAACAATAATATTTGGGATCTATTGTTCTTTCGATCTGTCCGATGGATGTGTGGAAAGTTTTGCTTTAGTTCTTTGTGAAATTATAATATGATTTAATTTATCAGCATTAAAGTAATTCCCGGTCGGGGTTATATGGGAGATAACAGTAAATGTGAACCGAGCTCTCCCATTTTCAATGCCAAACTTTTCAAATGATCAGAAATACTTTTGTCAAATGTTGTCCCTTTAGAAAGTTTATTTTATTCGCTATCGCCCTGAATAACGATATTGTACAACGTCTTTATACTAAATGTCACCATCGTATCTATTATAATAGATATATAATTATAATTAATTAGCTAATTAGATAATTATAATTTGTCATTTATTAGCTACTAAGAGATTGCCTTAGGCGAAGTTATACGGGAGTAATAGTCAAATGTGAACGGATTTCTCCCAATTGCAATTAAACAATTTAAATTTTCGTTGATATGTGAGATACATACATACATATGTAGGTTTTGAATGGATATCATATACTTAGCTGCATTTTTGTACTTCCTAGGAAGATTACCTATAATTTGATATATAATACATACTCATATGTTATCATAAAGTTCAAAAGTCAGACATAAAATTAAGATAAATGCAGTGTGTCTGTCTGCTAAAATCAGATTTGTGGAGCTCCTGGAAGGTATACCCATATGCATTTTACACAAAATTTTAGGATATCGTCCCACCCTGAGCTCCAAAAACTCCAAAAACTTGACTACAACAGAAAAGAGGACAGACAGGTAGACGGACGGACAGACAGGTAGACGGACGGACGGACAAACAGACGGACGGACGTCGCGAAATCGATTCTCCTGCCGATTCTGAGACGATCGGTACAACTTGAATGGTATTCATAATCAGATTTGTGGAGTTTATATCAGATTTTAGGAAATCCTCCCACAAAGAACGTTGTCAAATTTCATCACAATCGGTCCATAAACACCTGACATATCGCTGAAACATCGCTGTTTTTGATTTTTAATAAATATTGTTTTTAATTTGTGCTAAAAATATGTCCAGTATTTCTTATGGGTTAGTTTTAAATAATTGCAAAAATAAATATAATTTTTAAGAAATATGTATATAAAAGGAATACGACTTCATCTTCGCATCACGTGTAATAGATTACAAAAAAAAAAGTAGTGAAAAAATTGAATTAGGACTTAATATTTTCTATAAGAGATAACAGGTACCATTTGTGCTAAATACGTGACCACCACAGTATATATACTATTGTATATATATAAACGCATAACTAGTGTGCTAAATATATATATATATATATATATATATATATATATATATATATATATATATATATATATATATATATATATATATATATATATATATATATATATATATTTATATATATATATATATATATATATACTATTGTATATATATATACTATTATTGCTCGTTTAAAGATATAAGATATCTTATGTAATGTTAATATCTTTACGGACTGAATCCTGTCATGACTGATATAAGCAAGGATACAACGGGTCTTGCTAATGACAAAAATTTTTGAGAACACCTTATAGGTACATATGAAAACAGATTGTAGATCATCTGGAGACTCTTAATCAGTAATATTCTTTGTTATCCAACTCTTTACTACTGTGGCTCTTTAAATAATAAGTTAACAGAAACTGGAACTCATTGACTTCATGCATGCCAACCCCCGTTCCATAAAATAAACAATAGATTAATTGAGGAAGTGAAGAAACAAAAATTACATATTTTTTCAGATTTCAACATACCTTTATATAACGAAATGTTTGTACCATTAGAAAAGTGTTTTCATTTCGAAGTGTGATATGATAATTTTCTTAATAAATTTATTATAAAACAATCTCAAATATTCCTCCTATTGTATTTGATGGTGGTTATAATAAACTTTTGGTTACATAAAATACACGCGTACAAGATTTATGTTAATTAACATTTTGTAAGCTTTTTTCAACTTTTTTATTTCTGTTAAAGTAACATTTTGACCAAAGCTGTTAAAAATGTTAAGAAATAAGTTAACATTTCTTTGATGTTGGAAGCATTTAGCTTTAGTATTTTATAGCTTTTGTTAAAGTTGTTCTATTTAAGCTTTTATTAAGTTACCAGATGATTTTTTTTAAAGCGTTTAATCAGAATAAAGAGCGAATTTATGTTCAAACGAAATTATTTTGGTACTGATATTATTAAACCTTCAGAGACTGACGTGTAGTTAAGCAGATACCAACAAAATTTTTGTACACAAAATTCAAACCATGACAATAAATAAGAAAAAAATCTTTATGTATAACGACTTTCAAAACGGGTCTGGGAACCATAGTTCGAAAAAAAACAGTACCTTATTAGATTGTACTGAACTTACGCACACACAAAAGTTATTTATTTTTTAGGTACCTAACTAAGTCGGAAACAAAGTTAGGTACACAAAGACACAATAAAAAAAGAACAGTACGTTAAAATAAGGTACAGCTCTTTAAGATTTTAGAGTATTTTTTAGTTAACTTTAGAGTACTTTAAAGTACTAAGTTACGAATCTTTAGATAACTCACTTGTAGCTGCTTTCGTAATATTTTGACGAAGTTTTGTTCTTGTGCATTCATAAATAACTCGTATATTTTAGTAAAAAATACCCAACAGTTCCATGATGACAAAATGAGCAGCGATTTAAAAATGTACTTTTTGGTTAATAAATTACTTCGTAATATGGAAGTGCTGGCTCATTGCTGAGGTAAAAGCGATTATTAACCTAATCTAATCAGAAGTTTATCTTGAAATCTTCAGACATTTTACCAACTGGGAAACAGTCCATCAATTTGGAACTGTTGGGAAATTCCTAAACATGCATATACACGCATAGCATGTCAATTGTGTTTGTATTGGTGACACAATTTTTTATGATATACACACAAATATAAGAAAGTGTTGCCAGGTTAGGGTTTTACATCCTAAACGATAGAATAATTTTTATTTGTTCGATAGCGTTATAAATTTATAGTTTACACTAACGTATATGGAGTAAAATGTAGTTGCAATTAATAAATATATTTTATGTTTTTACTACTATTAAAAACAATTTTTAAACACATAAAAGTAGTATCGTCAAATATGGGATGTTTTTGAAATTGCGTAACACAACTAAACTCAATGAAATCTAGAAATCAACTTTGTTGCCGATTTCTCCAATTTTGTAGCAAAAGTTAGAAATTAATATATTCATAAACTATTTAAATATCCCGTAAACCGCCTTTAAAAATAATTAAAAAAGCAGTTAGACAAAATTTAATATTCACTTTTGGCAATACTGTTATTCTAATTGTTGACAGCCTCATAAGAGTTCGTTAAAGTTAAGGTACGGAGTACGTTAAGGTACTCAACAAAGTACGTTATTTTTAGAGTACTTCGTGAAAGTTCGTTATGATAAAGGTTGTGTATTTTAACAGGTTCTCTAAAATTTTAAGGTACCTATACTTAAATTGAACACTTTGTTACGTATGTGACTTTGTACCGAACTTGCCTAGGTACAGTACGGTACCTTAAAATACAGTATTTTAGAGTATTTTTTCGAACTATGCTGGGAACACACAAACCTTGTAAATTGTGTATGATAGTCTTTCTATTCATTATAATTGTGAGAACTAAGTCACGCGAGTCGCAGAGGGTTATTTTAAGTTTAAAATCTTAACACTTATCCTAAATGTTTAGATTTAAGTTATTAATATTATTTATAGAAGATCTTATATATGGGCAAATCCGAAAATCATTAAACCAAGAACAAAATTTTAAAACTGTCAAAATCGCGTATTTGTGTTAATGGAAAAATTTACCATATATTGATCTTTTAGAATATATAATGGATACAATTTTTATTGCAATCTTCGTAAATTGCAGGTATTTCACCCATCTCGATTTTTTATCAATTTTTCAAAACAATAGGTTTTTTTAAAATTCATAAAAATCGCAAAAAATATCAAGTTTCAATAGGGGCTCAAGGTCTGCTTAATTTTATACAGTTATATGTAAAAGACCCCATCAAAAATTTGAGTGATATAAACAACGTTAAGTAAAAAGGGGCTCACAGTGTGTAGCGGCCGTCACAGAAACAAAGTTTTTTTTTTTTTAATTTGACTAGTGAAATTTTTCTTTTTTCTCCAATTGAACTTGGTTCGTAAAGAGAACTTATAGTGTGCTTAACATTAGGCTAAAAATATATAGATGTTTATTTAGCATTTTACAGAATAATTTGTATAGGAAAGGTTTAGCGTCCGTCAGTTCATGTATAGATTTTAGGTGAAAGTGGAAAATTTAAAAAATATTTTATAAAAGCTGTTTTGTAATTCTCTGATTTTCCTCTATCTTTAATGTATTTATAATTTTTTTATTACTATGACCGATTCGATGAATATTACAGAAACAGGTGTTGCAAAAAAAGTCACTTCCATTTTTTTGTAGCGTCCGTCACAGCACTTTAAAAGCGAATATCTTTTTTCTCCACAAGAAGTATATACATTAACAAATGCCATTCGATGGCACAATCAATGGGCTAATATTCTCAGAAATCTGTGCAAAGATATCTCGTGTAGACCGGCAATGGGATACATTTAAGTACAACAAAATCCGTACAATATATCGTCCGTCACGCAAGATTTGCCCATATAAAAGATGTTATGTTTAAAAATATTGTAATAAATTTAATTTTTTATCTTTGAGGTTAAAAGGGTTCTTATTCTTACAGTTTTATAACAAATTCATATTTACTTTGGCTAAAAAAAAACAAATTCAAATCTTCTTAGCAATTTATATTCTGACTTTAAACAACATTTTTTGGACTCTACTAGAATTATATTTATGTATGTCTAAAGTTTTTGACATCTTGTTTGAACTCGTTTGCAAACAGTTACTAATTAAACTGCTAAATTATGTTATTAAATTACATGTGTAGTATTTGACAATGTCATAACATCTTATTAAAATTATTTGATAATTTTAAAATTTTAGTTGCACGTTCTTTATGTCAAAAGTTCAAAATAATAAAATCTAGACTAGACATTGTCTTCTTATAATTCTTCATTATTTTGACAATTTTTAAGAAAAAATGTCAAGTGTCTGGGCAAATTTATGAATAATTATAATTTTGAACAAGATACAAAAAATTTTTTTTTGATTTATAAAAGAACTTACAAAAATGAAGAATTACTAAGAAGATCCTCTTTATGATTCTTTAATTAGTAATTATGTCGTTCTTAGAAAATGAAATTCAAAAATAGACTTGTAGTTTAATATTTTGACATAATTCATTCAAGATAAAGCTCGTGTTAAATTTTATATCTTCACATAAAAAATTGAAATTAATTAAATATTGTTTGTGCCTCATATTAAATAACACAAAAATAGTTCTTTTTAAGTTGAGATTGAAATCAATACTTTCTTCTTTCCGTTGTTTACTTTCTTTGAAAAATACCTTTGCCATTTTTTTTTAAATTTCAATTAACAATAAAAATGTTAATGTTAAAAATATTTTAAGAAAAATTAAATTTTGAAATTGATGCAATAAATGATAAACTACACGTGTAGAAATAAAATTTATTTTATTGCAAATTTTTTATTACTCATACTAAAAAATTTGTTTGTTTTAAATTTTAAAGAAATAATAAATAGCAACTGGAGCTGCTTTTGCCACGGACAAATTATTTAATTATTGCAAAAAAATAATACAATTTTGAAAGAGTAACCAACATTTTAAATTTTGATATCTTAAAGACTAAACTCGATTTTAGGCCTAAAGTGTGTCAACCACTGTCTGCCGTCAAAAAAGTGTTAATAAATCTATATCTTCTAAACTGTAAGTTTGATTGCTTTAGTGTATATGAGAGAATTGTTCTAAGTTTTGGATATATGGTTAGCCTGTATTTTCACAGGGTGAATTATTGGGTGCCAAAGTAAAACAAGCGAGCCGAGCTGAGTCAGCCGCAAGTAAAGGCCACATGATGACCTTATACAATATATCAAGGGCGTTGTGTTACAAAGCTACCTATACTAACAGTCCCATCCTGAGTAGTAGCGGTATACTTCTTTCAATCCCGGATTAACAATTAATTCGATGGATGGAACACTTCCAGTCAACATTAAATAATCCTATTGGTTTAGAAACACTAACGGAAGTGAAAAATGATACCAACTATGACAGTTTATTCGATGGAATTTCAGACAGCCTTTATTTGATGTTGAAGTATCGGCGAGACTGTGGCACCCTTTTATGCCTAAAATATGTGAAGAAGAAGCTCTACCTACCCCCTGTAATAATGGTATACTAGTCAAAATACCCAAAAACTGTGACTCCAAAGACTGTTCTTCCAATACCGAGCAAAGTATTATATCGAGTAATTTTGAATAGAACGTCTGACTGAGTTTCCGAAACACTCCGTGAAAATTAGTTTGGGTTCCGGGAGAATCGATCTAATCAACATAGTAAGAATAGAACTGCAGCAGTGTAATGAATTCCGCACCCCTATTTACCCAGAGTTTATGAAGACTATCTATAGAGAATTTTAAAAAACCGTAACATACCAACGAAAATTCTAAACTTGATTTGGACAATGTGCATGGACTTTAAATGTCGGGTTCTACATAAAGGTAAATTGTCTAATCCGTTCTTTAAATGTCGGGTTCTACATAAAGTTAAATTGCCTAATCCGTTCGATATTACTACTGAAGTAAGACAAGGATGTATCTTGTCACCTAAACTTTTTATTCTTGTCATCGACAATATATTGCGCACGGCACTGAATGTGTAGAAATGGTATCCAATGGACACCCTTAAAACAACTCGAAGACTTGGAATACGCTGATGACGTATATCTTCTAAGCCAAAGCTCAGGTCACCTTCAAGAAAACACTAGCGCGATTACTGTTGAATCTCGGGCAGCTGGGCTAGAAATCAATATTTGCAAGACAAAGATTATATCTGGAGGCTATGGCGCAAACCCGTCGACACACATCAATGTGGATAACGAGGTTATTGGATGTGTAGGTACCTTAAATTATCTTGTTAGTTAGGTATCTACAAAAGGTGGCGCCGACGAGGATATTGGCATTCTCCGAGCTATTGGGAAATCTCGAAATCATGGCTGCGAAACTTGGAAACGCACAAATACCATCGATAAGCGTCTACAAACCTTTGCAAACAAATGCTTGCGGCAAATCCTTAATATATGGTGGTTAAATCACATAAGAAATGAAGATCTACTTAATGCGAAAAACCAAATCCCTGCTTCCACAGAGGTATGCCAACAGAAATGGCGGTGAATGGGCCACACACTTCGAAGCCCAAATACCAACATTGCTCGACAAGCGCTTCGTTGGAATCCACAAGAAAGAGGTCGTCGTGTTGGTGCACCTGCTAGAACGTGGAGAAGGTCAATTGATGCGGAGTAACAAGGAGCAAACTGTTCATGGAATAATGTTTGCCTGAGATCTCGCAATAAAGTCCGATATAAAAGGATAGTTGAGGCCCTATGCTCCACTGGGAGTCAAGGATAACAGAAAAAGAAGAAGAATCTAAAGATAATTGTATTTTATTGCTTAAACTTTGCACAGATAAATATTTTGTACATTTAAACCGATAACCGAAATTTGGTAGCAATAGATCCACAATAGACCCTAGCATCTATATCAGGCCCTCAGCCGGAAATTACATAAATCTCGAAATTTAGAAAAAGTATATGTAGATCTCTAAGATTTAAAACATGTTAAATTGTTGGTCCATATTTGACCTTCGTAGTGAAGGGTATCATGTAGACGGGCTTGGCCGAATCTAGATTTTCTTATTTGTAATTTTTTGCGTTGTTAGCTGACCGAGACCCGAAGATTTTATCTCATTGAAGTAATCTTTTGGTTTGTAGTTAGCCGACCTAGAGCCGAAGTATTTATCTTGTCTGATTGAACGCCTTAGATAGCCAATCGGATCAGTATTAGTCGAAAAATTTATCATTGAATCGTAGTTAGCCAACCGAGTGCTGAAGCGTTTATCGTATTGGTTTGTAGCCGATTACCTAATCGGATCACTATTTCATTATATCTTGTAGTTAGCCGATCAAAATTTCCTGTATTAAGTCATTAAGAAACATTTGAATTATAAATCCTGCTAAAGTTCCAAAAGAACTCGATAAATGTACCATAGCTTAGTTCTGATCGTTAAATCAAAACTCGTATTTTACAAACTTAAAAGTTTCTTATCACATTAACCTAAATAAGTATAGAAATTTTTCCAATGTATTCAGATGATACCAAGCTACCTTGAGGAAGGAAAATATATTAAAGCAAGCAGACTTTTATTGAACCTGGGCAGACTAGGCATACCTTAGATGAAAAATAAAACTGCATTACAAAAACAAGTAAGAAAGTGCTATAGTCGGTCAAGCCCGACCATACGATACCCTTCACCAATAGGGTCAAAAGGTGTTCTTTTGTTCTGTATGAAGACAAATATTTGCAAAATTTTGACATCATACAAACATTTTCTCAAAACTTATATATTTAAGCTGTTTCCGTCATTTGGACTTATATGAGAGCTAGGGTCAAATGTGGACCGATTATCTCGAAATTTGGCAAAGTGATTACAGTTGTTACAGAAATTATGTTTGCAAAAAATAAACTTAAAATTCTCATTATTTTCATTTACGAGCGTTTTAGTGATGTTTGTCTCATTTAGTGCGTTTTGATACATATGTTTGTATGGGAGCTAGGGTCAAATGTCGATTTGGTACAGCGATTTTAGTTTATATAAGCAGTATTTGTGTTAAATTTCATGAAAAATATTGATATTTGTGGCCTAAATATCAATTCCGAAAAGTGGGACCTATGGGAGGTACCATAAATAATGGACCGATTTTGACGAATTTCAATAGTCATGGTCCTACTATCAAAAAAATTACTGTGCCAAATTTCATCAAATTATCTTTAGACTTGCAACCTGTAGTTTGATTACAAGGCTTACATGGGGGTCCAGCCAGCCAGACAGACGGACGGACTGACATCGCTAAATCGACTTAGAAAGTGATTATAAGCCTATTAGTATACTATAAGGTGGGTCTAAGACAAATATTTCTATGCGTTACATACATCAGCGCAAACTTATAAAATACACTGGCCTATATGTTCGAGAAATTGTGCATTTATATACTGGAATTATTGAGTAAATTAACTTGATATCAAAACAAGTAAGAGTGTTATATTCGAATCTTATATACCCACCCTCAAGTTGTGTTAAATTTAGAAATATCTCTCATATATCCACGAGGGTGCAGCTAATTCAAAATGTGAACAAAATTCGAAAAAAATTGTTACGCTAGTTGGTATTTTAGAAAAATATTTGGACTAAATTCGGTTGCAGGAGCTTTATAGTTCAAAGTTTAAAAGTATGTAAGTGGTTTCCCCAGTATTTAAATACTTTAACTAAATGTGAACCGATTTCGTACATTTTCAATACACAACTTTTTCAAGATATCGAAAATACTTTTGTAAAATTTAGTCGCTGTAGCCTTTTTCGTTAAGGTGCAATCGCTCTTTTATCTGACGGACAGGCGGACATAAACACCCTTTTCTTTTTATATTTTTGTGTTTCCGTAAGTTTTTTATAGGGGAGCTATGGTCAAATGGTGATCGATTGTGACAAAATTTTGCACACTGGCATTGACATATTGTGTTAAATTTAATGGTCAAAGCTAATGGGTGTTTTTTTAGAGGTATAGAACTTCGAATTGAAATAAAACACAAGAAAATCGTTTTAATGTCCATCAATTTGGCTTTATTGGAAGGATAATTTTATGCCATTAATGTTTAAATATGATTTCGGGCATGTGGCCGCCGCAGCTGGCTCGAATAAAGCCAATTCTACAGGTCCAATTTTCAACTACTTTTTCGAGCATATGGGGCCGTATGTTGGCAATAACGCCACGAATGTTGGCTTCCAAGTCCCCTAACGTTTCTGGTTTGTTGGCGTAGACGAGCGACTTCACATATCCCCAAAGAAAATAATCCAGTGGTGTCAAATCGCACGATCTTGGTGGCCAATTGACAGGTCCATTCCGCGAAATTATGCGCTCATCGAATGTTTCCTTCAATAAATCAATTGTGACGTGCGCTGTGTGGCATGTAGCGTCGTCTTGTTGGAACCACAACTCATCCACATTCATGCCATCCAATTGGGGAACAAAACAGTCGGTTATCATGGCTCTATACCGGTCTCCATTTATGGTAACTGACTCTCCAGCATTATTTCGGAAGAAGTATGGCCCAATGACTCCACCAGCCCATAGAGCACACCAAACAGTTTTTGTGGATGTAATGGCGTCTCAAGGGTCTCATGTGGATTCTCTTCACTCTAAATGCGGCAATTTTGCTTGTTGACGTAGCCATTCAACCAAAAATGAGCCTCATCACTGAACAAAATTTTGCGATGAAAATCAGCATCGAGATCAATCTCATTTTCGGCCCATACACCAAAATCACGACGCATTGCATGGTCTCGCGGCTTTAATTCTTGCACAAGCTGGATCTTGTAAGGTCGCAAGCCAAGATCTTTGCGCAAAATCTTCCATAAAGTTGATGGACAAAGCTCCAATTGCTGTGCACGGTGGCGAATCGATTCATTCGGGTCCTCTTCAACACTTTGCTCTACAGCGGCAATTGTTTCTTCGGTGCGCACTGTTCGACGTCGCTGCGGATGCGTATTATCACATAGAGTAAACGTAGTGCGAAAACGATCCATGGTTAACCGAATTAATTGCTCTGATGGACGATTATGTCGACCATAAAATGGACGGAGCTTGCGGTAAACTTCGCGAACTGAACCATTATTTTCGAAATAAATTTGCACGATTTGCAAGCGTTGTTCTTTTGTCAACCTGTTCATTATGAAATGGCAAACCAAACTAAATATTAATCACTTGACAGCTGACAAAATGGCCGCCAGTTAAAAAAGCGATGCCAACTTAAAGTTCTATACCTCAATAAAAAACACCCGGTACAAACATTTTCTCAAAACTTATATATTTAAGCTGTTTCCGTCATTTGGACTTATATGAGAGCTAGGGTCAAATGTGGACCGATTATCTCGAAATTTGGCAAATTGATTACAGGTGTTACAGAAATTATGTTTGCAGAAAAAAAATCTCATTATCTTCAGATTTACGAGCGTTTTAGTGATGTTTGTCTCATTTAGTGCGTTTTGATACATATGTTTGTATGGGAGCTAGGGTCAAATGTCGATTTGGTACAGCGATTTTAGTTTATATAAGCAGTATTTGTGTTAAATTTCATGAAAAATATTGATATTTGTGGCCTAAATATCAATTCCGAAAAGTGGGACCTATGGGAGGTACCATAAATAATGGACCGATTTTGACGAATTTCAATAGCCATGGTCCTACTATCAAAAAAATTACTGTGCCAAATTTCATCAAATTATCTTTAGAATTGCAACCTGTAGTTTGATTACAAGGCGTACATGGGGGTCCAGCCAGCCAGACAGACGGACGGACTTACATCGCTAAATCGACTTAGAAAGTGATTATAAGCCTATTAGTATACTAAAAGGTGGGTCTAAGACAAATATTTCTATGCGTTACATACATCAGCGCAAACTTATAAAATACACTGGCCTATATGTTGGAGAAATTGTGCATTTATATACTGGAATTATTGAGTAAATTAACTTGATATCAAAACAAGTAAGAGTGTTATATTCGAATCTTATATACCCACCCTCAAGTTGTGTTAAATTTAGAAATATCTCTCATATATCCACGAGGGTGCAGCTAATTCAAAATGTGAACAAAATTCGAAAAAAATTTTTACGCTAGTTGGTATTTTAGAAAAATATTTGGACTAAATTCGGTTGCAGGAGCTTTATAGTTCAAAGTTTAAAAGTATGTAAGTGGTTTCCCCAGTATTTACTTTAACTAAATGTGAACCGATTTCGTACATTTTCAATACACAACTTTTTCAAGATATCGAAAATACTTTTGTAAAATTTGGTCGCTGTAGCCTTTTTCGTTAAGGTGCAATCGCTCTTTTATCTGACGGACAGGCGGACATAAACACCCTTTTCTTTTTATATTTTAGTGTTTCCGTAAGTTTTTTTATAGGGGAGCTATGGTCAAATGGTGATCGATTGTGACAAAATTTTGCACACTGGCATTGACATATTGTGCTAAATTTAATGGTCAAAGCTATTACAGTTTATCATTTATTAGCATTTAAGTGTATTTTAGGTGGAATTTAGGCTGTTTCCGTAAATTTTTTGTATGGGAGCTATGGTCAAATGTGAACCGATTTTACATAAGCCTAGTGCTTATGTAAAATTTCTAGATACCAAATCTTGTCATCATAGCTGTTATAATTTGCCATTTATTAGCAAATACGCGATTAGCCTAGACGAGGTTATACGGGAGCTATCGTCAAATGTAAATCGATTTTGCCCGATTTCAATACCAAAATTTTCTTATAGATAAAGAATGTTTTTACCAGAGACCGGATTTTAATACTTTTAAAACAATATTTTCATATTTAAATCCATAAAAAACAATCATTGAAGTTAAAAAAAATATTAAAAATCCCTCATGATTTTTATTTGTTCAAAAATTTTGTTTCTTTTTTCAATCCGATGAAAATAAAATATAAAAAAATCGTTTGGGATATTTATCAGTACAGTTCAAAATAATTTTCATCTTTTTTCATCCGATGAAAATAAATTTTGATAGAAAAAATTCAAATTTTATTTCTGTATTTGTCCGGGTATAAAGCATCTTTAGGACATTTAAATAGCAATAAATTCAATTATTTTTGCAAATTTTATATTGAAATGGGTTTGGGCAACAAATGGTCGTTGTCTAAGTGCGTTTAAAACGTTTAAAAGTTTTTTTTTTTTTAGAAATAGCGACGCGAATCAAAGAAACCACCAATAGTTTCTATTTGAACTATTATCTTTAACTTAGATGCCCTAAAACATTGCAATAAATTGAAAACATTCATACATTCATTGTTGAAAATTTTGAAATCTCATAAACATTTTATTTTTTCAAAGTCAAAACAGAAGTTCAAAAATAAAAGAATCAATAAAATATTTTTCTGTTCGGATATTTATCGTTATAGATATTTAAAATTTTCATCATGAGGGATATTTATATTTCAAATATAAATCCCTCTTTTTTTATTTTTCGATCGAAATGAAAATAAATTTTCATCGGCAATGATATTTATACTTGATGGATTTAAAAAATAAAACGATCTCCGGTCTCTGGTTTTTACTAAGTTTCAGTGAGCTAGCTCCTTTTGTTTAGGCGTTATCGTGATATCAACAGACAGACAGACGGGCAGACAGATGGATATACAGACAGACAAACAGACGGATATCGCTCAATCGTCTTAGAGTTTCATAAGGATTCAGAATATACATCGTTTTTGATTTTTGAGCCAATATTAAGGAAATTACTAACGGAATGACAATCTCAATAAACCCCCCATTCATTTTGATGGTGGGTATAAAAACGGAAAAAAATACTATTGGCGTAAAATTACACACATGAATCTAAAGTATATTTAAAACAAGTAAGAAAGCGCTATAGTCGGTCAAGCCGACCATACGATACCCTTCACCACTTAGGTCAAAGGTGTTATTTTTCCTGTGTAAAGACAAATATTTGCTAAATTTTGCCATCATACAAACATTTTCTCAAAACTTATATATTCAACCTGTTTCCGTCATTTGGACTTATATGAGAGCTAGGGTCAAATGTGGACCGATTATCTCGAAATTTGGCAGATTGATTACAGTTGTTACAAAAATTATGTATGCAAAAAATAGACTCAAAATTTCCATTATCTTTAGATTTACGAGCGTTTTAGTGATTTTTTGTCTCATTTAGTGCGTTTTTAAAGAAGAATTTGTATGGGAGCTATGGTCAAATGTGACCGATTTCAACAAAATTTGGTACAGTGATTAAAGTTGACATAAGCAGTATTTGTTTTAAATTTCATGAAAAAATATTGATTTTTGTGGCCAATATAGCAATTCCGGGAAGTGGGACCTATGGGAGGTACCAGAAATAATGGACCGATTTTGACCAATTTCAATAGCCATGGTCCCATTATAAAAAAAATGATCTGCGCCAAATTTCATCAAACTTATAATATAATACCCTTTCCACCTATGGTGGTGAAGGGTATAAAAAACTATAAATCGTTAAAAAGAGCTTTCAATATTTGCCAAAACAATTAAAATCAATTGTTATTTGTCTAAGTTATAGGGTGATAACCCGATTTTTACCCGTAACTTAAGATTTTAGGGGTGTTTTTAAAATTCCAAAAACACAGTGTTGTTCTATTTATTTGACGGTAACTACCAGAAAAATGATATAACGTTTACATCATTATACCCTTCACCACCATAGGTGGAAAGGGTATTATAAGTTTGTGCTGATGTATGTAACGCATAAAAATATTTGTCTTAGACCCATCTTTTAGTATACCAATAAGCTTAGAATCACTTTCTGAGTCGATTTAGCGATGTCCGTCCGTCCGTCCGTCTGGCTGGCTGGCTGGCCGGCTGACTGGCTGGCTGGCTGACTGGACCCCCATGTAAACCTTGTAATCAAACTACAGGTCGCAATTCTAAAGATAATTTGATGAAATTTGGCACAGAACATTTGTTTGATAATGGGACCATGGCTATTGAAATTCGTCAAAATCGGTCTATTATTAATGGTACCTCCCATAGGTCCCATTTCCCGGATTTGATATATTGGCCACAAAAATCAATATTTTTTCACGAAATTTAAATATACGGCTTATGTAAAAATAAATCACTGTACCAAATTTCGTTGAAATCGGTCCACATTTGAACATAGCTCCCATACAAACTCTTTTCTGAAAACGCACTAAATGCTACTAAAAGGATCGTAAATCGGAAGATAATGAAAATTTTAAATTTATTTTTTGCATACATAATTTTTGTAACAACTGTAATCAATTCGCCAAATTTCGAGATCATCGGTATACATTTGACCCTAGCTCTCATATAGGTCCAAATGACGGAAACAGCTTAAATGTGTAAGTTTTGAGAATATGTTTGTATGATGGCAAAATTTAGCAAATATTTGTCTTTAATTAGTAAAAAGAACACCTTTGACCTTAGTGGTGAAGGGTATCGTATGGTCGGGCTTGACCGACTATAGCACTTTCTTACTTGTTTTATTTGTCGCAGTGTGTAACTTAAGATACTGCTCGTCCAGTCTTTTCAAGTCTTTTTTTACACAATTCATTTACGAATGTTGTGGCGGTGTAGGATAAAAAAAAAAACATTATTGTATCCCATTGTGCATTTAATTGTAATCTACTTAAATGTACAATAACATTTACATAATGTATTTAGAACATTAAAGTTATGTTTGACAAATTCTTCACAACTAAATAAAGTTCAGAAGTTTAAGGTACGAACTAACAACGAAAACCACAAAAGTTTAATGACACTTTGGCTCGTGTTTAGCCAAACAACCCCTAAACTTTTGCCAGACATAGAGACGCATACTCAAACTAAAAGCCAAAAGGCGAGATGTTAAATCTGGCTAAAACAAAAAATCTGGCTTAGAAACCAAAAACACTCACACTAACTGAAACAAAGCTTTATGAAGAATTATAAACATTCCAACTCGAACCGCAACTAAAGTTGGTGTGTTTAAACGATTTGCTTGAATCGCTGGTTGAAATGTTGCTAGTTTTAAGCAACAAGTTGGAAACTGGTCAAGAATAAACATTTTTAGTTGTGTTTGTGATTTTGCAAAAACAATAATTTTGTTTGATTTTTCGGGTTTAAGTTTAAGCAAACGCACCAAGAATTGTTGAGCTGCTTTTGCAGGTTTGATGTAACATTTCAGTTTGTGCTTGATTTTGAATTTTTGGCTGTTGCTTTTGTTTGAAGGGGTTTTTAGTTTTGTTTTGGCCGAAATCACAAGAAATGTGCTGTTGTAGTGTTAAATGGACACAGTGAGCACAGAAATGAAATAAAAATCTTGGCTAAAATAGATAGACCGGTTAATACAAAAACACTAGATCGACTATTAAGTCAGTGTATCGTTTGGTTGACTCTTTTGGGGTTTTAAGAAAAAGTCTATATAAAAGGGTTATGCAGCTGATATGAGATGAACATTGATTTCAACGGTTTCAGGCGGTTTAGAAGTTGAAACAACTAAATCAAAAGATTTATAGTTATAAAAAAATATTTAAAAAAAAATAAAATTTTTTAAAAAAATCTAAAAAGAATAACAATAAAATTCTTTATAAAAAATTTAAAAAATAAAACTAAGTAATTTATAATTCAAACAAATAAATACGTAAAATTTTAAAAAATATACAAAAAGTGATAAGCAAATAATAACAAATAAATTAAAATAATAAAATTTATTTAAATAATAAATTAACAAATAATTTAAAAAGTAATAATTAAGTGCTAAAAATGAAATGTTAAAAAAATAAATTATCTTTTCGCAAAAAAGAAGAAAAAAAGGAATAATAACTTAATTTTCAATTTAATAAAATTTTAATTTACAAAAAATATTTAGAATTTACCATTTCCTCAATTATTTATCAAAAATGAAATTATTTACAACAAATTGCTCAAAAACTGCAAGTAAGTTTTTTATCTGTTGTTTTTTTTATATTCAAAATGATTCAATTAAAATATTTTATAAATTTCTTATGAAACCCTTAACCAGAAACGTTTTTATAATGACCAGCAGATTTTTGTTTAAATATAAATTTTTTGTGAATTCTTTATAATATCAATAACAATTATATTGATAAAGGTCAGTTATCAAGTGGCTAAAAGGAATTATTTAAGGGCTTTTAACAATTCCAGTGCAAACAATGGAAAAAAATGAAATCGAAATTATTGAAATGGAAAAGTTTTATTAAAATGGAAAAGCCGGATACTTCATAGGAATTTTATCAAAAGCCGGTTTTTATTTTAAAAAGTATTACATCCTTAAGATTCTTGGTTTTTTAGAAATTTTTTTAATTAATAATTTTTTTTACGTAATAATTTTTTTACGTAATAATTTTTGCGTGAAAAATGTTCTGTAGAAACAACTTAAAATGAAAAATTAGCTATCGAAAGAAATTTTTTTTTTTAGAAAATTTTGATGATAGAAAATTTTTCAAGAAAACTTTTTCATAGCAAAAATATATAAAATATTAATACTAAAAATATTTATATATCAAATTTTTTACGACAAATAAATTTTGAATAAAAATTTTTGAAACTAATTTTTTTTTATAGAAAGCTTTTGAAGCCTAAAATTTTTGTATAGAAAATTTTTGAAATTTATCTGCCTCAACATTTTTTTATTTAAAAATTTCTATTGGCCATTTTTCTTCAAAAAATATTTGTTTTTAGAAAAATTTCTATAGAGAATTTTAAAACGAAAATTTTTTTATTACAAAAATATAAAAAAATATTGGTACCAAAATTTTTGAACGCGAAAATGTTTTGTCACCAAGAACTTTTGTATAGTAAATTTTTGATACCAAAAAATTTTTATTAAAAAATTTAGTTAAGAAAATTACTGACACCTCAAAATTTTTTTATAAAAAAATTTTGACATCAATAAACTCTAAAAAATTTTGAATAGAAAATTTTTTATAAAAACTTTTTTAAGCTGTAAAATTTTATATAGAAAATTCTTGAAACAAAAAATTTTTTATAGAATATTTTGATACCGAAAAATTTTTGACATCAAAAAATTTTAAGTTCGAAAAATTTTGTATAGAAAATTTATAAAAAATTTTTTGTCATAAAAATTTTGTATAACAAATTTTTGAGACCATAAAATTTTATATGGAAAATTTTTGACACCGAAAAATTTTGTACAGAAAATTTTAGACACTGTAAAATTTGAATAGGTAGTTTTTGACGATAAAAACTTTTGTATAGAAAATTTTTGATATCGAAAAATTTGCATTAATAATTTTTGTCAAAGAAAAATTTTGTACAGAAAATCTTTGACATCAACAAATTTTGAATTGAAATTTTTTAAAGAAATATTTTATATAGAAAATTTTGACATAAAATACATTTGTAAAACTAATTTTTGATACCGAAAAATTTCGTACCAAAAATTTTTGACACCGTAAAATTTTATATCGAAAATTTTTGATACCAACAACTTTTGAATAGAACATTTTTGATACTGAAAAATTTGTATTAAAATTTTTTTTCAAAGAAAAATTTGTATTAAAATTTTTTTTCAAAGAAAAATTTTGTATAGAAAACTTTTGACAACAAAAAATTTGGTATAAAAAATTTTGGACAACGATAAATTTTGTATTGAAAATTTTATTCAACGAAAAATTTATAATAGAAAATTTTTGTCAAAACAAAAATTTTAATTTTTAACTCAGAAAAATTTTTGACACCAAAAGTTTTTGTATAGAAAATTTTTGATACCGTAATTTTCTGTATAGAAAATTTTTGACATAGAAAAATTTATATAAGAAAATATTTTAAAATTTGTATTTAACATTTTTGTTGAAAAAAAATTTTGTATAGAAAATTTGGAAACCAAAAAATGTTATATTGAAAATTTTTGTTAAAAAAAAATTTTATATAGAAAATTTTTGACACCGATAAATTTTGTATTGGAAATTTTAGTTAAAGAGAAATTTTGTATAGAAAATTTTTGTCATAACAAAAATTTTGTACATAAAATTGTTGATACTGAAAATTTTTTTATGGAAAAATTTTGATACTGAAAAATTTTGTAAAGAACATTTTTTTGACACCAAAAACTTTTGTATAGATCATTTTTGGTACCAAAAAATTTGTATTAAACATTTTTGTTAAAGAAAAATGTTGACACAATAATTTTGTATTGAACATTTTTGTCAAAATAAAAAGTTTTGTATATAGAAAATTTTTGATACCGATATATTTTGTATTCAAAATTTTTGTCAAAGAAACATTTTGTACAGAAAATTTTTGTTAAAGAAAAATTTTGAAAGAAAAAAATTTTGTATAGAAATTTTTTGCTACCGACAAGCTTTGTACAGAACATTTTGACACCGTAAAATTATGTATAGAAAATTTTTGACACGAACATTTTTTGCCAAAGAAAAATTTGGAACAGAAAATTTTTTCAAAGAAAAATTTTTTATAGAAAAATTTTAACACAAAAAAATTTTGAATTGAAAATTTTTGTTGAAGTAAAATTTTATATAGAAAATTTTTGACAAAAAAAATTTTGTATTGAAAATTTTTGTCAAAGAAAAATTTTGTATATAAAATTTTTGTCAGAGCTATAATTTTATTTTTGCTATCAAAATATTTTTAACTCCGAAAAATTTTGTATTAAAAATTTTTGGCACCGAAAATTATTGTATAGAAAATTTTTGATGCCATAAATTTGTATAAAAAAGTTTTGACACAAAAAATTTTGTATATTATATTTTTGATAGCAAAAAATTTTTATTAAAAATTGTATATGAAATTTTTGGCTCAAAAAAAATTCGTATTGAAAATTTTTGTCAAATGAAAAATTTTGTATAGAAAATTTTTGACAAATTAATATAGAAATTTTGAACTACGAAAAATTTTGTATTTTAAATTTTTGTTTAGAAAATTTTTATAAAAAAAAAATTTGTATAAAAAATTTTTGAACTCCAAAAAATTTAGTATTAAAAATTTATAGAAACTTTTTAACACAGAAAAATTTTGTTAGAAATTTTTTGACATCGAAAATTTTTGACATTAAAAATTTTTGTATAGAAAGCTTTTATTAAAAAAAAAAATTGTAGAGAACATTTTTGAACTCTAAAAAATTAAGTATTTAAAATTTTTATAAAAAAATTATATAGAAACTTTTTAACACCGTAAAATCTTATATCAAAAAATTTTGAGACCGTAAAAGCTTATATAGAAAATTTTTGGCATCAAAAAACTTTATACAGAAATTTTTTGTAAAAAAAAATGTATAGAAAATTTCTGAAATCGTAATATTATATAAATAAAAGTTTTCGGTATCAGAAAAATTGTTTAAAGAAAAATTTCTTAAGTATGGCCATTGGTTTCAAAGAAGTAATTTCCTCACTTAGAGAGCAGGGGCCCTAAAGTTAAAAATATATACATATCTACTACATTTAAAGTCTGACGATTCCGTGTTTTCTGACGATTAAATATTTTAAATAATATTTCGTCATCTGACTGTCTAGCAATATTTAGTGGTATGCAATAAATATGTTGCTACATCTAACGTGTAGCGACATCTATATAATGACAAAGATTTGAATTTTTATATTGATAAATAATACCTTATTTTTGAAAATATCACTAAATCTGAAGATAATGAAAGCTAAATTTTTGTAAAAACTGCAATCAATTTGCTTCATTTCAACATAATCGGTCCACATTACCCCCAACCCTCATATAAGTCGAAATGACGGAAACAGCTTAAATATACAAGTCTTCAGATAATGTTTGTATGATGACAAAATTTAGCAAATATTTGTCTTTATGCAACTTAATAGTGAAGGGTATCTTATTGTTGGTCTTGACCGACTATAGCACTTTCTTACTTGTTTGTCTTGCCCTATTGTGCATTATATGAAATAAAACAAATTTTACGATACAAATAATCAAGTTCATAAAATATTTTAAAACCAATTATTTTAACATTTAATATTTAATAGTTAATTTGCAATCAATATTTAATTTGTCATTTATAATTTTTTTTTCAAACTTAATAAAATTCTTTGGAAAATCATAAGTTTGTATCCTTCAGTTAACAACTTTTTAATTTGCAACTATCAAATAAATAAAACATAAACTTCCAAAAACTTCTAATTAAATGACAATATTTTTTAAACGTATCGAAATAATAAATCTCAAGTAATTGAAGGTTTCCCAATAAAAACCGCATAAAAATCAAAATCAAAATGTGTGAAACAAAAATTAAACTAAATTCTTAGAAAATGATGACGACAATGTCAATGATCTTGTAAAGTACAATTTATGTAGTTTAAGTGAATGCACAATGGGTTGGTTCTAAAATGTTTAAATGATTCTATAAAAACATATAAAACTTAAAGAGGAGAATAAAATTTGTATATAAGTCGATAGAAAGTGCCATATAATTCAATAAATAAAGATGATTTTATGTAAATGTTGACCGCGCCGACGCCATAATTACTTATTTTAGAGTTTGCAAAAAACCGTGAAAATGAAAAACCGCGGTTTCGGTTTTAAAACACCCAAAACCGGCCAGTTTCGGTTCGGTTTTCGGTTTTTTAAATAAAACTATTTTGATTTAAATTTGTAGTAAAATTTCGAAAATTTTATTAAAACAAAGTAAAGGTATATTTATTGAAGCTCATATTTATAATTTAATACTTAAACTAGAAACTGCAGAGCCCCTTTAGCTTGTATAATATTTGCATCCGAGCGACAAATTGCTTCAACAGTCAATTTTACGAACAGCAACGAATCTTTAAAAGTATTTACTATTTCAAAGTCGATAGAAGCAAATCTAAGGTCTACAGCTTTTCTAAACTTTCATGAATACTTTCTTTTAGAAGCAGAAATTTAAGAGTAAGCTTAATTCACGATTATGATGCTTTTTAACGCTTGTTTGTAACATTTTATTACGAACTGACAAATTATTGAAATACCAAACAGTTTTTCTTACAGCCTCTAGGTTCAAATTTATATGGGCAATCGGTTTTAAATGATTTAAAGTTTCATTGTCGCAATCTTTAAAATTATCTTCGCTTTCGTCGGTTAGAAATTCATTCACATCTGGATTTATAAGAAATTTTTCATAAAAAACATCAGTGACTGCAAGATGAATTCCGTGTGCCAACCATAACTGAAGCAGTGTTTGATTTTCAGATCTAAATTTGATATTGACTGCTGCTCCATCTATAGTACATGCCACGATGTTTGTATCAAGTGAAATATTAAACTCCATTAGCTTTTGTCTAATGGTTTCTTGCGTTTGCTTGGAATTACATGCTCCAAAAAAGCGGCTGGGTCCCAGGTTATAAAATATACAGTCACATACTGCCTTCACCTTGCACTTGTCCATTCGCCCATTGTAAGGCACCTCTTGTTTTTTCATTCTTCTGCTTCATTTCTTAGACAAATTACGTGCAAATTTATAAAGTTATTTCTAAATAATACCAACAAAAAATTATGAAAAATAAATAGCTAAAACCGCGGTTTTTTCTAAGGCTTTCGGTGTCGGTTTTGAGGCATAAAAACCCAAAGTTTCGGTTTCGGTTAAAACCGAACTGCAAACCCTAACTTATTTCATGCGCTGGGTTCAATTTTGGCATACCCTCTCCAACATAACGACCGATATCTCAAAAATAAATAAGTTTAAATTAAATATATTATTAAAATACAATATTTATGTGTACATAAATAAGTCTTTGTGATTCGGATCTGTACATAAGGACTTCAATATTATTAAATATCAAAATTTATTTGCAAATGTTTTATTTTCGTTGTTTCTTGTTTGATTTCAGTATGTATGTATTTACCCAGTAAAACTTTTCATTACCAAATAATGAGTTAAACAGTTAAACTATTGAACACGAACTACTTACTCATTCGCTGTTTAAGTCATTACATTAACATGGGGATGTCATTGGAGGCAAGTACTTACCAATTACAGAAAAGCAATGACTTGGGTAAGCAATTTGAAAGCAACAACAACAACAGCAACAACTTTTTTGTTGTTGTTTTATTAAAAACATATATTTTTAAACGAAATACAAAATTTTTTTTATGATCCCATGGGGGCTCGAACCCAGACCCTCCGACTGCTAGGCAGAGACTCTTCCACTGAGCTACTTCATATGTTGAAAACTTAGCAGCTTATAATTAATTTAAACAATTTTTATTTTTAGATCCAAAATCATGTGAAAATAACATTGTTTTTCCCTGCTTTTTTTTGCTTTGTTGTAATTTTTGGAAAAATATTTTTATACGATTTTTTGTAATTATTTTAAAACTTTTTTAAAATTATTTTAAAACTTAAACAATTTAAATCTTCTTTTTTGTATAAGTTTTTACATAAGATTGACTCTTACTTACTTAAATGTTACAACCTGTTAAGGTCAAAGTCCGAGCATATTTTAGAATTCCATGGATTTCGATCTTGTGCGAATATTCTCCAATTTTATAGGCCAAGCTTTGAAAAATGTTTCTCTACTTAGTCTTTCTATCGAAGTTTCGGACATCCTCCTCTAATATTAGGTAGTGGGACATTTCAATTCTAATTTTATCCTCTTCATTGTATTTTTTTTTCAAGAGAGGGTTACTAGCCCGTAATCCTAACCCATTTTTATCGATCTTATAGGACAACTCTCGGAACATGTTAACTCACAATATTAATGGGTGTTAAACTATCTCCCCGGGTGATGCCATGAGGAGGTGTGTGTCCACAGTTGAGATAAAGGATGACCCAGATAAGTTGGGCTTACCAAGTTAAGACCAATTAGAATCGTGTTTGGTATTCAACATCCCCTACATAATCAAAATGGACTCATGATGGTATTTTTTTATTAACGTGAGTTAGTTTTACAAATTTTTTTTACAGAAGATAATATTTAAGTTCTTAAAATTCAAAAATCATTTAAAAAGACTCTTTTAATAAAAAAAAAACTAAAAAAAATTGTTGCCCTTGGTGGGATTTGAACCGGGGCCATTCAGTTTAAATTACCATCTTAATTACAAATAAGTACTTCTGTAATAACTTATTATTTATTCGGATGGTATGTTGTAGTCGTTACAAGGTAACCAGTTATCAGAGTACTTGCCATTACCAAAGTTTTGCTGGGTAGATTTGAAACTCATCGAAATTGATTAAATTGTTTCTGCAATTTAAACATTTTATATATAATGAAATATATTATTTGTTTATTTGCCACCGAATATTTGGGCAATTTTTAAGTCAAATTATTTCTTTTTACGATTTTTGATTACATTCACCACCTTATGTGTAAAGGGTACGAGGGCAGCACAATAAGTCCACATTATTTTAGTTGAAACACAGATTTTACAAAAAGTTAATTTATTACTAACATAAACACACAGACAACAGCAGGCTACGCGAACACCGACTACAAAAGTCGTTGGCTTCAATTGTCGCCTCGTAGTCAGCTATTAAACGGGTTTCACAGTTTTATTTCCGAATATGCCGTATTTTCTAAAAAAAAAATATCGGACTTTACATCGAATGCACAATCGGCCAAAAACTAAAACCATTCTAAGAAATAAATAATTTTATCCCCTCCACCACCACCACAGGTGGAAAGGGTATATTGGGTTTGTGCTAATGTTTGTAACGCATAGAAATATTGGTCTGGGACCCACCTTTTAGTATACCAATCGACTCAGAATCGGTAATCAATGTACAGGTCGTGACTTTAAATATAATTTGATGAAATTTGTCTCAGGCTCATATGTTAGTCCAAGGACGATCCTTATACTTTTTTTTTCGGCAAACTCGGATTACTATATCGGGTACCTCCCATAGGGATGCCTTCCTAAAATAAAGTTTTTAATCCTTTACAGCCACAAATTTAGTTGTATTTTAATAATAATATTAAGCGCAAATACTGCTCATAATAACCTTAATTTCATAGAAATCGGCCCGTATTTGACCATACCTCCCATACAAGAAACATTCCCAAATGTAGTTTTAATACCCATTAAAGCGCAAATTTAAACTACCAGATAAATAATTTGTAAAAAAAACTAATAACCGAAATTTGGTAACAATCGATCCACAGTTGACCCTAGCTCCCATATCAGTCCCTTAGCCGGAAATGACATAAATCTTCTTAAATTTCGAAATTTTGAAAAAGTAGCACATGTATGTATGTGTCTTAGACTTAAGAAAAACTTCTTAAATTGTTGGTCCATATTTCACCTTAACAGTGAAAAGTATTATATAGTCGGGCTTGACGATTATAGCTTTTCTTACTTATTTATTTTTGAAATGAAATAACCTAAAACCCCTAAAGGTTTGATTAGTTGAAGTTAACATGAGGCTGGCTTAATGTAACGTCACAGCTGATCGTTTCTATTGTGCGTAAAGCTGTTAGTTAATTCAGCTGTCACTTTACCTGACATTAATTGAGAGTGTTGCCAAAATGTTGATATGGAAAGGCGCTTA
This sequence comes from Stomorhina lunata, assembly GCA_933228675.1. Classification (NCBI taxonomy): domain Eukaryota; kingdom Metazoa; phylum Arthropoda; class Insecta; order Diptera; family Rhiniidae; genus Stomorhina; species Stomorhina lunata. The sequence continues at coordinate 114,908,080 of OW121740.1, read as the reverse complement.
AATGAAAGTTCATTGTAAAATGCAAAATAATATTTGAAGTTCTGTAATTTTACTGAAATCTTAGCTGAATTTGCGTGAATAAACTTTGTGATTTAGCACTGTTTGACTATTTTATATTATTATATTTGGATAAATTCCAAAAAGTTTTTTTATAGCATATTTTTATTATATATATATATATACATATATATATATATATATATATATATATACATATATATATATATATAGATATATATATATATATATATATATATAAATGTAAATATATATATATATATATATATATATATATAAATATATATATATATATATATATATATACATATATATATATATATATATATATATATATATATATATAAATATATATATATATTTTTATTATATATATATATATACATATATATATATATATATATATATATATATATATATATATATACATATATATATATAGATATATATATATATATATATATATATATATATATATATATATATAAATGTAAATATATATATATATATATATATATATATAAATATATATATATATATATATATATATATATATATAAATATATATATATATATATATATATATATATATATATATATACATATATATATATATATATATATATATAAATATATATATATATATATATATATATATATATATATATATATATATATATATATATATATATATATATATATATATATATATATATATATATGTATAGATATATAATTTCCCGACAACATTCCAATTGGAACAAGGGGTACTTCTCTCAGACAATGACCTGCATCCGATTCTATTTGTAGATTTATTGAAAGGGACCTACGTTTTAAAGCCGGCTCCGAACGGCAAATGCATTAGTTAGATAAGTTTTTTATAGTCTAATATTCAGTAACCAGTGGCTAGCTGAGTTATGAGGTAAACCGTCGCTTTTTTTTTAATTAATTTTTTTTCAAGTGGGTCTGACCGGGGATTAAACTTGGGACCTCTGGTAAGCTAGGCGGATGACTAACCTGCTATACCACGGCGGTTCACAGAAATTTATCTTAAAACTTTTTAATAAGTTCTGTTCTCATACAATCAGCTGTTTAAATATAAACAATTCAAAATATAATAAAAAACAAACAAATGAAAAAGGACATTTTTAAACAAATTTGATAAGTTTTAAAAATTAATAAAAATATATGTCAAAATCATATGGCAAGTCTTAAGTTGTTGAATAACTGCACTAAAGTCAAACGTTAAGTTTGATGTTATGGCAGCTCACGTTAAGTTCAACTAATCCAACCTTAACAGTTATTACAGTGAAGTACCTACGCCTGGTTTTTTTGATTTATGCAAAAAATTCCATATTGGACAATAATTTAAAGAGCTACATGTTGCAAAAGCTATTTTACTTTTAAGGTGGTCTAATTGCCCAACAAATTACCATATGAAAACGCAAAGTAACCATAAATCTAAAATTCAGAAAGCTTGGGTTCTCCATGATAATTCCTTTATTTATACTGATGTAATCAGACTTATAGTTTAGAAAGTACAGATTTAATATCACTTTCTTTATTTTCGAAACACTGTGTGATGCTACTTAAAATATTTGCAACGGATTGTGAACTGGGCTAAAATATTTATGCGGCTGAAGTGTGAAGTTGGGTTGAAAAAATACAATTAAATCCTTTGTCGAAAAACAAAACTTTTCCAACAAGCCAATATATCGGTTTTTAATTGCCTTA
>OW121740.1:113959491-114306128 GCA_933228675.1 Stomorhina lunata | reverse complement strand
AAATTTTTCAAAAATTTCCTATTTTTATAGGAAATTTTTCAAAAATTTCCTATTTTTATAGGAAATTTTTCAAAATTTCCTATTTTTATAGAAAATTTTTCAAAAATTTCCTATCTTTATAGAAAATTTTTCAAAAATTTCCTATCTTTATAGAAAATTTTTCAAAAATTTCCTATCTTTATAGAACATTTTTCAAAGATTTCCTATTTTTATAGAACATTTTTCAAAGATTTCCTATTTTTATAGGAAATATTTCAAAAATTTCCTATTTTTATAGGAAATTTTTTAATAATTTTCTTTTTTTGTGGGAAAATTTTCAAAAATTTCCTTTTTTATAGGAAATTTTTCAAAAATTTCCTTCTTTTATAGGAAATTTTTCAAAAATTTCCTATTTTTATAGAAAATTTTTCAAAAATTTCCTATTTTTATAGAAAATTTTTCAAAAATTTCCTATCTTTATAGAAAATTTTTCAAAAATTTCCTATCTTTATAGAAAATTTTTCAAAAATTTCCTATCTTTATAGAAAATTTTTCAAAAATTTCCTATCTTTATAGAACATTTTTCATAGATTTCCTATTTTTATAGGAAATATTTCAAAAATTTCCTATTTTTATAGGAAAATTTTCAAAAATTTCCTATTTTTATAGGAAATTTTTTAATAATTTTCTTTTTTTGTGGGAAAATTTTCAAAAATTTCCTTTTTTATAGGAAATTTTTCAAAAATTTCCTTCTTTTATAGGAAATTTTTCAAAAATTTCCTGTTTTGATAAAAAAATTTCCCATTTTTATAGAAACTTTTTTAAATTTTTTTTTAAGTTCCTTTTTTATAGCAAATTTTTCAAAAATTTTCTATTTTTATAGCTTTTTTTTCAAAAATTTCCTATTTTTATAGCAAATATTCCAAAGTCATAATTTTTATAGAAAATATAAATTCCTAGTTACGTCATACTTTTTTACAACAATTCTCATTTGGGTATCATGTTCCTTTATTTAAAGTCATTACAATTTATTGTTCTACTTCTTCCAATCAATTGATCACGCATAACAACACAACAAATTTCTTTTTTTTTTTAAATACGTTTTAATTTCATTTTATTCTTACGAGTACGTTTATGCGTTTCATGGATTTTTTTTTTGCAAAATTTAAAATGAACCAAAAATATCCAACAATTTTTTTTAAATGTTGTATCCAATGAGCCGCAATTATCGTGTGTATACCCAGTGTCGGTATAATGTTTGTTTATTTTAGTGTCTGCTAGTGTTCTAGAAATGGAAAAAAATTGGAAAAAAATATCTCCAACACTTTTTCCCACTCAAACCCTCAAGACGATACAAAAAATGTTTGCCATTGAATGTTGGGTATACGTGAACACCCCCACACTTTTTCATGCATATCCGATAAATTGACGAATTGTTGCTGGGATGGATGGACGGTTTGGATGTATGAAAGGACGTACGGATGAATGTATGGATGGATGGTTGGATTGTTTGGTTGATGTTGATGATGTTCAATAAAATTTAACAAAAACTGAAGGAAAACAGTGGCAGTATTTGATGAATTACTGAGCTACTATTTACATTGGCTCCTCTGGTTTTGGGGTTTAAAAATTGTATAATGTTTTTGTTGCCAGTTTTCGCATACATTTTTTTTATATTATTTGAAGGCATTTATTTGTTTTTCTCCAACTTTTTTGCTTCAATGTTGAATATTTTTTTATTTATTTATATTTTTTTTTAGCTTTACTGATGATGTTTTATGTTTCGATTCATTGTTGTTTTTATGGGATACACTTCATGGCACTTAAATGTTGTGGAGTGTGAGAGAGGATATACAGGGAAAGAAATTGAAAAATCTCGAAAATTTTAATATGTTTTACAAAACTTAGTGTAATAAAACAAGATCTAAGAGAAATTACTAAAGAATACATTATTTGTTGTTGGGAATTTTTTTTTAACCATGGAAAATTTTTAAGACTTTGTCAAATTTGTTTTCTCTAGATCAAATAGTTGGAAAAAATTACAAAGATTTAAAAAAATCTTGAAAAATAAAAATTTCCTCTGAAGGGAAATTTTTTATTGTAAAGGGAATTTATAAATACTCACATAATTTGTTATAAATATTCAAAGATCTTTGAAAATTTCCTTTAATGGGAATTTTTGTGATTGAAGGAAATTTTAAATTTGTTATCAATTTCGGTTTCTTTAGTTTAACTGGTTCGAAAAATGATATAGAATAAGAAAAATCTCTAATACCTAAAAATTTTCTTGTGGGAAATTTTTTTAAGTTATGGGATATTTATAACTCGCTAATAAATTTTTATTCACTTTCAGTGAATCTCTCGAAATCTATTAAATTTTAACAATTTGTCTTTAAACAAAAATTCCCCTGAGAAGGAAATTTTTTAACATTTATAAATTTTTACTTAAGGGTTATATTTTTGTGATTAATTTAATTTTAATTTTTTTAACTCTGTAGTCTTTTTTTATAAAGTTTTTACAAATTATAAAAATTTGTTAATATTTTTAAAAACAAAAATTTCCCTTATCAGGAAATTTTACTTTGCAAAGGACTTTGTTTTTTGTGAATTTCAAACATTCATGGTTAATTATCTTGAAAAATAGCTAAACTTAAAAAAGCATTTCAAAAACAAAAATTTCCTTGCTAGGGAAATTTTTATATTTTAGGGAAATTTATAAAATTTTAGTAAATTTGTAGTTTATACTTCAAGATGCAAACGAGAATGCTTAAAATTATGCAGAATTCTCAAAAACTAAAATTTCCCCAAAAGGGAAATTTATTTACCAAAAAAAAATTCATTAGTTTTTTATGCAATATAAGCTTATAGCGCAAAGAGGTCAAAAATATAGAAAATTTTATAAAAAATTTTTGAGCAAATAAAATTTCCCTTAAAGGAAATTTTTGTTTTAAGGGAAATTTATGCATTTTTAGTGAATATGGAACCTTTGTTTAAAATAATTTCAAGCATAGCACAACTTATAAAAATGTTCCAAATAACAAAAATTTCCCTTCTAGGGAAATTTTTATAAGTTAGGGAAATTTATCAAATTTTTGTAAAATAGTACTTTATACTTCATGTCGTTGCAGAAAAAGCTAAAAATTGTAAAGAACTCTGAAAAACTAAAATTTCCCTATGGGGGAAATTTTTACCATAATATAAATTCTTAAGTTTTTTCTGTAAAATTAGAACTAATATCGCAAGTGAATATTAATGTAGGGTTTATATAACTCAAGCGCATGACGATTGAGTGAAATTTGCATGTGTTTTGTTATTGTAACAAAAACAAAATACATGTAAATTTCACTCAATCGTCAGACGCTTGAGTTATATAAAAGTTTTTAAAATGTTGCCAATAAATAAAATTTCCCCTTAAAGGAAATTTTAGTTTTAAGGGAAATTTATGGTTTTGAGTAAAATTTATGTAGACAATTTTAAGTTATTTCGAGAAATATAAAATTCTTTGAAATTTAGTAAAAAGAAAAAATTCCCTTAAAGGGAAATTTTTGTGTTGAGTAAAATTTATGATTTTGTCTCAGATTTTTATTAAGAGTTTTAAATTATTTCGAAAAAAGATAAAGAATTATGAAATTAATGTGAAAAACAAAAATTTCCCTAAAACTGAAATTTTTTAAGCTATGGAAAATTTATGAAATTATAGCATAATGAATTTTTATCACTTGGCAGTATATCTAAAACATATTCTAGCTTTAAATTTATGTTAAACTTTGTAATTTTTCCCATTTATTTTTCTCGGTGTAGCGTTTTTGTGCCATTGATCATCTTTACTGCTATGAGAATTGATTTTTTTTCTTCCAACATTTCAATGGTACAGCTTTAATGATTTTTTCCAATACATTTTCTTTTTCTTTTAACTCCCTCTATCCGTAGCATTGAGATTTCAATATGCTTTTGAAGTATTTAGCTTTGCATACTCCAACATATTTAGTATCTGTACGAATCAGTGTAAAAGCTCTTAAGTAAATCGTTGGAAGCAGCAGCTCAATACGTGCGTGCAATTATGGACAAATTGTTTCGGAGATGAATTGTGCTTTGCATATGTGCATTTTAAGTAGCATCTAGTAGTGGATTTTTATAATTGTATATTGAAAAGTAAAGTAAAGTAGTTTTGCTACAGCAACATCAACTGATTATGTTCTTTTATTATGCCAACCAACGAACCAACCAATCGACCATCCAACTCAAACATCCATCCATTTATCCATTCAAATGAACGCTTTGGCATCATTAATTTCTTTGCTTTTTACTCTTTTACTTCATCCCCTCACTCTCGCTTTACCCCGGAACACACCCTCAATGTGTAATTACTTTGCAAGTTTTTTAATTGATTTTGTCGCTGGATAAAAATGGCATTTTTATTGATTTTTACATTACACAAGTTCAATTGATTACAGTAATTTATTTTCAAGAGCCACGTAATTAACAAAAACGAATATTCTATAATATAATTGTGTGTATGAGTATTTTTTCAGTCAGCAATTGAAAAAGAGCAGAATTTTGTTGATTATGGCGACGTTGCAACATTTTTTTTTATTGTTTGGCATTTTCCTTTGGCCGAAAACCGCATTTAATTTTTTATATTGTTTATTGTTTATTTTTGCTTTTTTTTATTTATGTTAAATGATGGTAAAAATTTAAATGAAAATATTTTTTTCGCAAACATTTGTTTAATGAAGAAAATAGCCCAAAAAGAAATTTTACTCTAACAGTTAATAAAGTACCTGGTTGACCGAGCCTTGCTCGGAGCTTAATGATAAGCATTTTGAGGTAAAATTTAAAGTTTTTATATATTTTATTTTATAAAGTACTAAAATAAATTTAGAGGAAAGACATTGTACAAATATTCAGTTAATTTTGAAATATTTTATTTATTTTGTCCGATCAACACGTCACCTGTCGGACTTTGGTCATTCTAATTAATAAACCTTCTTCGGCTTATCCGCAACAACATAGCTAAAGATTATAGCATGATTAAATGTATAGCTTACGATTAAATTGACTTTGAGTAAATTTCAGTGGCGCCACCCGTCGAAATTTCTTCATACCCACTAAGAAACATTCGTCGGATCATGTGCAACAACTTTGCTAAAGATTATAGCATGATTAAATGTACAGCTTACGATTAAATTGACTTTGAGTAAATTTCAGTGGCGACACCCGTCGAAATTTCTTCATACCCACTAAGAAACATTCGTCGGATCATGTGCAACAACTTTGCTAAAGATTATAGCATGATTAAATGTACATCTTACGATTAAATTGACTTTGAGTAATTTTCAGTAGCGCCACCTGTCGGAAATTATTCATACCAACTAAAAAGCCTTCACCGGCTCGCTACAACTTTGCTAAAGATCATAGCATGATCAAATGTACAGTTTACGATTTAATTAATTTTTAGTAATTTCAATGGCGTAGGAAATTAGTCTTACCAAGTTAAAAACCTTCGCCGACTTATCCGCAACATCGTCGCTAAAGAAGATGTTGAAGTTTACAATTCTATAAAGAACATACATACAGACAAACATAAATTTGTTTAAAAGGTATAACATTCCTATTTTTTCCCCTCATTATCCCCAAATTTCAAAAAGTTCCATATGCATATATGATACTTCTTTAGTACGAATTGAATTCGGTACATTTTATTATGACGCAGTTAACATAATGTTCCTATTCATATTACGTCATGCGGTGTTGAGTTATCATTTTATCCCTTTTTACCCTTTCTGGACCCTGAAATCAAATAAGTACCAAATACGTGATCAATATTTTCACATCTATTGATTGCAGTACAAAGTTCCTTTCTATATTCTTTAGTTTAAAAACTAAGAGTGGGTTAAAAAAAGTACCAAAAAAACTATTTTTACCCCCTATCGGACATAGTTTCAAAAAAGTACCAAACACATTTCCGCTTATTTTCATAGCTGCTTAAAACGTAATCTAAATTTTGTTCCTATACCTATTACTTTAGCAGATATAACGATTTCGATTTTTTCTCCTTTTTACCCTCTTAAAGGAAAATGTTCCAAAAGTCCTATCTTCTTCGACCTATACATCAAAAAAGGTATCCACTGTCCAAGTTTTATCAAAATCAAATTTAATTCCCTTTTCAAAACTGGCTCAAGCATTAAAATCAGTTTACCCATTCTATTTTTATAGAACATTTTATAATAGTATTACGTTACAAGTGAACCTCCAAGATCCTTCGAATCTTTAAAATCGATTTTCTTAAAATTCTGACGTGCTACAGCAAAACGCCGATACACGTATTTCTTTATTTTAAGCCTATTTTCATATTCTGTTAACATTTCTCATGTGTACCAACCACTGTCGTACTGTGTAATTGGTGCTTTGCGTTAATCATGTTATCCTACCTTAAGTCTCCATGGAGATACCGGCTAAAACATTACGAAAGCGATGCATTCAGGGGTGTCATAGAAACCAATTTCATTAGTATTGGTTTTGAAAACGACAAAAAAATTAAATTGGTGTAATGAATTCCAATATTAAGGTTCGAACTCCATTTTCTATTGGTTTTATGTGTCACAGAAAATAATATTATTGGTTTAGTATTGGAGATAAACCAAGCAACTTACAGTTAACAGATTTCATTTCAAAATTGGTATATCTATTTAAAACAAAGGCGTTACTGGCCAGATGGTGCCTTTTTCGATTTAAAGATCCACTAAGAACGGATTTTTGATAATTTGGCCTTGTGGGGGATAAAAAAGGGTAAATTCAGTAACGATATGATTCCCAAACTAAAAACAATAGAACTAAAATTTAAATCGAGTTTGGATCAGCTACAAAAATAACAGTACAAGTGGTTAGAGATTTTCGAAAAAAAGGGGAGAAAAAGAGAAAAATTATTTTTGGTACTTTTTAGCTTTAACTTTTAAATAAAAAGAAAAGTTTACATAGAATTTGTTATCATGTAATAAGATAAAAGCAAGTTTTGGTACTTTATTGTGTCTTTGGAATCAATTAATATTATCGACAAACATAAAAAATTTCAAAAATGGGGAAAATTGAAAGGCTAGAATATTCTTTGTGTAAAGGTACTGGCGAAGCAAATGCATATCAATTTAACGGATATCCCATGTAAGTGATTGGCTGTGGTTTGTTTCTTGGTGTAGGTAGATTAAATTTTTTTCAGTCCGCAATTCGGTCATTCCATTATGTTGGGGTATACAAGCTTCATTTGTCCAAATAGCAGCGTTTTTTTTATACCTATGTATACCACAAACATCGCAAAAAACTGAACATTTTTCTTCAAATTATTTTTTTTTAATAATTTTTATTTTATTTTTTATTTGATTTTTGATGTTTCACAAAAAATTCAAATGAAATAATAAACAATTGATTCGAACATTTTGTTTGATTTCAAACCAATAATAACAAAATCGACTTGGTTTCATAACACCAAATAATACCAGTATTGCTTTTCAAAACCGAGAAATTTTAAAACCGACTTGGTTTCTATGACACCCCTGATTATCTAGAAAACCCGGAGTGAATTAGTTTGCAAGAGTGGAGTTAATCTTTATCAGATGGTCCATAAGCAGCTTAGACTTTGTTAGACAAACAAAGAATCTAAAAAGTTGATCACATACGGCTAAAATATGTGTAAAAATATCATGTTTGTAGTAGAAATGATCACTCCACCATGAAGATAAGGGGATCGAACGATTAATTTCGATTTCAAATGTCTTCTGTTCATGAGTTTTTAGCAAAAACTTTGATGCTTCCATCATATGGAACGGATTTGATCCTTCTGCATATCTTTTGTTTCGACCTCTAGGTCTCTATAAGGCGCCAATTCCCTGGACTTAGTCCCCTTTTTCAGGAACATATTTCGAAGGAGCACATTTTAAAAAATCTTAAGAAATCTAAAATAATACTTGTCATAATCGTTTGTTTAACTATGAAAATTTAACTTAAATACTACAAATGAGTAATCCTTTAAAGTAAACTCTGTTTGTGGTTCATTTTTTCCGTTTTAATCAAACACTCCATAGATTTCAAGTCTCCACAGAGCAATTATTGTGGTTTATTGCTGAGATGTATTCAAACCGTATAAATGTGTGGCAAAAAATCATATACATTTACAGTCAGTGGCAAATGAATCTTGTTCTATTATTTTTCGAGATTTCCCGCCTTTTTTCAAATCCTGTTTGATGGACCATTTGTTTTGAAAATCGCTCGATAAAACATTAAATTTCAATTTTTAAACAGCTTAACTTTAAAAGCCTTTAAATTTAACTCTTTTCTGTATATTCATTTTCATTTTAATCAAATACGACTACACTATCAATTTCAATTCCCCACGGGGCAATAATTGCTGTGTATTGCCCTGATATATTTACGTGTATTCAAACCATGTAATTTTGTGGCAAATATAATATCACATATCATCATTAAACTGCACATTCAATATTTGTTTGATTTTTATAATTTTTTAAAAAATATTCCATCATGTAGTTATTTTTTATGTTTATACATATTTGTTTATTACTATGTATATGCAAAAAAGTTTTTTTGTTAAACAAATAAAATATTCATAACTTTTGGTATTTTATATTATACTACAATCGTACATACAGTGTCGGACATATCATATTGGATCGAAATGGTAATAGCACTAAACCTAAATTTACTGCAAAAATATAAGATTTTAAAATATTTAATATAGATAGAAAAAAAACTTTGTCTCTATTGTTAACAAAAATAACCAATTTATTTCAAAATTTCATATACTAAAAATTCTATAAAACAAAATGTAAAAAAACCTTAAATTTTCATGAGACAAAACATATTGGATTATTCAAAGGGTATTAATATTTTGTTGCATAGCCACGATTTTTAATAACTTGTGCACATCGATTACCCATAGAAGCAATTAGGTTTTCTACAGTCTTAATTGGAATACCAGACCAGGCTTCATTTATGGCTTCGAACAGTCTATTCGCATCCCGACCCACTAATTCCCGATTAATCTTTTTATTTACAATTTCCCACAAGTTCTCGATCGGATTGAGATCGGGTGATTGTGCTGGCCACTCCATGACATTAACCTCTTCCTGCTCCAGAAAGCATTTCACTAATTTGGACTTGTGTTTCGAATCATTGTCATGTTGAAAGATCCACTCGGTCGGCATTTTTTCATGGGCATGAGGAAGCATCTTTTCCTGGAGTATGGCCTTGTACATTATTTTGTCCATTATACCGTCTATTTTGTGTAGGGGTCCTAAGCTTTTACCAGAAAAGCAACCCCACACCATAACATGACCTCCTCCATGTTTAACAGTGCCTCTACAATATTTGGGATTAAGTCTGTTATTGGCAGGTCTTCTTACCCTTTTCATTCCATCAGAATCCACAAAATTAAATTTGGATTCATCGGAGAAAAGTACACAATTCCATTGGCCGATACTCCAGTCTATGTGTTTTCGTGCGAATTCAAGGCGAGCTTTCCGATTTTTCTCCGATATGAATGGTTTTTTTACAGCTCTGTAACTTTTCGGAAATCTTTTTTTGGATCGTACCCGCTTTAAACTCTTTAATTATATTCTTTTTTATAGTTACACAGTATTTAGTCCCAGCCATTTTGATTATATCGTTCTAAAATATGAGTCATTTAGAAAAAAATATCTAAAATCATTTAATATAATATTTACCTTTAAATCTCAAATTTTTAAACTAAAATTTGTTTTTAAATTAAAGAAGAATTTACCAGAAATTATTTCCAATTGAAATATTTTATCACAAAAATTGTAACGGTATTTTTTTTATTTTTTGCTTTGTCAAGTCTGTTTTGTCCAATTAGTTTTGTCTCTTAAATTCCGGAGTTTATAATAATTTAAAAAATTCTCTTAAAGTAAGAGAGCAGTTATTGGTAATATGTTGGGACTTTTTAAGAGAACAGGGTCCAAGGTTTTCACAACAATTAAAATATTTCCAAAAAAGATTAAAACTTTTTGTTTATAAGTATAATATGATGAGTGCAAACTTTGTCCAATTTGATTTGTCCGACACTGTACATACATATATATATAATATGTAGAACTTTATAAATTTATTTTTATTTATGAACTCAAACCCAGCGAAAATTGGTGAAAGGAACAGATTTGAAAGCAATAGGAATCACAAGTTTTAAGTTATATCTTGGTATCAACACTACTCGCAAATCTTAGGTTTCCGCAAGTTAAAACAACAATACTTAAGTCTTAATTTCGCTAATTACAATTTTGAGATTAAACAAGTAAGAAAGAGCTATAGTCGATCAAGCCCGACCATACGATACCCTTTACCACTGAAGTCAAAGATGTTCTTTTATCTGTATAAAGACAAATATTTTCGGAATTTTGCCATCATACAAACTTTTCTCAAAACTTATTTATTTAAGCTGTTTCCGTCATTTGGACTTATATGAGAGCTAGGGTCAAATGTGGACCGATTATCTCGAAATTTGGCAAATCGCTTACAGTTGTTACAAAAATTATGTATGCAAAAAATTAAAATTCTCATTATCTTTAGATTTACGAGCGTTTTAGTGATTTTATTTCATTTAGTGCGTTTTGATAGAAGAGTTTGTATGGCATCTCCTTTTTTTTTTATTTAGGACCAGCACTCAGGGGATGACCCCTACTAATGCAACGCATTGTGTTGGAACTAGGAAAATAGGCTATGGGAAGGAGGATAGAAGGAGTAGTGTTTGTGGACATTTGATTTGAATTTTCCTATATTGTAAGTGGAAGGGAAAACTTCTGCGGGAAGTACATTCCACATACGAAGAGTACGGCTGAAGAACGAATTTTCTCTGTAATGCGTTGTTCGGTCTACTGGCCAATCGACCACGAAGGGATGAGCTCTAACAGATAAACGAGTATTGCGCATGAAAATTCGAGTTTCGGGAACAAGTTCCCTGATTTCGTTAGAGCACATTCTAAAGTAGTAACGATAGAACAGTGAAACACAACCCACACTGCGACGGTGTTCAAGTGAGTCAATAGAGTTGGATACCCTACTGTCACCAATAAGCACCCTCGCCTTCTTCTGTATCGGTCGAGAAGCTCCAAAATAGACTTTGAAGCACCGGCCCATACATGAGAGTTGTATTCCATTTTCGGTCGGATATAGATGATGTAAATAGTTCGAAGATTAGATGAAGTGAAGTATCTCTTACACCGTTTTAGAAAACCAAGGCACTTGAATGCTTCTTTCGACACTTGAAAAATGTGGTTAGTCCAACGTACGTCACACTGAATCCTCATGAATATTTACTCCATCCATGAAAACAGATGAAGTAACACGATCTGCCGATCTGCGCTTGTGTGTAAGCAAACAACATTGAGTTTTTCTAGGATTAAAATCAACTCTATTCGCTCAGCCCCATTCAGATATTGTATCTAAATCGCGGTTTAATGATTCATTCATGTGTTGTCTGATAGCATCTACCTCAAGGAGGCTTGGTCTATAATTGAATGAATACGAATGGCAAATGTTACTATCATCTGCAAAAGAGTATATAGGATTGGAAGTTTGATATAAAAGGTCGTTAATGAATATGGAGGCTATGGCGCAAACCCGTCGCCACACATTAATGTGGATAACGAGGGTATTGGTTGTGTAGGTAAATTTAATTATCTTGGTAGTTTGGTATCTACAAAAGGTGGCGCCGATGAGGATATTGAATCGCGTATTAATAAGGCAAAATCTGCATTCGGCATTCTCCGAACTATATGGAAATCTCGGCAAATATTAACAACAACTAAGTTACGAATATATAACTCGAATGTCAAGTCCATCTTGTATTACGGCTGTGAAACTTGGAAACGCACTAATGCCATCGATAAGCGCCTGCAAACCTTTGCAAACAAATGCTTGCGGCAAATCCTTAATATATGGTGGCCAAATCGAATAAGAAATGAAGATCTACTAAACGCTACAAACCAAATCCCTTCTTCTATAGAGGTATGTCAACGGAAATGGCGATGGATAGGCCACACACTTCGAAGGCCAAATACCAACATTGCTCGACAAGCGCTTCGTTGGAATCCACAAGGAAGCGGCCGTCGTGTTGGTGCACCTGCTAGAACGTGGAGAAGGTCAATTGATGCGGAGTTACAAGCAGCAAACTATTCATGGAATGATGTATGTCTAACATCTCGCAATAGAGTTCGATATATAAGGATGGTTGAGGCCCTATGCTCCACTGGGAGTCAAGGATAACAGAAGAAGAAGAAGAAGAATGAATATAAGAAATAGTGTAGAAGAAAGAACGGAGCCTTGCGGTACCCCTGAATTAATCTTGAACTCGTTTGATAAGATCCCATCTACGACAACTCTTATAGTGCGATCTCTGAGGAAGATCGATATAAATTGAGAAAAGTTGTTACCGACACCAAAAAAAAAAAAAAAAATGTCATCAAATTATCTTTAGAATTGCGACCTGTAGTTTGATTACAAAGTTTACATGGGGGTCCAGCCAGCCAGACAGACGGACGGACGGACATCGCTAAATCGACTCAGGAAGTGATTCTAAGCCTATTGATATACTAAAAAGTGGGTCTAAGACAAATATTTCTATACCACCTATGGTGGTAAGAGTGAAGGGTATAAAAATGTTCTGCCATCCAAATATGGGCCAACGTTGATCTAAACACAATCATATTTGACATCAATTGGTACATTTTCGATTTTCGAGTGTTAGGCTATGCAAAACATCTCTAACTAATACATTTGCCGTTCGGAGCCGAAGTTAAAAGGAACCTACGTTTTCAATGAGTCTAAAAATAGAATCAGACTGTCTCAGAGAAGTAACCATTGTTTCAATTGGAATGTCTTGGGAATTATGTATATAGTCGTTGGACTAAGCACAACTTTAAAATTTCAAAAGAATCAATCGAGTACCTTGGTTTTTTTTTTTTAAACAGTGTAAAAGATTATTCTTGGTTATTTAGGAAAACTCCTATTTATTGTTCACAATTACAACTCCCTCTATCCTCCTTCCCATTATCAAGCCTTTTTTCCTTTTTAGTTGAGGAGATCGAACTGCTTCCATTTCATCTACATTTTTATTGCTGGGAATTTTCAATTGTTAATAGTGAACAAGTGAAATAAATATAAGAACGTGTTTTATACTCCTGCATTCATATCCATATATTTCAAAAAATATTCATAATTTTTTGATTTTTTTTTTTCATTTGTATCAAATCAGACCTGTAAAAGAGTTGATTTAACGATATCAGTCAAATTTTCATATAATATAATGATTTCTATTTAAATTCGGAAATCTGATATGGCTAATAGTTTTAAATCCTAAAATTTAAGTATATTTGAGCTAAATAGAATTATCAAAAATATTGATCTGAAATCTCTATACAAAATTTTGTTGATATCGTTTTATATCTTATCTGGTCACAGATAAGACAAAACCCACTTTTAAAACTCACTTTAAGGCGTAATTAAAATTGAACTTAATCCACATTTGATCCTAGCTTTCTACTATTGTAATATTCCTTTTATAAATTTAACAAACAATTTTGATAGATAAACGTTTTCTCTTTTTGGCGTAGAGCCATTTTTCATATATGAAGAACAGAGATGGCCAAACATTAATCTTTTATACACGTACATCACTTGTTGACACTCCTTGTTGACAGCAATGGCACCTACAGCATCGTTCTTAAAACAAGTAGACTTATACTGGCAGCCCCCAAACATTTAAGTAGACATTGTATTCAATGATGTTCAAATTATTTACTTCTTTGGCTGTTATCGATAAGTCATGCGATATTTGTTTTGTTTTTGAAAAAAAAAAAAAATAACGAGTTTTGGTCAAACATAAATAACTATTTCGAATAAAGAGCTCTTAAACTGATTTCATACCAAATTAAAGTCTGAGGTCTCAGTTTTGTAACAGTATATAAATTAATTGCATATGTTTGCATATTTAGCCTTAAATCTACAAAAATGTTACAAAGCCTCTAACTAACAACATATAGCGCAACTTCTTTGCTATTAAAATGGATATAACGTGCAATATTTTATAATATAAAACTTTATATCTATCTCTCCTTTTCACCACCTTGCATCTATTTACTATCCCCATTCGTAATCATTAGCTTCTGGAAGGGCTTTGTTTGATTCCATTTCGGTTTTAGTTGATTTTTTTCATGACTTTTTCAAAGAGCAAAGCCCATTTTTATACCCTTAACCACCATAGGTGGAAAGGGTATTATAAGTTTGTGCTGATGTATGTAACGCATAGAAATATTTGTCTTAGACCCACCTTTTAGTATACCAATAGGTTTAGAATCACTTTCTGAGTCGATTTAGCGATGTCCGTCCGTCCGTCCGTCCGTCTGGCTGGCTGGACCCCCATGTAAACCTTGTAATCAAACTACAGGTCGCAATTCTAAATATAATTTAATGAAATTTGGTACAGATCATTTGTTTGATAATGGGACCATGGCTATTGAAATTGGTCAAAATCGGTCCATTATTTATGGTACCTCCCATAGGTCCCACTTCCCGGAATTGACATATTGGCCACAAATATCAATATTTTTTCATGAAATTTAAAACAAATACTCCTTATGTAAACTTAAATCACTTTGCCCAATTTCGTTGAAATCGGTCCACATTTGGCCATTTCGTTGAAATCGGTCCACATTTGGCCATAGCTCCCATACAAACTCTTGTGTCAAAACGCACTAAATGAGACGAAAACCAATAAAAAAGGCTCATAAATCTGAAGATAATGAGAATTTTGAGTTTATTTTTCGCATACGTAGTTTTTGTATAAACTGTAATAAATTTGATAAATTTCAATATAATCGGTCCACATTTGACCCTAGCCCCCATATAAGTCAAAATGACAAAAAAAAAAAAAACAGCTTAAATATATAAGTTTTGAGAAAATGTTTGTATGATGGAAAAATTTAGCAAATATTTTTCTTTATACAAGAAAAAGAACACCTTTTACCATAGTGGTGAAGGGTATCGTATGGTCGGGCTTGGCCCACTATAGCACTTTCTTACTTGTTTTTCTTTAAATTTTATCAAAATTCACATTTTGAACAAAATGAACTACTGAAATTTGTATAACTCATGATGAATTATAAACGAAGCGTTCCACCTCAGCTCTGAATTATTCATATTTACTCACACACATATTTTTTTAACATTTGTTGCTATTATTATAATCTCTATGGCATATATGCAAAAATATACAATTTAATCACTATTTTTATATTTCTATAGTATTTATTTATTTGTATAGTTATTTTTTTATATTTTTCGTATTTTTCATATTTTTTCTATACAAATATATTCAGCATATTTCTGCTCATTTTACTACGTTTGACTGGCAGTTCATTTTTATTTTACAATAAATATATATACAATTTTTTCACTTTTTTTGTATTATTCCGCTTTAGGACTACAATGATGTCTGACTTTAAGGGTCGTTTTGTTGCCATTATTGTGCAGTTATTACTGATGCAACGGCATTGATTCCCTGTATTCATATGCATGTATTTGCTTTGTACACATTCAACTTAATTTTAATAGGGAATTATATAAGCATATATTGGCATATATATGCATATATGGAATATATAAGCATATATGCAACATATGAATGAATATCAACAATTGTTTGTATTTAAGTTGTAATATTTTTTTTATTACTTTTATTATTTATTTATTCTTTTTTACTAGTCAAATAGATTTTTCTATAAATACTTTTACATAACTATAAACGCATAACAATGGAGCAATAGAGAGAATTTGTTGGGATTTTTATCAATTACTTTTTCCAGGATAAAATTTAATAGTAAAGCGGGTTTAAGCAGACATTGTAGTCAATGGCATTAAAATTATTTACTTCTTTGGCTGTGATCGATAAAACAGGCGATATTATGCAAAATTTTAGTATTTTATTTTGTTTTGAAAAAAAAAAAAAAAATTACAAGTTTTGGTCGAATATAACTTTTTTGAATAAAGAGCTCTTAAACTGATTTCATAACAAATTAAAGTGTGAAGTCTCAGTTTTGTAACAGAATATAAATTAATTGCATATGTTTGCATATTTAGCCTAAAATCTACAAAAAGTTGCAAAGCAAAAAAATGTTATATGACGAAAAAAAGAATGAAAGCATTAACCATTTTGTGGATTACATCCCAGTAAAACTTTTCATTACCAAATAGTGAGTTAAACAGTTAATCTATTGAACACGAACTACTTACTCATTCGCTGTTTAAGTCATTACATTAACATGGGGATGTCATTGGAGGCAAGTACTTACCAACTGCAGAAAAGTAATGACTTGGGTAAGCAATTTGAAAGCAACAACAACAACAGCAACAACTTTTTTGTTGTTGTTTTATTAACAACATATATTTTCAAACGAAATACAACATTTTTTTATGATCCCATGGGGGCTCGAACCCAGACCCTCCGACTGCTAAATAGGCAGAGACTCTTCCACTGATCTACTTCATATGTTGAAAACTTAGCAGCTTATAATTAATGTAAACAATTTTTATTTTTAGATCCAAAATCACGTGAAAATAACTTTGTTTTTCCCTGCTTTTTTTTGGTTTGTTGTAATTTTTGGAAAATATTTTTATACGATTTTTTGCAATTATTTTAAAACTTTTTTAAAATTATTTTAAAACTTAAACAATTTAAATCTTCTTTTTTGTATAAGTTTTTACATAAGATTGACTCTTACTTACTTAAATGTTACAACCTGTTAAGGTCAAAGTCCGAGCATATTTTAGAATTCCATGGATTTCGATCTTGTGCAAATATTCTCCAATTTTATAGGCCAAGCTTTGAAAAATGTTCCTCTACTTGGTCTTTCCATCGAAGTTTCGGATATCCTCCTCTAACATTAGGTAGTGGGACATTTCAATTCTAATTTTATCCTCTTCATTGTATTTTTTTTCAAGAGAGGGTTACTAGCCCGTAATCCTAACCCATTTTTATCGATCTTATGGGACAACTCTCGGAACATGTTAACTCACAATATTAATGGGTGTTAAACTAGCTTCCGGGGTGATACCATGAGGAGGTGTGTGTCCACAGTTGAGATGAAGGATGACCCAGATAAGTTGGGCTTACCAAGTTAAGACCAATTAGAATCGTGTTTGGTATTCAACATCCCCTACATAATCAAAATTGACTCATGATGGTATTTTTTCATTAACGTGAGTTAGTTTTACAAATTTTTTTTACAGAAGATAATATTTAAGTTCTTAAAATTCAAAAATCATTTAAAAAGACTCTTTTAATAAAAAAAAAAAAATAAAAAATATTGTTGCCCTTGGTGGGATTTGAACCGGGGCCATTCAGTTTAAATTACCATCTTAATTACAAATAAGTACTTCTGTAATAACTAATTATTTATTCGGATGGTATGTTGTAGTCGTTACAAGGTAACCAGTTATCAGAGTACTTGCCATTACCAAAGTTTTGCTGGGATGTTAATAATGTACAATTAAAATAAAAAAGGATATACAAATAATATATGAAATATAATCTAGAGCAACTGATCTATCAATTTTCGTTCTAACAGGGAACTTATGTTATACACTAAAACACAATTTTTAGTCTAAACTTGAGTTATCAAATTCTTTTCTCATATTCTACTATCTCAGTTTAAAGTACCCCTCTTAACCCATTTAATAACCTTTTCCTAAACTTAAATTTAATGACCTAAAAAAATCTTATTAAAATTAACTTAAAAATGTTAAGCCAAGTCCAAATTACACAAAAATACATTACAAATGCTATAAAATTAAATACTTTTGTCAACTGCAATAAAATCTAACGTTGAGTATAAAAGGACGAAAATAGTACAATACCTAACGAAAAAAAAAAAAAACAAATGCAAGGAACTGAAAAATGTCAATTAGAATGATACCAATGACCTTAATGAATTACTCTCTAACACATTTTCTTCATCTTTTTTCTTTTCAACATTTTCTTGTTGAAATTTCTTTTCAACATTTTTTTTTTCTCTAAATATTTAATAGCAATTTTACAGAGCAGGAATTTTTGGAAGAAACATTAAAGCAAAGAGAAAAGTTGTAAAAAAGTACTAAAACATTTTATATAGAATTTACCTAATACTTGAGCAAATATTTAACTATTGTTTTAAAAAGTTTTCAAGATACCAAGACAATAGGGTTTTTGGACACTAAAGGGGGAAGTAAGGGAAGTTTGGAATATATAGTAATGTTTTTTAACCCTTTAATCTCAATAGCGATTACTGGAGAAAATTGACTTTAAAAAGAGCCACGATTACTGGAGAAAATTGTCTTTAAAAAGAGCCACGATTACTGGAGAAAATTGTCTTTAAAAAGAGCCACGATTACTGGAGAAAATTGTCTTTAAAAAGAGCCACGATTACTGGAGAAAATTGTCTTTAAAAAGAGCCGCGATTACTGGAGAAAATTGTCTTTAGAAAGAGTCACGATTACTGGAGAAAATTGTCTTTAAAAGAAACACGATTACTGGAGAAAATTGTCCTTAAAAAGACCCACGATTACTGGAGAAAATTGTCCTTAAAAAGAGCCACGATTACTGGAGAAAATTGTCTTTAAAAAGAGCCACGATTACTGGAGAAAATTGTCTTTAAAAAGAGCCACGATTACTGGAGAAAATTGTCTTTAAAAGAAACACAATTACTGGAGAAAATTGTCTGTAGAAAGACCCACGATTACTGGAGAAAATTGTCCTTAAAAAGAGCCACGATTACTGGAGAAAATTGTCTTTAAAAAGAGCCACGATTACTGGAGAAAATTGTCTTTAAAAGAAACACGATTACTGGAGAAAATTGTCTGTAGAAAGACCCACGATTACTGGAGAAAATTGTCTTTAAAAACAGGCACGATTACTGGAAAAAATTGTCTTTAAAAAGAGCCACGATTACTGGAGAAAATTGTCTGTAGAAAGACCCACGATTACTGGAGAAAATTGTCTTTAACAAGAGGCACGATTACTGGAGAAAATTGTCTGTAGAAAAACCCACGATTACTGAAGAAAATTGTCTTTAAAAAGACCCACGATTACTGGAGAAAATGTTCTATAGAAATGCCCACAATTACTGGAAAAAATGTTCTATAGAAATGCCCACAATTACTGGAAAAAATGTTCTATAGAAAGACCCACGATTACTGGAAAAAATGTTCTATAGAAAGACCCACGATTACTGGAAAAAGTGTTCTATAGAAAGACCCACGATTAATTTAGAAAATGTTCTATAGAAAACCCACGATTACTTTAGAAAATGTTCTATAGAAAGACCCTTGATTACTGGAGAAAATGTTCTATAGAAAGACCCACGATTACTGGAGAAAATAGTCTATAGAAAGACCCACAATTACTGGAGAAAATGTTCTATAGAAAGACCCACGATTACTGCAAAAAAGAAAGACTACAACAAGACCCACGATTACTCGAGAAATTTGTCTTTAAAAAGACCCACTAAAAAAATTATCTGTAGAAAGACTCACGATCACTGGAGAAAATTGTCTACAATTGCCTATAAAATAACCCACGTTTACTGGACTAAATTTCCTATAAAGGGACCCTCGATCACTAGACTAAATTGTTCATGAAAGGATTCACGAGTACCAGAATAGATAAAGGGACCCACGATTACTGACTTAATTGTCTATAAAGTGACCCACGGTTACTAAAAAAATTGTGCACTAAAAGTTTATAAGTATTAGAGAAAATTGTAATTTTTGATTGTTTATGAATGGACCCACGATTACTGGACTAAATTGTCTATAAAATCCAATCTAAATACAATGTATAAAAATTAATGTTTGTCCTTTATAGAATAGGACACTATGCATTTTTTCATGTTATGATCTAAAGAAAATTGTTGCGCATAAGCCGACGAACATTACTAAGTTGGTATGAACAAGTTCCGACAGATGGCGCCACTGAAAATTGCATAAAGTAAATTAATTAATTAAATCGCGAACTGTGCATTTGATCATCCTATGGTGTTAAGCAAAGTTGTTGCGCATGTGACGCGTAAGGTTTTAAAGTTGGTGTGAACAACTTCCGACAGGTGGCGCAACTAAAAAATACTTAAGGTGAATTAAATCGTTAACTTTGCATTTGATACTGCTGTGATCTTAAGTAAAGTTATTGCACATAAGTCGACGGAGTATTCTAAGTTGGTGCAATTAATTTCCGATAGATGGCGCCTAAAATTTATTTAAAATTAATAGAAACGTACGCTATGCATACATACGATTATATTTTTAGACTCATTGAAAGGGACCTAAGTACCTTTTAACTCCGGCTCCGAACGGCAAATGCATTACTTAGAGAAGTTAAGATAATGCATATGAATTTGATTTTTAAATGATCTTTATCAAAGTTGTTATGCATGTGCCGAGGAAGGTTTCTAAATTGATGACATTTATTTTCACCAGATGGAGCTACTGAAAATCAATCAAAATGAATTGAATCATAAACTAGCATTTTATCATGTTATAATCGAAGGTTTTCATGTTGGTATGACCTATTTCCAACAGGTGGCGCCACTGAAATTTACTCAAAATAAGTTTAATCGTAAACTGTGCATGAGCCGGCAAAGGTTTCTAAGTTGGTACATCTAATTTTCGACAAAGGGCGCTACTGATAATTAATCAAATTTAATTGAATCGTAACTTATGCATTTGATCATGTGTTGATCGGACAAATACCAGACATTTTTGGAATCACCACTTATGATTTTAATAACATTTGGTATATCCCATTACCGTAATAGAATTTGATCCCAGCTAGTATTTGAATTAAATTTACAAAATTTTATGATAATTTTTGCAAGTTCCACTTAAATCAAACGTATATCTTAAAATATGTTTCTTTTAAATCTTGACAATAGCGAGTCTTATACATCAATTTGTGTAATGTTATCTATGAACAACAACAGCCCTGAAAGCGTTAAGCCCCCTCTTAACATTTGAACCAACATTAGCAACAAATTTAACAAGCATTTAAAGACATATTTTTTGGGAAAGAAACTAATAACTAAAACAAATACTAAAACTAAGTATAACCCGAATTTCCAACTAAAATAATACAATATGTTGGTCGATAGTCGTCTTCCAAATACACAATAAAACTTTAGGCAGAGAAAGTCGAACAAAAAAAAATACAGAAATTTCTTGCCAAAACGGAAGTAAAACGCGATAGCAATTTTGAAAATGAAAATTGTTTAAAAGAAAATTGTAAATTAAGTTAAAACAAGAAAACGATAACAAATGTTACACAAAACTAAACAGGAAATACTGATCCAAAAAAATTTCGGAAAATAAACTTAAAATACAATAAAAAAAAGGCATATAATTTTTAGTTTAGGAAGGAGGGGGAGGAGACCCTTAAATAAAATTTATTTTACAATTTTTGTACATCCTTTATAAATACTATTAAGGAAATACAAGAACATACATATTCAATATATTCATTTACTATTGGGTATATCCGGATTAAAACAGACATTATATAGAATTGACAACCTCAAAATTGTAAATCCAATGAAAATTCGTAAATATGTTTTCACGTATTTGCTCATAACTTTGAAATCACCAGGGATTCCAACTTGAAATTTGTTACAAATAAAGAAATCAAAGTATCTACTGCAGAAGTATATGGTTTTAAATTTAGTAAATTTTTAATATTTTAATTTATATTAACTATTCACGTTTAAATTTTTATTATTTTTTAATATCATATTAAAGCTTATAACTTTGTATTAAAAATGAAAAATAAAATATTTTTATATCTTATATAATTTCAAAGTTATAAGCAAATTGGTTTGAAAATTTTCTTTATCAATTTTATAAAAGCCTCTTGATCAGAGCGAAACCAATATATCATATGTCCTACTTAATATAAATACTTTATTTCATTAAATTCTTAGAAAAAGGATGAAAATTCCCATTTTCATCCTCTTTCATATGGATCATCACTTTTGTTATTTTAAAAGTAATACAAAGTATTGATTTTTATAAAAGAATTTATTGTTACACAAATAGTGTATGTATTTGTGTAGAGCTTGAATGTATGTATGTATGCATGTCTGAATGTGTGGGTTAACACAATATTGGAAAACTTTAAAGAGGACATCAAATAAAAAACTAAATTGCAGGCAATTTCATTTTAAGGATAACAAAAATAGCAATAAACCAAACAACCTATAAAACACTATAGAAAACTAAAGTGCCTGATACTTCAAAAGAAATGAAAAGTTTTGGGTTTGTGGAGATGGTAAATTTAATTGGAGTTATATAAAAATTTAGATTTAATTTAGAAAATAGAAAACAAAAAACAATTACTGGTGTAGCTTATAGAAAATATATTTTAGATTATTTGACTCATATTGACACGATTGATAGAGATAGAGTCTATAAAAAGACCCACGATTACTAGAGGATATATATATATAATATATAATTCCCCGACAACATTCCAATTGGAACAAGGGGTACTTCTCTCAGACAATGAGCTGCATCCGATTCTATTTTTAAACTCATTGAAAGGGCCTACGTTTTAACGCCGGCTCCGAACGGCGAATGCATTAGTTAGAGAGGATATTGTCTATAAAAAGATCCACGATTACTAGAGGATATTGTCTATAAAAAGACCCAGGATTACTAG
Source organism: Stomorhina lunata (assembly GCA_933228675.1). Classification (NCBI taxonomy): domain Eukaryota; kingdom Metazoa; phylum Arthropoda; class Insecta; order Diptera; family Rhiniidae; genus Stomorhina; species Stomorhina lunata. The sequence goes on along the minus strand of OW121740.1, from coordinate 114,283,393 downwards.
AGGATATTGTCTATAAAAAGACCCACGATTACTAGAGCAAATTGTACATAAAAAGAACCACGATTACTAGAGCAAATTGTATATCAAAACACTCACGATTACTAGAGAAAATTGTATAGAAAAAGACCCACGATTACTAGAAAATTGTCTAATTGTCTATAAAAAGACCCACGATTACTAGAGAAAGTTTTATATAAAAAGACCCACGATTATTCGAGAAAATTGTATATCAAAAGACCCACGACAATTAGAGAAAATTGTACATAAAAAGAACCACGATTACTAGAGCAAATTGTATATCAAAACACTCACGATTACTAGAGAAAATTGTATAGAAAAAGACCCACGATTACTAGAAAATTGTCTACTTGTCTATAAAAAGACCCACGATTACTAGAGAAAATTTTATATAAAAAGACCCACGATTATTCGAGAAAATTGTATATCAAAAGACCCACGACAAATAGAGAAAATTGTCTACAAAAAGACCTACCACTTCTAGAAAAACTCAGTTTTTTCTACAGAAAAAGTGTGGGAACCTCAGTTTTTCTATAGAAAAAGTGTGGGAACCTCAGTTTTTCTATAGAAAAAGTGTGGGAACCTCAGTTTTTCTATAGAAAAAGTGTGGCAAGCTCAGTTTTTCTATAGAAAATTGTGGGAACCTCAGTTTTTCTATAGAAAAAGTGTGGCAAGCTCAGTTTTTCTATAGAAAAATTGTGGCAAGCTCAGTTTTTCTATAGAAAAATTGTGGGAACCTCAGTTCTTCTATAGAAAAAGTGTGGGAACCTCAGTTTTTCTATAGAAAAAGTGTGGCAAGCTCAGTTTTTCTATAGAAAAAGTTTGGCAAGCTCAGTTTTTCTATAGAAAAAGTGTGGCAAGCTCAGTTTTTCTATAGAAAAAGTGTGGCAAGCTCAGTTTTTCTATAGAAAAAGTGTGGCAAGCTCAGGTTTTCTATAGAAAATGTGTGGCAAGCTCAGTTTTTCTATAGAAAAAGTGTGGCAAGCTCAGTTTTTCTATAGAAAAAGTGTGACAAGCTCAGTTTTTCTATAGAAAAAGTGCGGCAAGCTCAGTTTTTCTGTAGAAAAAGTGTGGCAAGCTCAGTTTTTCTATATAAAAAGTGTGGCAAGCTCAGCTTTTCTATAGAAAAAGTGCGGCAAGCTCAGTTTTTCTATAGAAAAAGTGCGGCAAGCTCAGTTTTTCTATAGAAAAAGTGCGGCAAGCTCAGTTTTTCTATAGAAAAAGTGCGGCAAGCTCAGTTTTTCTATAGAAAAAGTGCGGCAAGCTCAGTTTTTTTGTAGAAAAAGTGTGGGAACCTCAATTTTCTATAGAAAAAGTGTGGCAAGCTCAGTTTTTCTATAGAAAAAGTGCGGCAAGCTCAGTTTTTCTATAGAAAAAGTGCGGCAAGCTCAGTTTTTCTATAGAAAAAGTGCGGCAAGCTCAGTTTTTTTGTAGAAAAAGTGTGGGAACCTCAGTTTTTCTATAGAAAAAGTGTATGAACCTCAGTTTTTCTATAGAAAAATTGTGGCAAGCTCAGTTTTTCTATAGAAAAAGTGTGGCAAGCTCAGTTTTTCTATAGAAAAATTGTGGCAAGCTCAGTTTTTCTATAGAAAAAGTGCGGCAAGCTCAGTTTTTCTATAGAAAAAGTGCGGCAAGCTCAGTTTTTCTATAGAAAAAGTGCGGCAAGCTCAGTTTTTCTATAGAAAAAGTGCGGCAAGCTCAGTTTTTCTATAGAAAAAGTGCGGCAAGCTCAGTTTTTCTATAGAAAAAGTGTGGGAACCTCAGTTTTTCTATAGAAAAAGTGTGGGAACCTCAGTTTTTCTATAGAAAAAGTGTGGGACCCTTAGTTTTTCTTTTAAAAATTTGATTGTTTTTAACAATATTTGCTTCAAATATTGACCTCTATGAAGTTTAATTCTTTCAATTTTAACAAATAATTAAATTCCTAACATTTGCCTCAACAAGAAATTAGTTTCTGACAAAATACGGCCTTCCTAAAACTATAAATCACCAGACAGACCTACTTTATTTGGCCTTAAGAGTCCATATGCTAAATAAAGTTTACATAGTTACAAGTATTTTTGCAAATTCTGCCATGTTTTAAAATTCCACTCCTTTACGAGTATTTCAGCAAAAGTTTTTTCGAATCGATTCTTTTTTTTTTTTGTTTTTGCTATAAAATTGCAACATTTTTTGTTGTTTCTCTTTCACTTTTTTCGGTAGCAATATTTTACAACAAATTGTATGAATTTTACAAAGTAACACTTTTTTAATTAATTGCCAAAATGTTGTAAAAGTCATCGTCATACAGCAGAAGAATCAGCATAAAAAAGGAAAAATCTCACGACTTGAGTATATACAAATGCAGATGAGAATGGCTACAACTAAAGAAGAACTTGTACTTGTATTGAAAGAGCTTTTGTTGTAAGTTGTCTACAAAATTGGTTGGTTGGTTTTAACGTTTTTTGATTTTTTTGGGTTGCTGCCACTTTAGTTGCTGCTGCAAGCTTCTACTTCTTGAAGTGTTTTTTCAAGACCAGTAGTAACATAATAGCAGTAGTAGTGTTAGTGTTTTTATGGTAACTTATTTTTTTGTTTAACAATTTACACTCGTTTGCTTGAAATAACCAATTTTTTATATACTCTTTCGTAAATATTTAGTCTTTTTTCTCGGAAAGCTTTAAACCTTAGTGGTGGCTTGCTGTAGCATCCCATAAAAAAACAAAGACAAGTAAAAGATAAATTTGAACATCATGTTTGGTTTGTAGTGTTATTTTTCTCAAAAACGCTTCTTTTATTTTGTATTTTTGGTCTTGTAAAATTTTTGCAAATTGTCGAAATATTGTTGACATTGTATTTTAAAGGGTTGTATGTGTTTAAGGGTCAACATAAAATTGCGAGTAAAAATACAAAAAGTTAAACAAAAATATTTGGCAAATAAAAAGTGGTTTTCATTAATTTTGGTGTTTTGTCAAAATGGTTAAAAATATACATGAAATCCAGGACATACAGTGGGCTTAAAAAGAAATTTGAAATTTTTTTAGATTTTCTATAAAACAAGTAAGCGGCAGTGAGTTCTATAGAAAAATTAAGGGACATTGAGATTTTCTATGAAAAAAGTAAGGGACAGTAAGTTTTCCTATAGAAAGAGTGAGGGTTTTTCTATAGAAAAAGTGAGAATTTTTCTATAGAAAAAGTTAGGGTTTTTCTATAGAAAAAGTGAAGGTTTTTCTATAGAAAAAGTGAGGGTTTTTCTATAGAAAAAGTGAAGGTTTTTCTATAGAAAAAGTGAAGGTTTTTCTATAGAAAAAGTGAAGGTTTTTCTATAGAAAAAGTGAAGGTTTTTCTATAGAAAAAGTGAAGGTTTTTCTATAGAAAAAGTGAAGGTTTTTCTATAGAAAAAGTGAAGGTTTTTCTATAGAAAAAGTGAAGGTTTTTCTATAGGAAAAGTGAAGGTTTTTCTATAGGAAAAGTGAAGGTTTTTCTATAGGAAAAGTGAAGGTTTCTCTATAAAAAAAGTGAAGGTTTCTCTATAGAAAAAGTGAAGGTTTTTCTATAGGAAAAGTGAAGGTTTTTCTATAGGAAAAGTGAAGGTTTTTCTATAGGAAAAGTGAAGGTTTTTCTATAGGAAAAGTGAAGGTTTCTCTATAGAAAAAGTGAGGCTTTTTCTATAGAAAAAGTGAGGCTTTTTCTATAGAAAAAGTGAGGCTTTTTCTATAGAAAAAGTGAGGCTTTTTCTATAGAAAAAGTGAGGCTTTTTCTATAGAAAAAGTGAGGCTTTTTCTATAGAAAAAGTGAGGCTTTTTCTATAGAAAAAGTGAGGCTTTTTCTATAGAAAAAGTGAGGCTTTTTCTATAGAAAAAGTGAGGCTTTTTCTATAGAAAAAGTGAGGCTTTTTCTATAGAAAAAGTGAGGCTTTTTCTATAGAAAAAGTGAGGCTTTTTCTATAGAAAAAGTGAGGCTTTTTCTATAGAAAAAGTGAGGCTTTTTCTATAGAAAAAGTGAGGCTTTTTCTATAGAAAAAGTGAGGCTTTTTCTATAGAAAAAGTGAGGCTTTTTCTATAGAAAAAGTGAGGCTTTTTCTATAGAAAAAGTGAGGCTTTTTCTATAGAAAAAGTGAGGCTTTTTCTATAGAAAAAGTGAGGCTTTTTCTATAGAAAAAGTGAGGCTTTTTCTATAGAAAAAGTGAGGCTTTTTCTATAGAAAAAGTGAGGCTTTTTCTATAGAAAAAGTGAGGCTTTTTCTATAGAAAAAGTGAGGCTTTTTCTATAGAAAAAGTGAGGCTTTTTCTATAGAAAAAGTGAGGCTTTTTCTATAGAAAAAGTGAGGCTTTTTCTATAGAAAAAGTGAGACTTTTTCTATAGAAAAAGTGAGGCTTTTTCTATAGAAAAAGTGAGGCTTTTTCTATAGAAAAAGTGAGGCTTTTTCTATAGAAAAAGTGAGGCTTTTTCTATAGAAAAAGTGAGGCTTTTTCTATAGAAAAAGTGAGGCTTTTTCTATAGAAAAAGTGAGGCTTTTTCTATAGAAAAAGTGAGGCTTTTTCTATAGAAAAAGTGAGGCTTTTTCTATAGAAAAAGTGAGGCTTTTTCTATAGAAAAAGTGAGGCTTTTTCTATAGAAAAAGTGAGGCTTTTTCTATAGAAAAAGTGAGGCTTTTTCTATAGAAAAAGTGAGGCTTTTTCTATAGAAAAAGTGAGGCTTTTTCTATAGAAAAAGTGAGGCTTTTTCTATAGAAAAAGTGAGGCTTTTTCTATAGAAAAAGTGAGGCTTTTTCTATAGAAAAAGTGAGGCTTTTTCTATAGAAAAAGTGAGGCTTTTTCTATAGAAAAAGTGAGGCTTTTTCTATAGAAAAAGTGAGGCTTTTTCTATAGAAAAAGTGAGGCTTTTTCTATAGAAAAAGTGAGGCTTTTTCTATAGAAAAAGTGAGGCTTTTTCTATAGAAAAAGTGAGGCTTTTTCTATAGAAAAAGTGAGGCTTTTTCTATAGAAAAAGTGAGGCTTTTTCTATAGAAAAAGTGAGGCTTTTTCTATAGAAAAAGTGAGGCTTTTTCTATAGAAAAAGTGAGGCTTTTTCTATAGAAAAAGTGAGGCTTTTTCTATAGAAAAAGTGAGGCTTTTTCTATAGAAAAAGTGAGGCTTTTTCTATAGAAAAAGTGAGGCTTTTTCTATAGAAAAAGTGAGGCTTTTTCTATAGAAAAAGTGAGGCTTTTTCTATAGAAAAAGTGAGGCTTTTTCTATAGAAAAAGTGAGGCTTTTTCTATAGAAAAAGTGAGGCTTTTTCTATAGAAAAAGTGAGGCTTTTTCTATAGAAAAAGTGAGGCTTTTTCTATAGAAAAAGTGAGCGACACTCGGTTTTTCTATAGAAAAAGTGAGCGACACTCGGTTTTTCTATAGAAAAAGTGAGCGACACTCGGTTTTTCTATAGAAAAAGTGAGCGACACTCGGTTTTTCTATAGAAAAAGTGAGCGACACTCGGTTTTCTATAGAAAAAGTGAGCGACACTCGGTTTTTCTGTAGAAAAAGTGAGGGACGCTCTGTTTTTCTATAGAAAAAGTGAGGGACACTCAGTTTTTCTATACAAAAAAGTTTTTCTATACAAAAAAGTTTTTCTATACAAAAAAGTTTTTCTATAGAAAAGTGTTTTTCTATAAAAAAAAAGTTTTTCTATAGAAAAAAGTTTTTCTATAGAAAAAACTTTTTCTATAGAAAAAAGTTTTTCTATAGAAAAAAGTTTTTCTATAGAAAAAAGTTTTTCTATAGAAAAAAGTTTTTCTATGGAAAAAAGTTTTTCTATGGAAAAAAGTTTTTCTGTAGAAAAAAGTTTTTCTGTAGAAAAAAGTTTTTCTATAGAAAAAAAGTTTTTCTCTAGAAAAAGTTTTTCTCTAGAAAAAAGTTTTTCTATAGAAAAAAGTTTTTCTCTAGAAAAAGTGAGCCTCAGTTTTTCTATAAAAAAGTGAGATAGCCTCAGTTTTTTCTATAGAAAAGTGAGCGAGCCTCAGGTTTTTAAATTGCGGCGTGTTATTGCTTATGTTAAATGTTTAGTTATGGGAACTGAGATCCCTTATTCACGAATTTTGGATGATTTTGCTCCCATGAGACCATTTCGATTGATTGAACAAATTATGAGTACTTTGGGACTAAAAACATTTTTATTTTGGCGTCATCTTGTTTGAAGGACAATTCACGCAATTAAGCCACTGTTCTCTTATTAGAAAATTTCCCGTATTTTTTCTCTATAACTTTTTTAGAACTTTCTCAAATGACTGCAACTGACATTTAAATGTCTACAAAAAGTGCGTGTTTGTTTTGAAATTTTTTTTTATTTTTTTGTGCCACAATGATTGATGAGGGTTAATTAAGGTTCTTGTGTTCTATTCTATTGAAAAGGGACAAGGATTTTTCGAGTCACACAAATTGTTATAAAGGATATTATTGAGAAAAAAATATAAAATTTATTTTCCACCTTTTGTGTTTAATTTTAGATTTACATTACAAAGTCTAAGTACCTGATAGTCATTAAATTCTTTTAATAAAAAAACTGTTTCTCATTAAAGATTTTTTTCATTTTCGTTTTTCTCAAAAAAAGAAATTTGTGATAATTTCTTTTAGATTTTCTTTTTGCTTTAGTTTTCGTTTGTTTTCTTAGGAACTCAAAGCATCAAAGAAGATACCTTAGAAGTCAATTAGAACTTACACTTGACTAGTTTTATTCATTTGGCTAATGACGACATTTTTTTTTGGTTAGTTTTTTTCTGCAGATTTTACATTTAATTAAAAAAATTATTTTGGTCTTTTATAGTAATTTCAATAAATAAAAAAAAAAACAGTTTTTTTCATTTTTTTAATTGTTTTATTTTGTAAAAGAAATTAAAAATGGTTTTTAATTCAATATTTTCTGTTCACAAAAAAATCATTAAATTTTCATTTAAATGAAACCGAAAAAATCATTAACAACATCATCAGCTGTCTTCAACATATAATTGAATTTCAAAAATGAATTGCCATAAAAATATATAAATGTTTTTTGGTTGTCACTTGGTTGTGGCTGCCCCAAATCTAAAAAAAAAATATAAATGAATTTTTGTTGTTCAGAATTTCAACATAATAAATTTGTAATTAACACTATACAATGCCCCTTAAAAAAGAAATATACAAAATCTACATATAAAAAATTGGTCAGTCATACTGGACTTTATGGTACTCTATACTAGTAAGAATATGTCAACCGATTGTCTCATTAAAAATGTAGGTATTTTGAGGAAAATTAGAGTTAGATTAATTGAATTTGGTAAAACAAACATTTTTATCATTTCTATCAAATTTTGTTTAAAAAAATCAGGGTAGGAGCAGGAGGAGTTGCACCCCCATAAAAAAACTTTTTATAGGGCTTCTTCAGAAGAAATAGAGGTAGAGTAACTGAACTTAGAACAATTTAGATTTAAAGAATTCTCAAGTAATATTATTTAAAACAAGCAAGAAATTGCTATAGTCGGTCAAGCCCGACCATACGATACCCTTCACCACTAGAGTAAAATATATTCTTTTACCCGTATAAAGACAATTATTTACCAAATTTTGCCATCATACAAACATTTTCTCAAAACTTATATATTTAAGCTATTTCCGTTATTTCAACTCATATGAGGGCTAGGGTCAAATGTGGACCGATTGTCTTGAAATTTAACAACTTGATTACAGTGCTTACAAAAATTGTGTGTGCCAAAAATAAATATAAAATTGTCATTTTCTTTAGATTTACCAGCGTTTTAGTGATTTTTGTCCCATTTAGTGCGTTTTGATAGAAGAGTTTATATGGGAACTATGGTCAAATGTGGACCGATTTCAGCGAAATTTGGTACAGTGATTTAGGATTACATAAGCAGTATTTGTTTTAAATTTCATGAAAAAATATTGGTGACAAAAATATTTGTGGCAAAAATATCAATTCCGGGAAGTGGGAGCTATGGGAGGTACCTTAAATAACGGACCGATTTTGACAAATTTCAATAGTCCCACTAACAAAAAAATTATCTGTGCCAAATTTCATAAAATTATCTTTCGAATTGCGACCTTTAGTTTGATTGCAAGGTTTACATGGGGATCCAGCCACCCAGCCGTCCAGCCAGACGGACGGACGAGGTGACTGACATCCCTAAATCGACTAAGAAAGTGATTCTAAGCCTATTGCTATACTGGGTCTAAGACAAATATTTCCATGCGTTTCATACATCAGCACAAACTTATAATAATACCCTTTCCATCTATGGTGGTGAAGGGTATAAAAACCAGATCGGAGCCGGAGGAGTCGCACCCCCATAGTAAAAATATACTTTTTATAGGATATAATCAGAAAAATTGCAGATAATATAATCAATCTTATCAAATTTTATTGAAAAAAACAGGATCGGAGCAGGAGAAGCTGCCGCCCCATAGGAAAAATAAAGTTATTACATAGTATTTTCCGAAGGGTTAGAGGTAGAGTAACTAAACTTAGTACAAAAAAAAGCAGAATCGGAGCACGGGGAGTTGATTTCCCTTTGGAAACAAGAAACTTAATACAGGGTATCTTCTTCTTAGAATAATCGACAGTTTTAGCATTCTTTTCGATTTTTGTTAAAAAAAACAGGATCAGAGCAGGGGATTTTCTTCCCCCATACTAAGAAAATACTAATTTTTGTGTATTTCCATTGATTAGTTTGGTTAAGGTTATGCTGGCTAGGTCTAGGATGAACTTTTTTTTTTTTTGAAAATAAGCAAAGAAATGCTGTTACTCTGAATCCCTGCGCTACCACATAATTAGCCGACTCGTTCTTGATTTTCCCGCCGCTGGTTTATTTTCTCTAGAGACATTTGCAAAACGGGGCTTAGGTGAAAAAAACACATACAATAGATAGCGAAGATTTTCTATAAAATGTGCTTCATGATCAATTAGTCAAATCCGCAGCTTTCTCAAGAACTAGACATCGCCAAGACCTCTTTAAGAGGAATTTGCAAACAAGCTGACTCTAGAATTGAAGCCGATGGACCACACAGCCCGACAAAATGAATAATTTTTTGGTGACTTAGATTTCTTAAGCAGTTTGTATGCATCTGGTATTGGGCTTCAATGCCTCTAATTCATTTTTTTTTTCTATGCGCTCTAGTTTTCGAGATATTAATTTTTTTAGAAAACTTCATAGTTACTCTATTTAAAGTAACGTAACCAATAAACCGTTCATTCTATTCAGTTAAAATTCGGCTGCAATATTATCTTTCTGCTGCATTAACATTATTATAGTTCAGTGAAGTAGTTTAAGAGATATCGCTCAACTTTGAATGGACAATTTTAATTTTTTTAAAAATCATAAAAAATAGAGAAGACCACAAATTTTCCATTATTTTCATTTTGCCATATAGGGAAATATGTTACGCATATATCAGGCTATATCCTCTTAAAATCCGTTCACAAGTGCAGGTTAAGGCTCCACTTTTCGTGTTGTGCTGTGCCATTTGAAATGTTTTGTCTTTTATTAAAAAAAAAAAGGTTGGTAAGCCGAGGAAATGTCATCTCAAAATTATTACCTGCTCCCAATGACAAATGTAAAATTACAAAATTTCTTTCATAAACTTTAGAACAACGTGGACCCAATCTAATATCGATGGTTGCTTTGGTTAATGTTTTTCTGAAAGACCTTTCCAAAGATATGTTCTGAAACTTTGGTATAAATGGGAGAAACAAAATTTTCAACAAAGTCAGTCAGTTTTGACCGACTTATGGCTCGATTATGTATTGCAACCGAATTTTAGTTGATTCGTCTACTGGCAACGCAACCAATAAAAAAAGTTTTATTGTATATGGCAACACATGTCAGTTGCTAAAAGTTATCAAAATTTGTGACTGGCAACTAAGAAGGAGAAAATTGTACACAAATAAAATTAGTGCTTGATTAAGATTTTTTTTGGATCGAAGTTTCCAGAATTCCCTTGGAAATGTTGCAACCTACACTGACGATTATTCTGAAGTAAGTCATATAATTAATTGAGCGAAAAACTCTGTCAAATTTTAAGTGACCCAAAAACTTAAAAATACAGACTACAAACCGGTTTATTTGAAAATAAAGATTCCATGCATTGTCGAATGTACAGAAGCACACATGTGCTTATCATAGGACCATGGAGCTATATTTTTTCCAAATTTTTTCAAACAAAATTAACAGCAAATACAAATTCGTGGTTGCTGAAATAACTGGCAACTAGAATTGACTCTTGTTGCCATCTATAATATAATAAATAGTTGGCAAGGCAACTGAGGTTCTGTTATCGGTTATCAGTTGCCACACATAATGTCATTTTGGCAACCCAATTAATGTTAAGTTGCAATACACAATCGACATTTTTGTTATTTTCTGATCATATTTGACTCTTTTTCGACTGCCGCGGACGATTAAAACAATCGAATATGCTATCATTTTCGATTCGAAAAAGACTGTGCTTTGGGGAGAAAATGGTACCCTAGCCGCGACTCCCTTAAGAGAATCTTTTATGAGCACCTTTATGAATCTTTTACGAGCCATTTTGGACTCGATTTTGATTATTTTTTTAGTTGATCCAAAACAAGTAACATTGCCTTTATAATTGTACATACGTAGAGTGTGTTTATACGAATTGAGTTACCTTAGAGAGAGAGAGAGAGAGAGAGAGAGAGAGAGAGAGAGAGAGTGATTAAGTTTGGTGTAAAGCCTATTTTTAGAACACTGAAGAAGTTGCGCTATTTCTTGTTATTTTATTTATTTTTTATCGACGGCCGCGAACTGGGATTGAACTCAGGCTAAAAATGATATCTTATGTTTAGTCGTCGGCGTTCTAGCCCACTTAGCTATAGCATCCATTATCTATGCGCGCTAAAAAGTATTTTAAAAACAACACCATAGGAGTAACCTTTTTATCGTCTAACTGTGCAAAATTTGTTTGCAAAATAGCATTAAAAACTATCGAATTTCAATCCCTTAAATGTTTGATTTTTAATGGATATGCTTTTTGTTATTGTATTTTTAAATAGTAAGTTTTAAAGCATAAGCGCGAATCTACTTCGACTAGTTTTTTAATCGCGCAGACGACAAATCGTCCAAACTGGTTAAAAAAGACTCATTTGTGTGATTTTTCAAAAAATGGTGATTTTGCAAAAAATGGCTGACTGGGGAGCCATTAATCTTCGTATTTTCATCAAAACTGATAGATAAGTAGACAAATGTACGGTCATCGTAAAAGCGACATAGAAAGTCTCCCAAAGTCGATTAAAAGTGAGACTCAGATCAATATTTCTTCGAGTTACAAACACCATCACAAACTCAATAAGTGTAACCCTTTTCACCTATTCTGGTGTAGGGTATAAAAACACACACAAATTTATTTATAAAGTAAGTAAAAAAAAACACACAGAAAGTAAATTGTTAAACAAATATTTTTAACCTTTTAGGGTCAAAATTATTTGTTCATTGAGTTAAAGGGGTGTAACGATTTTTGTCGAGAATTTGTATTGTTCATTGGGTTGCATTTTTTTTTGATATCGCATGCGATATATTTCTTTTGCAGTCACATCTACAACCGTTTTCGTGTACCTGAATTGTAGTAAGATATCAATATGCTCAGAGAGATACCAGTTACCGCTAGTTAAAATTTTTTGTCTTTATTTTGCAAACAGAAAGACAATTGAGTATCATAAATAATTAAACATTTCTTTTTAATTCATTGATTTTGTACCCAAAATCATCACCTTTTTAGAGGTCATATTTAGCCAAATTCTTGTCTATCCACAAATTCAAGATCATTTATCAGTGTACAGTCAATAGTGTTTAAACAAAAAAAAAAAAAATTACGGAGAATTTTTTTTTACAATTTTGAAAAATTCTTAATATTAAAACATTAATATTAAACATTACCTAAGTGCTAAAACACATTTTTATAATTTTGTGCAGTATTGCCGAACATAGAGCGAAGTAAAAAAAAAAAAATCAAAAAGGTATTAATTAGTATTATATAATTTCTTGTGAAAATTTTAAAATTAAAATAAAACCAATTTATTCAGGATCGCATCATACACATGTAAAAGGTTTTGCTTTAAGGCAAAAAAAATTGGTTGTCCTGGAGCTAGGCTCCAGATTGAGGCCGTTTCCTTTATCCTAATGAAGTTATATATGGTGACGTCCCTAACATAACCTTGGTTGTGAGTTGTCGCATTGGACTTCAAATTGCATAGCATCAAATCACGTGTTTTTTTTTTACCTTTAATCAGGAACATTTTCTTAAAATATTATTAGTACCCGAAACCAATTAAATTTTGTTGTATAAAACTACTATATTTTCCTATTTACCAATTATAAATCTAATTTATATTAACTATTTTGCTAATTATTACATTTCGTAATCGATAAGAACTACTTAAATTGCTAAGTTAATTCTGAGACTACTCGTAAATACTTAAAATTTTAATATTTATTGTATAAAAATATTTCATTCGACTCATATACATAAATATTTTTTTTTATATACAAAAATTATCTAAAATTATTTACTAAATATTTTTTAACAAAAAATTAAACTACCTTATACTTATTAATTATCACTAACTTTTTTTTCGAGTGTATAAAGTATCTGAAATTTTTACATATCTTTAAAATTTTACATACATATTAACATATTACTTACAAAAACATATTCAAAACTTAAACAAAAAAATCAGAAAAAAGAAAACATCACATCACGGATTTCCTATGTTGCTGGGCCCACCAAGAGGAACTAGTGAATGGAACACAACCAAATAAAAATTCAAGTTTTGTAAGTAATAACAAAAACAATATTATTATTGAATTTACTTTTATAATTTAATTACTCTCTGTCCAAGTCAGTCCGATTTTATATTGTCCCATAATGCTCTTTTAAATATCATTAATATTTTGTTATAATCAGTCATAAAGTTAGTCTTGCTCAAATATGTAGCTTACCTATTTTGTTATTATTATTTCTTATTATTATTATTAATTTCATTCATATCAATAAATTTTTATCTTTTTGAATTACTAGAAAGAAAATGAATCTTTAAATTGTTAAATTTTTGGGGAATAACAACAACGATGAGGTTTACTTACAAATAGGTAAAGTCATGTAATCTTAGGGACAACTTTCAAAAGCTCAGGGTATATTGGTTGTCACGGTGTGAAGACAAGGGTGGGAATGAGTGTACCCTACATGGCGCATACCTTGCCATGGTTTTTATTGAAATATATCTAGATACTTTCTAATTCAACTATTTTTGGCCCACTCTTTGGTAGTTATATTTGGCATGAGGAGTGGGTTATATGTTACAGCGCATAGGGAAATGGGTTAAGAACCACTGCCACTAATATTCTAGCCGGACTCAAGCTATCATGCCGCTGAAACCTTCATTTACCTCTAAAACATATCTATCAGAATTTTTATTATTTGTAAACATAAAACCGGCGCGTAACATATATGGCGCCCAACGCAAAGCTATCTTAGATTTTGTTTCTACAATTTTTATTTATTAATTTCATTTATTTTCATGCTGTCTGAAGTGTCAATTAGTTATCTGATTGATGAGCAAACTAAAATATTCCACCTAACTTGTATTTCGTATTGGGAGTCCTTGTTACTTAATTTTTCAGAGATTTGTTTCTAGTAGCACCAATAGCAAATATGAGTTTAACACAAACAGTTGGTTAAATGGAAACTAGAAGTCCTGGAAGTCCGAAAAGTTTAAAATTTCATTCTTCTACTTTCGCCGCACCAGGTTATCGAAAATTGTTAACCGCGTTATTTGTGTTACCGTCAAATAATGTCTGAAGATCATAGGTATCTTTAAAAGTTAACAAATCTTTCAAATAAGTAGATCCGAATATTATTTTTTTTTCAAAACAAAAATTATTTCGCTGCTACTCTGTATAAAAGATTACATGACTATTTTTTTTGTATAATACTTTTATTAATGTTGTTATTCCCACAAAATTTATATCAAATTTAAAATCCAAACACTTTTGAAAATTTTTTTTGAAACACAATTCCTAATATACAATTTCTATAGTTAAGATTTTTCCTAATAGAATCAAAACTACATAGACCAAAACATTTTTATTTCTTTCTCTCAAAAACGAAAGTTCTCAGATTTTTCTTTTCTGCTAAAAGCTAGTAATATCAGTTCTATTCAATCCTTCTGATTTTGTTTTATAATATTACTTAATGGACTAAATTGGTCCTAAGCGTTATGATAACACGAAACGCCGCTCGGGGATGGCATAATAAATCTAGCAGTAGTCGAACAAGTTTGCCTTCTACTGAAAACAACACTTCGGGTAAAAACCAAAGCCCATCTAGTAACTCCAAAACTCGTGACGTAACCCCTATCGCAAAACAAACGAATAAGAAAAAGCCTCAAGAAGCCCAGGTTTCAAATACAAATTCATCTAGCCTTATCAATCAAAACCAAAAGACTCAAACAAATACAGATACACGAAATCAAAGCTCTCCAAACGTTGAAATCATGGATCAAAATAACCTTGAAAATACACATACAAAACTTTTTGTAAACCTTTCGACCTTACGAAACGCAAGTGCAGATCAATCTGAATTACCATCTGGTTCAAATAGCATTCAAAATCAAACTGGCAATTTAGTTCCTAATGAAACTACTAGCGTTTCATCTTTTGATTCTTTAATAACTCTCATGGAACAAACCATGAGAAATACCAGGGAAGAATTCAGGAAAGAATTGTGTTCTATAAGAGAAAGTATTTCACAGATAGGATCTGTAAATCCTCCAGGTTCCGATAGGTTACCAAATATGGCAAATAGTCCTGCTCATGGGAATTTTAATAACTTAAGTACCAATACAAATACTCAAAACAATTATTCCCCAGAATTTCAAGCAAGATCATCTTTGAATGTAGAAGCAAATATTAAACTAGAAAAATGGAAAATTTCATACGACGGTTTTGGGTCCGTATCCGATTTTCTATTTAAGGTAGATACACTACGTGAAAGATCAAGATGTTCCGATAACCATATTTTATCAAATTTTCATGTGTTGTTAGTTGGTAAAGCTGAACAATGGTATTGGCTCTTTACAAAACTAAATCCAAACGTTTCTTATCCCCTTTTACGCCAAGCTCTTACAAGAGAATTTGGTCACCTAGAATCAGACCACGATATAATTTTAAAAATTTCGTCAAGAAAACAACAGTTTAAAGAAACGTATGACGATTTTCATACAAATATTGTATCGATGAATTCGAGACTTCAAACACCTTTACCTGATGCTACTCTAATTGATATTATAAAGAGAAATGTAAACCCAAATCTTAAATTCTTGTTGTTTAATTCGGTATCAAAAACATTAAATGATTTAAGAGACATTGCACGTAGAGCAGAAAAAGTACTTATAGATAACAAGCATCAAGTTCCCAATTTAGCACCAACTCGCAGCATAAATGAACTTGACGGGTCAGCTTGCGAAAACGACGATTTTGATGAAAGCGATCCACAGCTAGAAGCAATTCATCTTTCCAAGAAAAGAAATAAGTATGATTATTCACAAATTCAATGCTGGAACTGCATGTCCTTGGGACATTCGTACATTTACTGCCCAGATGAAATACGAAAACCATTTTGCTTTAAATGTGGACACAAAGGAGTTCTTACTCTAAAATGTCCAAACAAACATGGTCCCTTTAAGCAGGGAAACCAGAAATCGGGCGAAATGGTTACCGGGGACACTCGTCCAATACCCCCTACCCCGAGTTTAAACTGAATACAAGCTCAACAACTACAAATAGCACTGAGGAAAATATATCTTTAAAATCATTTCAAAATCAATACCAGATCGTATCCAGAAAACCATCGTCGAAGATACTAAAATGTAGGGAACGTTGTAAAAACCGTAGGTTGGTTCGTAAAATGTTGGAATCAACTATACTTCATGGACCAGATGATCGACCGTTTGCACAAATTAAAATTTTTAATGACGTTTTAATAGGTTTGTTAGACTCAGGGGCAAATGTTTCAGTTCTAGGAAAAAATTGTTTATTTTTTATAGAAAACAATAAAATCGCTTATAGACCTTTAAAATCCACTTTAAAAACTGCAAATGGCTCCAATCAGAATGTTATTGGTTCATGTATACTACCAGTTCTTTTTAAAAATGTTTTAAAAGACATAGAGTTCTATCTGGTGCCATCCTTAAATCAGGAAGTTTATCTTGGCATTGATTTTTGGAAAAATTTTGCCTTAGCCCCCGATATTTTTCCATCAGTCTCAGCCCTTGATCTAGATTCATCAATACCAATCGATTCAGAACCCGTTACAAAATTTCACAAGCTTTCTAACGAACAAAAGCTCACTTTAGAAAAGACAATTTTACAATTTCCTTCATTTGAAAAATTAGGACTGGGTTGCACACACTTGCTGGAACATAACATAGATACAGGAGATGCAGTTCCTATTAAATCAAGACATTATCCTTTATCTCCTCCGCGACAAGAAGAAGCGTTCAAAGAAATTGAGAGACTTCTTGATATGGGCGTAATTGAAGAATCAAACTCTCCATGGTGTTCACCCGCTGTCTTGGTACGTAAACCTGGAAAGATACGTTTATGTATAGATTCAAGAAAACTGAATGCAGTCACCAAAAAAGACTCTTATCCATTACCCCATATAAACGGTTTACTTAGTAGATTAAAAGATACATATTTTATCAGCGGTATTGACCTCAAGGACGCCTTTCTTCAAATAAGGCTTACTGAAACCTCTAAAGAGAAAACGGCATTTGCCGTTCCAGGTAAGCCCTTGTATCAGTACAAGTTTATGCCGTTCGGACTATGTAACGGTCCCCAAACCATGAGTCGCCTTATGGATAAAGTAATTCCATCAAGGCTTAGGGATAATGTATTTATCTACTTAGACGACTTATTGGTTTGCAGTTCCAATTTTGATTATCATGTGAATTTATTACAAGAAGTTGCGTTATGTCTTAAAAAAGCCAATTTAACTATAAATGTAGAGAAAAGTAAATTTTGCCAAACCGAGATTCGTTATTTAGGCTACATTGTTGGGAACGGCTGCTTAAAGGTGGATCCCGATAAGGTTAGCTCGATAGAAAACTTTCCGTTACCCAAAACGCCGAAACAAGTGCGCAGATTCATTGGAATGACAAATTGGTACAGATCGTTTGTTAATAATTTCTCAGATCTTTCAGCTCCCCTAACTGACTGCCTTAAAAAAACACAAAAGCCATTTGCCTTATCCGTTGAGGCAATAAAAGCCTTTGAAAAGCTTAAAAAGGCTTTGTCGACAGCTCCTGTTTTGGCACAGCCAGATTTTAAAAGGGAGTTTGTAATTCAGTGTGACGCATCAAAGGTTGGAGTTGGTGGAGTACTTCTTCAGTACGACGATCTCGGTAAGGAACACCCTATATCATTTGTTTCCCAAAAACTGAACAAAGCTCAGAAGAACTACACAGTTACAGAGCTAGAGTGTATGGCGGCAGTTGTTTGTGTGAACAAATTCAGGCCTTATATAGAGGGTTTACCTTTCCGCATTTTAACCGACCATTCTTCCCTAAGGTGGCTCATGTCACAGAAAGACTTAAGCGGAAGATTGGCTCGCTGGAGTCTTAAATTGCAAAGATATGACTTCTCTATTGAACATAGAAAGGGCTCTTTAAACGTTGTCCCTGATTGCCTGTCGAGATTTGATACTGACGAATTGGCTTTAACTGATAGCCATTTTGAAATAGACTTGGCATCACCAGAATTTAAAAATGAGGAATATCAAAATATTATAAAAACTGTCGAGGAAAGCAAAGGTTCGTTGCCAGATTTGTGCATCCAAGATAATCTCGTCTTTAAACGTGTTATGTTCAGGTCAGGTTCGATTGACCAAGAAGAAAGTCTATGGCGTCTTTGGCTTCCAAAAACACTCCATGACACTGCAATTCAATATGCACATAATTCAATAGCAGCTTGCCACGGTGGATTTCAGAAAACCTTGGAAAGAGTCAGACAAAAGTATTTTTGGCCCACCATGGCTAAGGATATAAAAAATTATGTAAAAAATTGCGATATGTGTAAGGTTATTAAACCTAATAATAGTATTTCCAGACCCCCAATGGGGAATCAATTTTTCACTAATAGGGCATTTGAGAGGTTATATTGTGATTTCTTGGGCCCTTATCCCCACACAAAAGCAAAAAATTCTGTAATTTTTATATGTCTCGATCATTTGACAAAATTTCTATTTTTAAAACCCCTTAAATCTGCAACATCAGCCAACGTTATATTGTATTTTCAGCAAGAAATTTTCCCAATGTTCGGTGTACCTAGATGCATCCACAGCGACAACGCAAAACAGTTCGCCTCTCGAGAGATGAAAGATTTTATGAAAATGTACAACATACGGCATATTACTACTGGATTTTACGCACCGCAATCGAATGCCTCAGAAAGAGCGAATCGTGAGATCATAGCAAAGATTAGGAGTTTTTTAGCAGGCCATAAAGATCACAGTAATTGGGATGAATACATCCCACAGATCCTTTCAGTTTTAAGGAGTGATTACCACTCCTCTATAAAATGCTCTCCCTATTACGCAACCTTCGGTCAAAACATGATACATCATGGAAATACATACACCATTTTGGATAGACTTGGATGTATAAAAGGCGAAGATGTTTGTATTTTAGATAAGGCAGATAAAATAAACAGAATTAGAGACAAAGTTAGACTCAATCTAAATGAGGCTTACGAGAAAGCTAGTAAGAATTATAATCTTAGAACAAGGCCGATATCTTTTCTTAAAGGACAAATAGTATTTAGAAAAAATTATGTCCTTAGTGATTTATCTAAAAGAATAAATAAAAAATTCATGCCGAAATACATAAAATGTAGGATACGCGAAAAACTAGGTAATTCATTATATGAAATAGAAGATCTAAGTGGTAAATATGTTGGCAAATACCATGCATCAGATATCAAAGCTTAGTCTAGCCCGGCTTTTGTGGGTCGTGCCACACAGGGTTAAATCATCAAATAATAAAAATTGCATTTCATTGTAATCCTTATTGTTATTGTATCCTGCGTATTGGCTAAGTTCAGTTCTATTTTCCAATTATAGTAAATTATTCTTTTGCCTTCTTTCTATGTCACAAAAATTTTTTTTTTCCTGTTCATTTTTACATTAATAAATATAAAAATAAAGCAGTTTTGTAACGATTTTTGTCGAGAATTTGTATTGTTCATTGGGTTGCATTTTTTTTTGATATCGCATGCGATATATTTCTTTTGCAGTCACATCTACAACCGTTTTCGTGTACCTGAATTGTAGTAAGATATCAATATGCTCAGAGAGATACCAGTTACCGCTAGTTAAAATTTTTTGTCTTTATTTTGCAAACAGAAAGACAATTGAGTATCATAAATAATTAAACATTTCTTTTTAATTCATTGATTTTGTACCCAAAATCATCACCTTTTTAGAGGTCATATTTAGCCAAATTCTTGTCTATCCACAAATTCAAGATCATTTATCAGTGTACAGTCAATAGTGTTTAAACAAAAAAAAAAAAAATTACGGAGAATTTTTTTTTACAATTTTGAAAAATTCTTAATATTAAAACATTAATATTAAACATTACCTAAGTGCTAAAACACATTTTTATAATTTTGTGCAGTATTGCCGAACATAGAGCGAAGTAAAAAAAAAAAAATCAAAAAGGTATTAATTAGTATTATATAATTTCTTGTGAAAATTTTAAAATTAAAATAAAACCAATTTATTCAGGATCGCATCATACACATGTAAAAGGTTTTGCTTTAAGGCAAAAAAAATTGGTTGTCCTGGAGCTAGGCTCCAGATTGAGGCCGTTTCCTTTATCCTAATGAAGTTATATATGGTGACGTCCCTAACATAACCTTGGTTGTGAGTTGTCGCATTGGACTTCAAATTGCATAGCATCAAATCACGTGTTTTTTTTTTACCTTTAATCAGGAACATTTTCTTAAAATATTATTAGTACCCGAAACCAATTAAATTTTGTTGTATAAAACTACTATATTTTCCTATTTACCAATTATAAATCTAATTTATATTAACTATTTTGCTAATTATTACATTTCGTAATCGATAAGAACTACTTAAATTGCTAAGTTAATTCTGAGACTACTCGTAAATACTTAAAATTTTAATATTTATTGTATAAAAATATTTCATTCGACTCATATACATAAATATTTTTTTTTTATATACAAAAATTATCTAAAATTATTTACTAAATATTTTTTAACAAAAAATTAAACTACCTTATACTTATTAATTATCACTAACTTTTTTTTCGAGTGTATAAAGTATCTGAAATTTTTACATATCTTTAAAATTTTACATACATATTAACATATTACTTACAAAAACATATTCAAAACTTAAACAAAAAAATCAGAAAAAAGAAAACATCACATCACGGATTTCCTATGTTGCTGGGCCCACCAAGAGGAACTAGTGAATGGAACACAACCAAATAAAAATTCAAGTTTTGTAAGTAATAACAAAAACAATATTATTATTGAATTTACTTTTATAATTTAATTACTCTCTGTCCAAGTCAGTCCGATTTTATATTGTCCCATAATGCTCTTTTAAATATCATTAATATTTTGTTATAATCAGTCATAAAGTTAGTCTTGCTCAAATATGTAGCTTACCTATTTTGTTATTATTATTTCTTATTATTATTATTAATTTCATTCATATCAATAAATTTTTATCTTTTTGAATTACTAGAAAGAAAATGAATCTTTAAATTGTTAAATTTTTGGGGAATAACAACAACGATGAGGTTTACTTACAAATAGGTAAAGTCATGTAATCTTAGGGACAACTTTCAAAAGCTCAGGGTATATTGGTTGTCACGGTGTGAAGACAAGGGTGGGAATGAGTGTACCCTACATGGCGCATACCTTGCCATGGTTTTTATTGAAATATATCTAGATACTTTCTAATTCAACTATTTTTGGCCCACTCTTTGGTAGTTATATTTGGCATGAGGAGTGGGTTATATGTTACAGCGCATAGGGAAATGGGTTAAGAACCACTGCCACTAATATTCTAGCCGGACTCAAGCTATCATGCCGCTGAAACCTTCATTTACCTCTAAAACATATCTATCAGAATTTTTATTATTTGTAAACATAAAACCGGCGCGTAACAGGGGTCTTATTTCAACATCACTACACTCTCCTTTTTTTTATTTACTTGCATTTATTTATTTATTTGTAAAACATTATTATTTTATTTTATTGTTGCTTGATATTTTGGCTGTTATTGTCATGGCTTAGTTGTCTGTAAGTGTAAGTTGTGTTTTTTTAATCTGTTGGGTCCTCTTTAACCTTTTCCTAAACACCATCTATCCATTCATTCATTCAATCTTAAAAAAATCCATCCACTTCCACCGTTTTTTTTTTAATTTAACATTAACAAATGTTTAACATAGGAAATTTGTTTTATTTTTTTTGTCGGTTTCTTTCTATTTTTGTTCAGTTTTATTTAAAAAATTTTCAAATATTTCCAAAAAGGTGTGTCTCAGTCACATTTTAATGCTGATCCGATTATGTTGTCGTGATGTTATTTAAGTTTTTTTTTTATATTTTTTTGAAAACACACTTTTCTTGTTCTTTGGTTACTTTATTTTCATCTAGTAAATATTTTTTTATATTAAGTATTTTGTCTGATTTGACCTTCTCGTGCATTGGAAAAGGTATTAAAAAAAGAAAAAAAATCATTTTGTACCCTTTTCAAACGATTATGGTCATATAACATATAGAAATTATTAAGTATTCAGTTATTGTAAAAAAAATGTAAAGTGTAATGCCAGGATTAAAAATTATTAAAAATATTGAAAAAAAAAAAATAAATAAAATTCCAAAGTACTTTACAGCGTTTAAGGGCTTAAGGGTTTCGGTAATGTCTACAGTAATGGTATAGGTTCAATTTTGTTAATCACTATTTAATTAGTTTTTTTAATGGAAATTATAGTTTTTATTCAAAATTTCTATTAAGTAAAATTAATTTTTTGAAATATTTAAGATGAGGTACCATTTTTCCACTATTTTTCCTATCCCTTATTATATTTTTGGATACTAATACCAAATATAAAATCTCTCCAGGACACCAATCTCGATCCATTTTAGAAAACAACAACAAAAGTGTTGCAAATAAAGAAAAAATAAAACTGAAAAATGTTGGGTGTTTCTGTTCAGATGATAATCTTTGCTTTATGTTGATATTTGTTGGACACAATAATTCGTATATATTCTGTCTCGCAAATAAGATATAATGTGTGGTTTTCGCTATGTCTAGAATTAGAGATAATCCTCCTGAAGAGATGGCCTAACTAACCATCGAAACCATCAACATTTTTCTATTTACTACAATAACAAATAATTGTAATAAATTGGGATCTTAGTGCAATACACTACAGTAAAACCTTTTTATTAAATGTTTGATGTCTCGAAATTTTTGTAACGCCCATTTTAACAAAATTTTTTTATCAAAAATTTTTCTATAGAAAATTCTTTTCAAAAATTTTTGGACAAAAAAAATGTTTCTATAGAAAATTCTTTTAAAAAATTTTTCCAAAGAAAAGTTTTTGTATCAAAAATTTTTCTATAGAAAAATTTTTGTAATAAAAATTTTTCTATCGAAAATTTTTTATCAAAAATTTTTCTACAGAAAATTTTTTTATCAAAAATTTTTTTACAGAAAATTTCTTATTCAAAATTTTTCTATAGAAAGTTCATTTATCAAAAATTTTTCTATAGAAAATTTTTTTATCAAAAATTTTTCTACTGAAATTTATTTTTATCAAAAATTTTTCTATGGAAAATTTTATTTAAATATCAAAAATTTTTCTATAGAAAATTTTTTTATCAAAAATTTTCTTATAGCAAAATTCTTATTCAAAATTTTTATATAGAAAATTTTTTTATCAAAAATTTTTTTATAGAAAATTTTTTTATCAAAAATTTTTCTATAGAAAATTTTTTTATCAAAAATTTTTTATAGAAGAAGGGGGGTAAGATGTTTTAAAATAAACAAGTTTATTTTAAAAATAAGCTGAATGCATGCAGTTTTATCAAAAAATAACAAAATAGTATTTACATCCCGACTATTTTGTTATTTTTTGATAAAACTGCATGCATTCAGCTTATTTTTAAAATAAACTTGTTTATTTTAAAACATCTTACCCCCCCCCCCCCCCTTCTTCACGGCACACAGTGGTTTACGGACGCTTTTTTTTGGAAATAATTCTGTAACTTTTGAACGACTGGAGATATTTGAATGAAATTTGACATGGTGGTAGTCAAGGAGTATTTGAGTTGGTTTTTAAAAGCACTGGTCCATGAGGGGTCGGGAGAGTGATTGATGGACCTTCAAAGTTGGTCACCTCGGGTGTTCGATTTTTTTAAAAATTCGCCAAAAATCCATTTATGTATGGATTGAAAAGAAATTTTAAACTTAAGTTGTCCTTGAGAAGATCTACAAAAAATATGCTTAAATGTGTAGGTTATCTCCTTTGGATTTCGAGATATTTGGGTAAAAAGGAATTTTTAGGTTGATTTTTTACCTCTTTTTTTAAGCTTTTTTTGATCTGGTGGACGCATCTGAGGACCAAAAATTTTTTAAGAATATTCTTTAAATTTGTTATAAAATTCTGAATAATTTTTGTGCAAGTTAGTTATAGAAATCTTCTTTTGTTTAAAAGTTAAAAATATTCAAAGTTGAAACTTACAAAAAATTTCGCTTTTTTTTTAGTTTTTCCCCAAAAGATAGCTATATTTTTTCACTAATAAAAAAATATTTTCTTAAGAAACATAAAAAGATTTTTAAAGTTTTTAAAAGAAAACATAATGAGAATGCGTATAAAACAAATTTCTTGCTAATTGGACTTTTGGTCCTCGCACATGTCCTCTCCAAAAAATGGCAATTTGTAAAAAAAAAAATTAGTTTAAACAAAAATTTCTCAAAAGGCAAAGCACCGATTTGAAAAAAATTATAATGTTCATATTTTCCAATATATCTGTTATTGATTAGAAAAGTTTTTTCTGAAACGCGCTGCAAATAGAGACAGTGTTGCCATATTTGTAAAAAAACTCATTTTTTGAAACACCTTTTTCCCCAGTTGGGAATTGGGGAATTTTTAAGTTAAAATTGGGAATTTTTTTTAGTCTATTGCTTTTACATCTTATTGGTCTACATTACTACAAAATTTCATTGTAATATCTTTATCCATGTCATTTCCACAGAATATCAAAGATTAAAAATATTTTCCTTAAAAAAGCAGAAAAACAATTTTTTTTTGTTTTACGATACAAAGTGTAAAAAAAGTAACGCACTTAAAAAAAACTTTTACTTAGTGCTAATCTCCTAGTCTTTCCCGATCTAATGATACTAAACATGTATATAAAGCATTAATACCGAGTCTTAAAAAACTCTGAAAAGTTTGGCCCCCGTAGCATTTTTACACTGTTTATTTAAATATAAGTGATGAATTTGTGCATATAAAGTTAATTATCATACTCAAATATTTCACTATTTTTAAGATGACAATGATCCTTCGCTAATAAACAAATATTTTCTTCAAAAAGATATAAATAGTTTTTTATTTTTTTAAAGAAAACATTATAAGAATGACTTAAAAAAATTTTATTCGATTTTGCCTTTTGTTCCAAGCTAAAAAATAAAATTTTAGTAAAAGATTCTAAATAAGTAAGTACGAGTAAGGCACCGATTTTGATAACAGTGTAAAGGTAATATATCCATAATTTGTAGCAAAAGTTTAATTAGAAGAGTACTTTTATAGTAACAGTGTGACAATTTATTTAAAATAAGATTTAAAGGCATTTTTCCGGTATTTAAAATTGGTGTATTTGAAAAAATTGCAAAATTATGTTAAGGTTATAAAATGTTTTTTAATGTGAAAGTTAATGCAATAGGTAAAAATTGTTACAACTTGGGTTTTTCATAATGGTCAGAAAGGATATGGTTACTCACCTCCATACAGGTAGGTTTTACGAGACGCACATATTGGTTGAGTTATATATGCACCTATTTTTAGAGGTAAAAAATACATTAATTCATTGATTTCTTTATTATTCTTTGGATACAGGTATATAAAAAAAATGTTTTTTTTTAATATAAAAAAGAAAGTTTTAAATGTAACTGCTATTAACAGTTAAAACATCATGGCTATAACATTGGAATTTAAAGTGTTGTGCGATATTCTTTTTGAACAACCAAGCAGTTCGAGAGCAGAAAAAATTAAAATAATCATGCGATATGCTAAAAGTCAAACTAACTCCATGATTCTCAATAGTGAGGAAGACAAAGTCGTAAAATTTGTAAAGTTATTTGAACTTAAAATTAAGTCGGTTAATTACTGTTTAAAAAGATTTGAATCTAAATTTAAAGACTGGCTGAAGGACTCAATTGAGCTTAAAACTTCTGGTGCTGGAGCCCCTCTAAAAAACTATGATGATCTCGGAGAAAGATCTAAAAAGATGCGATTATCCGAAGTTCTTTCTACTCATTCGGATACTGAAATCAAAGATTCCTTTAAGGAAGTGCTCAAACGAAATAATCAACCAGCTGAAGCTAAACAAATAGCAGATATTCTCCCAGAGGCTTCTCCTAAACGTCTTAAGCGAATTATTAAGAGTATACCAACTCCTTCTTCTCAATCAGAATTTTCGGAGGAAGAAGCACTTGCTCTTATGCTCGAGTTGAAATTGAGTAAAAATAAATATATTAAACTCTGTAAGGCATTACGAGACAAAGGACACTCAATTTTACCAGGATATAATGCGTTATTAAAAACCAAAAAAAACTTAATACCAACAAACGTGATAGGAGACGAAAGTGCATCTGTGGATTTATCAAAATTATTGGAAAATACGGCATCAAGGCTGATATCTACTACATTGTCTGAAGAAGAAGTCAAGAAACTTGACAACAAGGACTTAACTTTAATATGTAAATGGGGATGTGACGGTTTATCTGGATTACCGGAATACAAACAATCAACATCTCATCAGAACACAAATGACTACAGAAGCGTTTTTATGGCATCCCTAGTACCACTAAGATTAAGAAAGAATCGTTCTGAACCATCCACATCAAAAGAGCGTACTGAATATGTGTGGGTTAACACATCTCCAGGATCAAAGGCATTTTGCAGACCGATCAGATTCGAATATTTAAAAGAAAATGCAGCAAGCACAACAAATTGGGTTGATGATATCAAATATTCAATAGACAATTTGAGTCCAGTCTGCATAGACATACATGGATATTTGATTAATGTAAATTTTGAGCTTCAATTGACAATGATAGATGGAAAAGTAAGCAACGCTATAACGGAAACCCATTCAACTTGGAAATGCTCATTATGCGGAAAGAAGAAATCGGAATTTCTACAAACTTCAGAAGATGCATCAGCTAGTACTGCAATTAATCAAGAGGTTCTGGAATTTGGTATATCGCCCCTACATGCACGTATCCGATTTTTAGAATTTATGCTACATATAGCATATGATCTGAAATGTAGGAATATACCTGATAATCAGCTAAAATCCGTGAGAAATAATAAGGAACTGATTGAAATGAGATCCAGTGAAAAAAAAAGGATTCAGGAAGAATTCAAAACTATGACGGGTCTAAACATAGACAAACCACTTGTAGGATATGGCAGTACAAACGATGGTAATACGGCCAGGCGATTCTTTGAAAATTATGAAACAACTTCAAAGATTACTGGAATTGATGAGGAAGTTCTTCGTAAATGTTACGTAATATTATCGGCAATAAATAGCAAATATCAAATAAATGCTGAAAAATTTCATTGCTATGCCCTCAACGCGTTAACTCGTATACGACATTTGTATCACTGGAAAGAAATTACACCAACAGTTCATAAAGTCCTTCAACATGGTCGTGAAATAATTGAATCAAATCTTCTCCCACTTGGTGAACTGACAGAAGAGGCCCAGGAAGCGCGGAATTCAGATTTCAAGTATATCCAACTATTTAATACCAGAAAATGCTCAAGAAAATCGCAAAATCAGGATCTAATAAATTATCTCTTGTTGTCTTCTAATCCTGCTCTATCAACGATAAGAAAGAAATGGTGGAGCAGTTATACAAAAACTTCTGAAAACGAACACCTGGAAGAGGTTCTTGATATAATAGATTGTACTGATTATTTTACTGAAAATAAAAATTAAGTAAATAACTACTTTTATATAAATATGTAATAAAAACTGTAAGTTTAAACTTTAACTACAAATACTTCAATAAAATGTATTTCACCTTTTAATATAAGTACAAATTATTTACATTTTGATATTTCATAAATCCTCATGATATTTTCTTTAAAAAAATAAAAAAATATTTGTTTGTTATCGAAGGATCATTGTCATCTTATAGTGAAATATTTGAGTATGATTATTAATTTTATATGCACAAATTCATCACTTATATTTAAATAAACAGTGTAAAAATGCTACGGGGGCCAAAGTTTTCAGAGTTTTTTAAGACTCGGTATTAATGCTTTATATACATGTTTAGTATCATTAGATCGGGAAAGACTAGGAGATTAGCACTAAGTAAAAGTTTTTTTTAAGTGCGTTACTTTTTTTACACTTTGTATCGTAAAACAAAAAAAAATTGTTTTTCTGCTTTTTTAAGGAAAATATTTTTAATCTTTGATATTCTGTGGAAATGACATGGATAAAGATATTACAATGAAATTTTGTAGTAATGTAGACCAATAAGATGTAAAAGCAATAGACTAAAAAAAATTCCCAATTTTAACTTAAAAATTCCCCAATTCCCAACTGGGGAAAAAGGTGTTTCAAAAAATGAGTTTTTTTACAAATATGGCAACACTGTCTCTATTTGCAGCGCGTTTCAGAAAAAACTTTTCTAATCAATAACAGATATATTGGAAAATATGAACATTATAATTTTTTTCAAATCGGTGCTTTGCCTTTTGAGAAATTTTTGTTTAAACTAATTTTTTTTTTTACAAATTGCCATTTTTTGGAGAGGACATGTGCGAGGACCAAAAGTCCAATTAGCAAGAAATTTGTTTTATACGCATTCTCATTATGTTTTCTTTTAAAAACTTTAAAAATCTTTTTATGTTTCTTAAGAAAATATTTTTTTATTAGTGAAAAAATATAGCTATCTTTTGGGGAAAAACTAAAAAAAAGCGAAATTTTTTGTAAGTTTCAACTTTGAATATTTTTAACTTTTAAACAAAAGAAGATTTCTATAACTAACTTACACAAAAATTATTCAGAATTTTATTACAAATTTAAAGAATATTCTTAAAAAATTTTTGGTCCTCAGATGCGTCCACCAGATCAAAAAAAGCTTAAAAAAAGAGGTAAAAAATCAACCTAAAAATTCCTTTTTACCCAAATATCTCGAAATCCAAAGGAGATAACCTACACATTTAAGCGTATTTTTTGTAGATCTTCTCAAGGACAACTTAAGTTTAAAATTTCTTTTCAATCCATACATAAATCGATTTTTGGCGAATTTTTAAAAAAGTCGAACACCCGAGGTGACCAACTTTGAAGGTCCATCAATCACTCTCCCGACCCCTCATGGACCAGTGCTTTTAAAAACCAACTCGAATACTCCTTGACTATCACCATGTCAAATTTCATTCAAATATCTCCAGTCGTTCAAAAGTTAAAGAATTATTTCCAAAAAAAAGCGTCCGTAAACCACTGTGCGGCATTCTGCATATAGTAGCCGACGGCTACAGCAAGAATGTGGGAAGTGAAGGTAGATGAAAACTGAAAAATGTTTGTTTTTGTTCAGTCGATAATCTACGCTTTTACTTTTGGTTTATGAACATAATTCTTAATAGTTTTGTTTGTAAATTTAGTAATAATGCGAGGTTTTCGATCTGTCTAAATTGGGGATAATCCTCCTGAAGAGATGGCTTAACCAACCATCGAAACGCGTCGAGGAATTTGGTTTCTCAGCAAACATTTTTTGGCTTTTTATCAATAAATTGATCTGTTACATTAATAAATAAATGTAACAGGTTTGGGATCAAATGCAAATACACTTCTTTTTGGAAAATTTTTTTATTAAAAATTTTTCTATATAAATTTTTTTTATCAAAAAGTTTTCTATAGACAATTATTTTATCAAACATTTTTCTATAGAAATTTTTTTTAAAATATGTTTGTATAGAAAATTTTTCTATAGAAAATATTTTTATCAAAAATTTTAGTGTAGAAAATTTTGTATCAAAAAATGTTCCTATAGAAAATTTTTTTATCAAAAATTTGTCTATAGATAATTTTTTTTATCAAATTTTTTATAGAAAATTTTTTTTATTAAAATTTTTTATAGAAAATTTTTTATAGAAATTTTTTTTTTGTCAAAAATTTTTATATAGAATTTTTTTTTTATCAAAAAGTTTTCTTTCAAAAATTTTTCTATAGAATTTTTTTTCACGAGTTTCATTGATGATCGTGATATTTACGAAAATTACAAAAAGTCTTCGGTTCCTGGTTGTTGTTGTAACTGCGATAATATTGTTAATATCGGCTCCTGGTCGTATGGACTGCCTATCTTTGAAGTAAGGGACCTTATAGCTCATAAGCTTTTCTTCTTTTGAAGACAAACTTTTTGAAGAAGAGTTTTTTTTTTTGAAGATCAAGTATCGGTGTAAGAAATCCACATTAAGAGACCTATAGTAAAATGGTTATAAAATTTAGAAATTTTCAATTTATTTGATTATAACCAAAAAATAGACACTTCAGCCTTAAACATTTGTTGTTGTCGCATTTTAGAGATATTGAGAAAAGAAATCAAAAATTTTCAATGCATTTTTTAATAAAAATTATTTTTTTTAATTTTTGTAAATGGTAATAATTAAAATTTGTATAAAAAATTTTGATTATGTTCATGTTTTTGTAATGAGTTAATTGTTTTGGAATATTAGGAAAAAATTTGAAGAACTTTACGATTTCAAAAGTTTATTTCATTTTGGATTTATGAAATTAATTATCACTGAAGTGGTTGGAATTATTTCTAAATAATTCCGTAGAGTCATGATTTTTATTGACTTAGATATTTTCTTTCTTTTTTAATAGATCAATGACCATTTTTTATGTAGAAGAAATAAATCAATAATAAAAATAGTCTTTATTAATATTAATTCTTTCTTTATTAGTGTCCATTTCGAACTGATGTGTCATAAATTTGATAACTTGTATTTATTTATTAATAAACAATATTTTTTCATTTTTTTTCTTGTAGAAAAATTGTTTGTTCTTAAAGAATTTTTTGATTCTTTGAACATTGAATAAAAGAACCAAAGTCTCTAAAATGCTGGCAATAATCTAACAAGGCCTTATGAATTATAGTACCTTTATGTTATTTCGAACATGTTTTCATGTTCAATTTCCACAATAATTTATTACTTTTATAGGCTTAGACATTCATTCTTTCAGCTTCTTTGGGATACAAAACTATTGTTATACATTTGCTAATAGATTTATAGGTCAATAAAATTGATTTCTTATTGTTTGTTATTGGGAAAATAATGAAAAAATCGAAAGATTTTTCTTTTTTGGACTTTATTTTCGTATTTTTCGGAACAAAAGTTTTTTTTTAAGTATCAATATCAATAAAAAATTCTTAACTTTTCTTTTGGTTTCCTTTCATAAAAGTCTTGTAAACTTGTTAATAATTACTTGTTAGAAAATAAAGACTCAAACTCAAACAATAAAACTCATAAAAAACAATTGTTTCAAAAATCATGTGAATGTGAACAATTTTTGTTTGTTATGAATGAAAAGAAGAAAAGGGCTTTTTTTAATGCACTTGGAAAATCCACTTATAACCATTAAATTGGTGTCATGTGTCTTTTTTCTTCGCCTTTGAATTGAATGAAATTTAATGAATCATTTTTAGGTCTTTGTACTATATAAAATTTATAATTTACTTGGAAATTTCATTTTCATATTCTCGAAATTGAGATGAAAATTTTATATAACAAAAGCATATTTTTTTTATTGTTGCTGTCTTCAACGTCTTTCCTCATAATTACAACAGAGGAAAATTTATAATTTTATGACCTGAAAAGAACAATGTAATAATAAAAATCAAGGATTTAGATGTTATATAATGAGCTATACTTGAAAATTATGATACATAAAAGAAAGCTATAAAAAATTTCAGCTGTTCCAAATCAGCTTTAAAATTGACAAAAATCACAGGATCTATAAGTTAAAATCCGGCTCGAAGGACCATAAATTATGTATAAAATCAAAATTGATCAAATTGAATCTCACTCATATCCGTGGGAAAATTTAGTAAAAAGGCACTACAAAAGCGCTTCACAATCTGCAATAGATTTCATTCATAATCCGGTTCGAAGGACCGAATATTTTTTTAAAGAAAAAATTTCGATAGAAATGCTTTTCTATAGAAAAAATTTCGATAGAAATATTTTTTCTATAGAAAAAATTTCGATAGAAATATTTTTGATAGAAATATTTTGATAGAAATATTTTTCTATATAGAAAAATTTCGATTGAAATAATTTTCTATAGAAAAAATTTCGATAGAAATATTGTTCTATAGAAAATTTTTCAATGGAAATATTTTTCTATAGAAATATTTTTCTATAGAAAAAATTTCGATAGAAATATTTTTCTATAGAAAAAATTTCGATAGAAATATTTTTCTATAGAAAAAATTTCGATAGAAATATTTTTCTATAGAAAAAATTTCGATAGAAATATTTTTCTATAGAAAAAATTTCGATAGAAATATTTTTCTATATAAAAAATTTCGATAGAAATATTTTTCTATAGAAAAAATTTCGATAGAAATATTTTTTTATAGAAAAAATTTCGATAGAAATATTTTTCTATAGAAAAAATTTCGATAGAAATATTTTTCTATAGAAAAAATTTCGATAGAAATATTTTTCTATAGAAAAAATTTCGATAGAAATATTTTTCTATAGAAAAAATTTCGATAGAAATATTTTTCTATAGAAAAAATTTCGATAGAAATATTTTTCTATAGAAAAAATTTCGATAGAAATATTTTTCTATAGAAAAAATTTCGATAGAAATATTTTTCTACAGAAAAAATTTCGATAGAAATATTTTTCTATAGAAAAAATTTCGATAGAAATATTTTTCTATAGAAAAAATTTCGATAGAAATATTTTTCTATAGAAAAAATTTCGATAGAAATATTTTTCTATAGAAAAAATTTCGATAGAAATATTTTTCTATAGAAAAAATTTCGATAGAAATATTTTTCTATAGAAAAAATTTCGATAGAAATATTTTTCTATAGAAAAAATTTCGATAGAAATATTTTTCTATAGAAAAAATTTCGATAGAAATATTTTTCTATAGAAAAAATTTCGATAGAAATCTTTTTCTATAGAAAAAATTTCGATAGAAATCTTTTTCTATAGAAAAAATTTCGATAGAAATCTTTTTCTATAGAAAAAATTTCGATAGAAATCTTTTTCTATAGAAAAAATTTCGATAGAGATCTTTTTCTATAGAAAAAATTTCGATAGAGATCTTTTTCTATAGAAAAAATTTCGATAGAAATATTTTTCTATAGAAAAAATTTCGATAGAAATATTTTTCTATAGAAAAAATTTCGATAGAAATATTTTTCTATAGAAAAAATTTCGATAGAAATATTTTTCTATTGAAAAAATTTCGATAGAAATCTTTTTCTATAGAAAAAATTTCGATAGAGATCTTTTTCTATAGAAAAAATTTCGATAGAAATCTTTTTCTATAGAAAAAATTTCGATAGAAATATTTTTCTATACAAAAAATTTCGATAGAAATATTTTTCTATACAAAAAATTTCGATAGAAATATTTTTCTATACAAAAAATTTCGATAGAAATATTTTTCTATACAAAAAATTTCGATAGAAATATTTTTCTATACAAAAAATTTCGATAGAAATATTTTTCTCTAGAAAAAATTTCGATAGAAATATTTTTCTATAGAAAAATTTTCGATAGAAATATTTTTCTATAGAAAAAATTTCGATAGAAATATTTTTCTATAGAAAGAATTTCGATAGTAATATTTTTCTATAGAAAAATTTTCGTTAGAAATATTTTTCTATAGAAAAATTTTCGTTAGAAATATTTTTCTATAGAAAAATTTTCGTTAGAAATATTTTTCTATAGAAAAATTTTCGTTAGAAATATTTTTCTATAGAAAAATTTTCGTTAGAAATATTTTTCTATAGAAAAATTTTCGTTAGAAATATTTTTCTATAGAAAAATTTTCGTTAGAAATATTTTTCTATAGAAAAATTTTCGTTAGAAATATTTTTCTATAGAAAAATTTTCGTTAGAAATATTTTTCTATAGAAAAATTTTCGTTAGAAATATTTTTATATAGAAAAATTTTCGTTAGAAATATTTTTATATAGAAAAATTTTCGTTAGAAATATTTTTCTATAGAAAAATTTTCGTTAGAAATATTTTTCTATAGAAAAATTTTCGTTAGAATTATTTTTCTATAGAAAAATTTTCGTTAGAAATGTTCTTCTATAGAAAAATTTTCGTTAGAAATGTTCTTCTATAGAAAAATTTTCGTTAGAAATATTTTTCTATAGGCATATGTTGATGAAACACTACGCAAGGACCTTTTGACAAATACTGCTTTACTTCTCAAAACATAACAGGCAACCCCCTTATCCTTAACAACCAACCACATGCTGGTGTAAAACTTAATTGCTTTCTAAAGAAATGTATAAGCCAAAAGAGAGTGTTAAAGCAAAAAATATAAAAACTCCTCTTAAAATGGCAAAATAATTACAAATGTCTTGAAATATATCCTGGAAATAAACTGAACTAAAACCAACCCACAACCACATACGGAACCCACATTTCTTAACCAGAAAAGTGATAAACTTGATGTGAGTTTCAGACATAAAAATAAAAAGAAGATATACTTTTTTGGCAGTAACTTTTATGATTGAAACGCTTAAAAAGGACTTAAGACTATAATGAGTTTTGGTGTTACATGTTTCTATTGTGTCATTGTGGTTAAATGTCTGTTTTAATTTCGTTTGGTCAAGAATGTTATTTGAAAAAAAAACAGAAAGATTGAGATACTTAAACATTTTAATGTTTAAAATAAAAAGTTAAGCGGAAATGCAACCTATTAGGAAACCAATCAAAAAAATTATAATTTGAAAGATAAACGTTACAAAATTTTAACTATAGATATAAAATATTCCTTGAAATTTAATTTAATTTAATTTAAAATAATTTGTATGTAGTTTAAAAAAAGGCAAATATCCCTATATCATATTAATTTAATAAAGGCAGATGCAAAAATACCTTGTTCTAATATTGGTGCCTAGTTAGCGACTCTATAACAATATAAAGATGTTGCACTTTCATACATTGATTTGCCGTATGGTCGTTTTGAAAATTCCAATAAAAAATTAGATATACCGCTTTTACTCTAATTCGGAAACAACCAATGAGAGAAAGCTAAGGCACACACACGTGCTTATGAAATGTATGCTTGTTTATGCGTTTATGTATTTTTCATTGTTCTTTTTTAGCCACATTAATTTCATATTTGACAAAAAAAAAAGATGTATAGAGTGCAATATGTTAATATTGTCTCTGGTTTGGTAGTTTTGCTCATATTTCGGGAACATAATCCAAAAAATTAAGTTAAACTTAATGAAAATAAAACATTTTCGAAATATAAATCTTTTAATTTTTATTGATTTAGTTTAAAAAGTTTATTTAGTTTACTTACAAATAGATTAAAATTCAGATTGGAACATACCTGAAAGAAAACAGAAAATAAGAGTTATTAGATATTTCGTAACATTTTGAATTAATAAACAAGTACGACACTCTCCACCACTGAGCTCAAAGGTGTTATTTTTTCTGTATAAAGACAATTATTTGCTGTTTCCGTCATTTGGACTTATATGAGAGCTTGAGTCAAATGTGGACCGATTATCTCGAAATTTGGTAAATTTATTACAGTTCTTACAAGAATTATGTGTGCAAAAAAAAAACTCAAATATTGATATTTGTGGCCAAAATATCAATTCCGGGACGTGGGACCTATAGGAGGTACCATAAATAATGAACCGACTTTGACGAATTTCAATAGCCACTGTCCCACTATTAAAAGAAAATGATCTGTCCTAAATTTCATCAAATTATCTTAAGAATTGCGACCTTAAGTTTGATTATATATTTTACATGGGGGTCCAGCCAGCCAGACGGACGGACGGACATCGCTAAATCGTGATTCTAAGTCTATTGGTATACTAAAAGGTGGGTCTAAGACAAATATTTCTGTCCGTTACATACATCAGCACTAACTTATAATACCCTTTTCACCTATGGTGGTGAAGGGTACACAAAATTAAATTTTCATATACATTAGACTGTCCCGCGATTGTATGGGGATAATTTTTTTTTTTTAATTCAGAAAAGAATAACCTCCAGTTTTATTATTTTTGATTCTAATAATCGAAATATAAAATATTTCTGCAATCGACCAACGTTTAATACGAATTGAAGAATAATACAAGTTGAAGAATATACAGTTTAAATTCGCCGATTTTCGCCGAAATGTTATTTTTTGTTTAATAGTTTAATTTTAAACTGAATGAGCTATTTATAAATATTATTTATCAGTCTATGGAGTAATATGTTGTTTTTAATTGGACCTTTTTTTTATCGGGTCAAAGGTCAACATTTGGAACTCATTTTTATTAATTTTGTAGCTAGTTTCGATAAAAATGCTCAAAAGTACTTGTTTTATATAGAATGAAAAATGTTTGTTTTTGTTCAGTCGATAATCTACGCTTTTACTTTTGGTTTATGAACATAATTCTTAAAAGTTATGTTTGTAAATTTAGTAATAATGCGAGGTTTTCCTCCTGAAGAGACGGCTTTTTGGCTTTTTATCAATAAATTGGTCTGTTACATTAATAAATAAATGTAACAGATTTGGGATCAAATGCGAATACTCTTCTTTTTGAATTAAGCTATTTTGTAAAAAAAAAAAATAATTCTATCTTTATACAGACATGGGGTCTAAAATGACCCAACATTTTTTTTTTTTTGTCAAAATTTATATCTCATATCTTTAAAAGGTAAATTACATTTTTTTAATTAAATTTCTTTAATAATTTTTTATCAAAATTATACACTTGACTTTTAAAATTTTGTAATTTTGTATGAATATTTAAAAAAAATACAAATTATGACCTTTGACCCCCGGAAAGAAAGATTTGATCTAATCTAATTTTGGAAAAATGTTAAATTCTTATTCTTCATAGACTGGGCAATAATATTTATTAAAAGTTTTTAAATAGAACACAAGAACAATTAAACAAGCCACATCGCCTAGAATAATGCCCATAAAATAATTTTTTAGGGAAATTTTGCAAATTCAAATTGTGTGAAATCGATCTTGACATTCTATAGTTTTATTCTTCTATTTGTTTGCTTTAACACATCCATAAGAGAATTCTTAATTTCTTATATTTGTTAATCAAAATGTTTAAAAAACTAATGAAGGACTTTGAAACCCACCTGCGAGAAATGTACCATTTTCCAAAATGAAACGATCAATGTAAAGCCAAAAACTTAAAATTTCGTCGTAGATTTTTTATGTTGATGATGGAAAATATAATAACACTTCAAATGTTTTAAAATAGATACTTGGCAAAATTTATGGTTTTGAATATAAGGAATGAAAACAAGTATGCTATTGTCGGTCAAGTGCGATCATACGATACCCTTCACCATTAAGGCCAAAGGTGTTGTTTTTCCTGTATAAAGACAAATATTTACCAAATTTTGCCATCATACAAACATTTTCTCAAAACTTATGCATTTAAGCTGTTTCCGTCATTTGGACTTATATGAGAGCTAGTGTCAAATGTAGACCGATTATCTCGAAATGTGTCAAATTGATTACAATTGTTACAAAACTTATGTGTGCAAAAAATAAACTAGAAATTCTCATTATCTTTAGATTTACGAGCGTTTTAGTAATTTTTGCCTTATTTAGTGCGTTTTTAAAGAAGAGTTTGTATGGGAGCTATGGTCAAATGTGGACCGATTTCAAATTTGGTACAGTCATTTTAGTTTACATAAGCAGTATTTGTTTTAAATTTAATGAAAAAATATTTATATTTTTGGCCAATATATCAATTCCGGGAAGTGGGACCTATGGGAGGTACCATAAATAATGAACCGATTTTGACGAATTTCAAAAGCCCAAAGGTCCAATTATCAATACAATGATCTGTGCCGAATTTCATCAAATTATCTTTAGAATTGGGACCTGTAGTTTGATTACAAAGTTTAAATGGGGGTCCAGCCAGCCAGACGGACGGACTGACATCGCTAAATCGACTCAGAAAGTGAAGCCTATAGTCTAAGCCTATTGGTATACTAAAAGGTGGGTCTAAGACAAATATTTCTACGCGTTACATACCTCAGCACAAACTTATAATACCCTTTCCACCTATGGGGGTGAAGGGTATAAAAATGCACAATAAACTAACAAGAACAAGTCTTACAGCAAATACAATTCTCATAGCTCATTTTTCATTTTAAAATCGAGCACTTTTAAAAGCTCTCCATTTGGCCAACCTTGCTCTAGACTGTATATAAAGAGTCAAAGTAGTCAAATTTTACTTCATGTTTCTATTTAAAAAAAAAGTATGTACCTTGATTTTTTAGCACATTTTCTAAATAAAACTGGCGAATTTTCGAAAAGTTTTTTATTTTAAAATGGCATTACAATAAGAAATTGACCCCTGCTTATGAGTTTCATTGTAATGGAAGGGGAATTTTGTCTACATTTTTTTGAAATTGTTTGAGGCCCACCCAATGTTCAATCCCACCAAAATTGGTCCTTCGAACCGGATAAAGTTAAAACCTGTTTAACAAATCCGCCTTCTTTCCTAACAGTTTTTTTTTTCTTTGGTAATGATTTTAAAATAAAAACTATCGTAATTACGTATTAGTATGTCTCTTTAATACCTTTTACTAGAACCATCCTATTCTTCCTATTTTTTAATTTGTGTCATTTTAAGCAAATACTAAAAAATTATGCAAAAAATATGTATGATAAAAGAATTACACAAACGATAAAAAGAAACTCAAAGCTATAATCAGTATTACAATGGTTTAATGAAACCATTGGAAAATCAAAAAAGTCAAAAACTACTTTAAAAGTAGGAGGAGATATAAAAGTAGAAAATTTCAATAAAATTTTAAGTAGAATGCAGCAAAAAAAAAAAGGAATAATGTTCACAAAAGATCAAGCAAATGTCAGTTTAAACGAGAAATGAATGCAGTTTTTATAAAGCAAAAGATACAAAAGATGAAGAAAAGAAAAATTAAACAAACTTTGAAAACAAATTGAAAGTTATAAATGCTGAAGAAAAGCCCTAAAAAAGTTTGGAATACTAAGAAAATGAAAAGGGATTGAAAACTTTGGAAATCAAAGATTAAGATGTTGTAACAAAAAAGTTAAAATTTTGCTGAATTTAAAAACTGTTGAAGGTTAAAAAAATCGCATTTATAAAATTCCGTGAACACCCCTAATATATTTGTATTTAAAGGTTCTGGCCATAATGTAATTTGTCCATAGTCATGCAAATATTTGCTTCTTTTGTTGACTTGTTATTTTTTTTCTCGCTGGCCTGTCTACCTTTTAAAATTCCTTTAGCCTTCTCTAAGCCTTCAAGTTTGTATGACTGAATATTTTGTCTGATCTTTTATCCCACAAGATTATGATTTTTATCTCCTTCTATATATGAATGAATGAACAGCATGATTTCATTTTCCGGCTGCCTATTCAAGTTTTTGTTTGCACGGAGGTGTTGGCTTACGAAATAAAGTTCAAATGTTTATGACTGGGTTGTGTGGTCTTTGTAACTTTAAGAAAAAAAAATTCCTCAGAAAACGTTATTTTTTAATTTTACGCAAATTACTGGCTTTTGTAATTTGATCTCTTGTTTTTGCCAACTTTATGTTAATCTTTAGCATTTTTATTTCTGGCCATTAACATAATTTTAACACTTTAGCACGACAGATTATATTAGTTTGTTTTAATTTTAATGATTATTACAGGAAAAACGGAGGAGATTAGGTAAGAAAATATTAAAT
The DNA here is from genome assembly GCA_933228675.1 of Stomorhina lunata. NCBI lineage: Eukaryota > Metazoa > Arthropoda > Insecta > Diptera > Rhiniidae > Stomorhina > Stomorhina lunata. The sequence goes on along the minus strand of OW121740.1, from coordinate 114,244,100 downwards.
ATGAATGAAATTGTAGTAGAAATATGATGTTATACCAAAGACTTTATAAAAAAGAGATTTTGCACTTCCATACATTGATTTGCTGTATGGTCGTTTTGAAAAGTCCCATAAAAAAGGCGGTATACTCGCTTTTACTTTAATTTGGGAACAACAAATGGAGACGATTATCGAATGACAGAAAGCTAAGGCACACATACGTGCTCATGAAATGTATGTTCAGTGGTAAGTTCGAGTCTAAGTTCAGGTTTATGTTTATTTTCTAGTTCTGTTTTAGTTGAAGTTTCTCAATGTAAATACAATAACATGTCTTCAATAAAACGTTCGATGCCACTTCTTTCACTTAAATTTTCTCTCAAACATCAAATATGCCATTAATTTTCAAAAACAATTTTCTTTGAATTAAATTTAACAAAAAAAAAAAAACGACAAAAAGTGACAAAAGACAAAAATCCCCTAACCCAGTGATAAAAGACAAAATAAATTAGAACACAAATATAATTTAACTGTTTATTTTCTTCTTTATAAGAAACAAAAAGTGGAAAAAAGATAAAAATTCAATTTGTGTGGGTTTTTGTGAAAAATTTCTAAGAATTCTGTAAGTGAAATATCTGTAAGATTTAAAATAAATATAGTCTACTTATATTAGATATCTAGTAAAACTCTAGTCATATGGTTTAATGACTGAATGTGTCTGTCGTCAAGCATTTTTCTAACTCATTTTTCTATACCTAAAAATTGAACCAGAAAAAAACAAATGAAAACAAAAACACAGCCTCAGGTGTCGTCTCTGTTTGGGTTATTTTTTACTTGAAAATAAGCCCACCTTGTTTGTATTAGAGCTACAAACAAACTCTTGTTGAGATGTTATTGTATTTAACAAAATCTTTGGAAAAATTGCTATTAAATAGAGTTTTTTTGTTAGCAATTCTAAGAAACAATTTCGTTATAATACGAGATAAGTTTAAAACCTAAAAAATAAGAGTCTCTTTAAATGTTTGCAAATATTGGCAAATGAAAATATTTCAGAAAATACACTTTTAAAATTTCCCTTTAAAACTAGTGAAATTTTGAAAATTTCCCGATAAAAATAGTGAAATTTTGAAAATTTCCCTATAAAAATTGTGAAATTTTGAAAATTTCCCTATAAAAATAGTTATGTTTCGAAAATTTTCCTAAAAAAAATTTAAAATTTAAAAATTTCCCTATAAAAATAGTGAAATTTTGAAAATTTTCCTATAAAATAGTGAAATTTTTAAAATTTCCCTGTAAAAATGGTGAAATTTTGAAAATTATCCTATAAAAATAGTAAAATTTTTAAATGTTACCTTTAAAAATGTAAAATTTTGAAAATTTTTATATAAAAATAGTGAAATTTTAAAAATTTCCCTATAAAAATAGTGAAATTTTAAAAATGTTTATATAAAAATAGTACAATTTTGAAAATTTCCCCATAAAAATAGTGAAATTTTGAAAATTTCCCTATAAAAATAGTGAAATTTTGAAAATTTCCTTATAAAACTAGTGAAATTTTGAAAATTTCCTTTTAAAAATAGTGACACTTTGAAAATTTCCCTTTAAGACTAGTGAAATTTTGAAACTTTCCCGATAAAAATAGTGAAAGTTTGAAAATTTCCCTATAAAAATAGTTAAGTTTTGAAAATTTCCCTAAAAAAATTAAAAATTTAAAAATTTTCATATAAAAATAGTGAAATTTTGAAAATTTCCCTATAAAAATAGTGAAATTTTGAAAATTTTCCTATAAAAATAGTGAAATTTTTAAAATTTCACTGTGAAAATGGTGAAATTTTGAAAATTATCCTATTAAAATAGTAAAATTTTCACTTTAAAAATTTTAAATTTTGAAGATTTTCATATAAAAATAGTGAAATTTTAAAAATTTCCCTAGAAAAAAAGTGAAATTTTGAAAATTTTCATATAAAAATAGTGAAATTTTGAAAATTTCCCCATAACAGTAGTGAAATTTTGAAAATTTCCCTATGAAAATAGTGAAATTTTGAAAATTTCCCTACAAAAATAGTGAAATTTTAAAAATTTCCCTATAAAAATAGTGAAATTTTTAAAATTTCCCTATATAAATGGTGAAATTTTGAAAATTTTTCTATAAAAATAGTAAAAATTTTAAATTTTCCCTTTAAAAAAGTAAAATTTTGAAGATTTTCATATAAAAATAGTGAAATTTTAAAAATTTCCCTATAAAAATAGTGAAATTTTGAAAATTTCCCTATAAAAATTGTGAAATTTTCCTTATAAAATTAGTGAAATTTTAAAAATTTCCTTATCAAAATAGTGAAATTTTGAAAATTTCCTTATAAAAATAGTGAAATTTTGAAAATTTCCTTACAAAAATAGTGAAATTTTCAAAATTTCCCTATGAAAATAGTGAAATTTGACACTTCTGTTCTAGTTCTTCTCAAGTTCTGTTCTAGTTCTGTTCTAGTTCTGTTCTAGTTCTGTTCTAGTTCTGTTCTAGTTCTGTTCTAGTTCTGTTCTAGTTCTGTTCTAGTTCTGTTCTAGTTCTGTTCTAGTTCTGTTCTAGTTCTGTTCTAGTTCTGTTCTAGTTTTGTTCTAGTTCTGTTCTAGTTCTGTTCTAGTTCTGTTCTAGTTCTGTTCTAGTTGTGTTCTAGTTCTGTTCTAGTTCTGTTCTAGTTCTGTTCTAGTTCTAGTTCTGTTCTAGTTCTGTTCTAGTTCTGTTCTAGTTCTGTTCTAGTTCTGTTCTAGTTCTGTTCTAGTTCTGTTCTAGTTCTGTTCTAGTTCTGTTCTAGTTCTGTTCTAGTTCTGTTCTAGTTCTGTTCTAGTTCTGTTCTAGTTCTGTTCTAGTTCTGTTCTAGTTCTGTTCTAGTTCTGTTCTAGTTCTGTTCTAGTTCTGTTCTAGTTCTGTTCTAGTTCTGTTCTAGTTCTGTTCTAGTTCTGTTCTAGTTCTGTTCTAGTTCTGTTCTAGTTCTGTTCTAGTTCTGTTCTAGTTCTGTTCTAGTTCTGTTCTAGTTCTGTTCTAGTTCTGTTCTAGTTCTGTTCTAGTTCTGTTCTAGTTCTGTTCTAGTTCTGTTCTAGTTCTGTTCTAGTTCTGTTCTAGTTCTGTTCTAGTTCTGTTCTAGTTCTGTTCTAGTTCTGTTCTAGTTCTGTTCTAGTTCTGTTCTAGTTCTGTTCTAGTTCTGTTCTAGTTCTGTTCTAGTTCTGTTCTAGTTCTGTTCTAGTTCTGTTCTAGTTCTGTTCTAGTTCTGTTCTAGTTCTGTTCTAGTTCTGTTCTAGTTCTGTTCTAGTTCTGTTCTAGTTCTGTTCTAGTTCTGTTCTAGTTCTGTTCTAGTTCTGTTCTAGTTCTGTTCTAGTTCTGTTCTAGTTCTTTTCTAGTTCTGTTCTAGTTCTGTTCTAGTTCTGTTCTAGTTCTGTTCTAGTTCTGTTCTAGTTCTGTTCTAGTTCTGTTCTAGTTCTGTTCTAGTTCTGTTCTAGTTCTGTTCTAGTTCTGTTCTAGTTCTGTTCTAGTTCTGTTCTAGTTCTGTTCTAGTTCTGTTCTAGTTCTGTTCTAGTTCTGTTCTAGTTCTGTTCTAGTTCTGTTCTAGTTCTGTTCTAGTTCTGTTCTAGTTCTGTTCTAGTTCTGTTCTAGTTCTGTTCTAGTTCTGTTCTAGTTCTGTTCTAGTTCTGTTCTAGTTCTGTTCTAGTTCTGTTCTAGTTCTGTTCTAGTTCTGTTCTAGTTCTGTTCTAGTTCTGTTCTAGTTCTGTTCTAGTTCTGTTCTAGTTCTGTTCTAGTTCTGTTCTAGTTCTGTTCTAGTTCTGTTCTAGTTCTGTTCTAGTTCTGTTCTAGTTCTGTTCTAGTTCTGTTCTAGTTCTGTTCTAGTTCTGTTCTAGTTCTGTTCTAGTTCTGTTCTAGTTCTGTTCTAGTTCTGTTCTAGTTCTGTTCTAGTTCTGTTCTAGTTCTTTTCTAGTTCTGTTCTAGTTCTGTTCTAGTTCTGTTCTAGTTCTGTTCTAGTTCTATTCTAGTTCTGTTCTAGTTCTATTCTAGTTCAGTTCTAGATCTGTTCTAGTTCTGTTCTGGTCATGTCACTCCTAGTACTCTTCTCATATAACCCCCAGCGTCCGAAAGCCAAATAATTTTAATTTAAAAAAAAAACTGGTTAAAATAAAACGCGGTAGGGTATCTTATGTTCGAGTTTAACCTGATACACATTCGTATATATTTGACTTGCATTGACAATTTTTAATGAAGAACTGACTCTATGATAAGCCCTTAAACTCATTTTTCAGAAAAGGGTATTTCAATTCATTTTATATCTCATACAATTTGTCTATATATTTATCGGTCAATTTATAAAGATTACTTTATCTTAGACATTAACAATTCTTACAATATCCATACACATATGCCCGAGGACATTGCTATAGATACCTCAGACATGTCTGTCCTCCCCTATTATTCTTGTATCTCCCTTTCCCTTTTGATTTGTTGTACGACTCATGTCATTTTTCTCAACTTGTTTTAATCAATGTCAACTTAAAAGTAACTCGCAACAAAAAACATTGTGACAGTCATTTACTTTAATACATATTTTTGTTAAATTACAGATACTCTCAGATACATTTAACCATCCATCCGTCCGTCCGTCCGTCCGTCCGTCCGTTCGTCCATCTATCCATTTTTGTATTTACAGAGCAAAAATCAACTCCCTTAACAAATATCATGTTTAACAATAATAACACCAACAAATAACATTAATTTAGTTGTTGATACTAAAATTGTATCATTTATGTCAGTTTCATTTTATTTTCTTCTTCTTCATTATCATCATCATACATATTTATTTTGTAACATGTCTGTCAATCTCTTTACCTCGACATGTTGTATCGTCTGTCTTTCTGTCGGTATTGCAGTCTCATGTGTATTTTGGGTATATTTTTATAAATAAGTTCCTCAATCTCCTTCGCCTGTGCTCTTTCGGTAAATGGTGTGAAATGGTCATTATTTCATTATAGTTAATGGACCCAGACTCTTTAGATTATTTATAAAAAGTAAAATTGTATCTAGATTTTTGTATTTGTATGAGTATGGATGACTCTAAAATATGGCAAACACGGAAATGTTATTAATACTAAATTTGATAACACCAGCATTGTCGGTATGATGAGCCAGGGCCAGAGACAGACTTATCATAATAAATGTCACCGCAATCCATTGGGGCCTGGCTATATTTGCTTTACAAAAATATCATTCTATATTTGTCTGTGTGATATCTAGTTTTAGAGAGTATGATTTTGTACCTAAATATTTTATTTTTGTATTGAAACTTTACCATAATCAAATATTTCCTTTTTTTCCACTTAAAATCCATAAAAAGAACTCATGAGAATTAAGTGGATTTCCCTTAACAGCAAATGACCACAGATCAAATCACAAAAATGTTTGTCTACACCTAAACAATAAAATAGAGATTCAATGCGTCTGTACTTCCCTCCCTAAAAAAATTCCTACAAATTATAGTAAAACATGTCGAGGAATATTTAAATTTTATACTAGAGACTTTATCAAACAATTTTAAATGGTGTCAACTTTAATGCACTCATTTTAGTAGGGATCAACTCCTATTTGTTATTAATTCCCTTTTTTTAAACAAAATTTTACATTAAATTGTCCATGTCCGTCCGTACGTTCATTCATGTTTTCAAAATTATCAGGGGACTCAATCTTCTTTTTTCCTTAGTTCTGCTCTACAATGATGCTAATGTCGCGCTATTTGTTATTTATTTTTTATTCTATTTATTATTTTTCCTTTTTTGTTAAAAAAAGTTATTAGTTTTTCTGACCCTTTTAGGTTGTGAGAATTTGTATGAAGGTTGAGTGTGTGTGAGTGGCTTGATTTACATGTGTTTACGATATTTAATGACCACAAAAGTAAACCATGGCGGCTCATCGGTAGTGGACTTGCACTTGGAAAAATAATAAAATGTTCAAAGTTTTCGTATGATAGTAAAGAAATTTAAAAAATTTTCCTATACAAAAAATCAAAATTAAATTTCTCTATAAAATTACAGAAATTTTAAAAATTTTTAAATAATTCTTTATAAAAATAGACAATTCTTCAAAAATTCTTATAAAAATGTATAATTTTTCAAAAATTCCCTATAAAAATAGACAATTTTTCAAAAATTCCCTAAAAAAAATAGACAATTTTTCAAAAATTCCCTAAAAAAAATAGACAATTTTTCAAAAATTCCTATAAAAATGGATAATTTTTCAAAAATTCCCTATGAAAATAGACAATTTTTCAAAAATTCCCTATAAAAATAGACAATTTTTCAAAAATTCCCTACAAAAATAGACTATTTTCAAAAAAAATCCCTATAAAAATAGATAATTTTTCAAAAATTCCCTATAAAAATAGAAAATTTGTCAAAAATTCCCTATAAAAATAGACAATTTTTCAAAAATTAAAAAAAAATTAAAATTTTTCATTAAAAAATCAAAATTTCCCTTTAAAAATGTAAAAATTTACCTATAAAAAAATTCTACTGAAAATAGACAATTTAAAAAAAAATCTCTATGAAAATAGATAATTCTTTAAAATTTCCCTAGAAAAACATATTTTTTTAATTTCACTATTTTTATAGGGAAATTTTCAAAATTTTTCTTTTAAATTTCACGACTTTAAATTTTTACTTTTTCATAATTTTCTAAATTTTACAATTTTTATAATTTAACTATTTTTATGGGAACATTTCCAAAATTTTCATTATTTTTATAAGGAAATCTTGAAAAATTTACTATTTTTATAGTGAAATTTTCAAAATTTCAGAATTTTTTAAGGAAATTTTTAATATTGTATTATATTTATAATTTAACTTTTTTTTCGAGGAAAATTTTCAAAATTTCACTTTTTTAAAGTTAAATTTTCAAATCTTCAATATTACTATTTTCATAAAGAATTTTTAAAAAATTTTATTATTTTGTAGGGAAATTTTCAAAATTTCAATATTTTTCAGGAAAATTTTCAAGATTTCAATATTTTTATAGCAAAATTTTCAATATTTCAATATTTTTCTATAGAAATTTTCAAAATTTCATTATCTTTATACAGAAATTTTCAAATCTTCAATATTTTTATAGGGAAATTTTTAAAATCTCACTATTTTTATAGGGAAATTTTTCAATATTTCACTATTTTTTATAGGAAAATAATATTTCACTATTTTTATAGGAACATTTTCAAAATTTCACTTTTCTATAGGGAAATTTTCAAAATTTCACTCTTTTTATAGGGAAATTTTCAAAATGTCACTATTTATATAGGGAAATTTTCAAAATTTCACTATTTTTACAGGGAAATTTTTAAAATTTCAATATTTTTAAAAAGGAATTTTAAAAATTTTACTATTTTTATAAGGAAAATGTCAAAATTTCAAGTTGATAGTGAAATTTAATAAATTTCGATATTTTTATGGGAAAATTTTCAAAATTTCCCTTTTTTACAGGGAAATGTTAAAATTTACAAATTCTTATAGGGATATTTTTAAAATTTCACTATTTTTATAGAAAAATTTTCAAAATTTCAATATTTTTGTAGAGAAATTTTCAAAATTTCACTATTTCCATATGGAAATGTCAAAATGTTACTATTTTTATAGGGAAATTTTCAAAATTTCACTATTTTTATAGAGAAATTTTCAAAATTTGGCTATTTTTATAGGAAATTCTCAAAATTTCGCACTTTTTATAGGGAAATTTTAAAAACTTGACTGGTTTTATAGAGAAGTTTTAAAAACTTGACTAGTTTTATAGGGAAATGTTCAAAATGTCACTATTTATACAGGGAAATTTTAAAAATTTCATTTCAATATTTTGATAGGGAAATTTTATAAATTTCAATATTTTTAAAGGAAAATTTTCAAAATTTCCCTTTTTTTACAGGGAAATTTTAAAAATTTACCATTCTTATAGGGAAATTTTGAAAATTTCACTATTTTTATAGAAAAATTTTCAAAATTTCAATATTTTTGTAGAAAAGTTTTCAAAATTTCAATATTTTTATATTTTAAATTTTTATAGGGAAATTTTCAAAATTTTACTATTTTTATTGGGAAATTTTCAAAATTCCGCCATTTTTATAGGGAAATTTTAAATGTCTCTATTTTTATTAGAAAATTTTCAAAATTTCGCCATTTTCAAAGGGAAATTTTCAAAATTCCACTATTAAAATTAAACTAAAGAAGAATTTTTAAAATTTCACTATATTAAATTTTTGAAATTTCACGATTTTTATTGGGAACATTTTAAAACTTCACTATTTTTATGAGGGTATTATTAATATTTCACTTTTTATAGGATTTTTAAAATTGCAATTTTTAAAATGTTTGCAATTTTAATAGGGAAATTTTATAAAGTTCACTATTTTTATTGGGAAAATTCCAAAATTTCCCTACTTTTATAAAAAAATGTACTAAATTTTTCCATTTTGATACAAAATTCCCTATTTTCAATTTTATACATGCAAATTTTAAAAAATTTATTTTGATAAGAAAATTTTCAACAAATTTAAAATTTTTTAGGTGTATTTTCCATTTTTTTCACTTTTAGTAATCAAATCTTGTGAACAGCTGAGTACATGAGAGTGTGTTATAATTTAGTGTTAATATGCATATCAACCATCCAAACTATCCAACCATCCAGTCATTCAGCCAACTAAACAACCAACCATTCATCCATACAACTAGACGTCGGTCGGTCGGTCTGTATCCAATATATTTGTACTAGGTACATTGTTAGACACATTTTTTTATCCTAAACCTTAACATGAAATTTTATCGTGTTGCAGACGGTAGACATCGATGGAGTCATGTAAATGTTTAGTTCAGTTTAGTTGAGTTGAGTTGCGCTTACCCGGGTTCTTTGTTGTTCATTTGTGTTGTTGCTGTTATGTTTCATTTTATTTTAACTGCATTGACACTTTAACACCCGAGAGATTTTTATTTTTCAGTTCCCATTCTATTAAAAGTTATACGATTATATTTTTTATAAATGTTTTTACGCGCTGTGATCAGTTAATTGACACTAGGTGTTTTTTTTCATTTAAATTTTTTAACTTTATTCTAGTTTAGGTATCCACTAGATTTAGTTACTTTTTGTTGTAGATACTTTTATCTAAAAAAACCAATTTATGTTTGAAAGTGTGAAAAAGGTTTCGGTCTTAAATTCCCTCCAAAAAAAATGTTCAATATTGTCACAATAAAGTATTTTAAAGTTGCTATAATTTATTACCAACGAGTCTGAAAAAAACACAGCAGGTATACTTCTTTACAGATTTGAAAAGGGTTTTGTTGTAAAACAAAGTGGTTCAGTTCATTTTGTAAGACAATATTTTTTTGTTTCGGAAATTTAGTTAGATATTGGATATTTTGAGAATAACTGTTTTAATAACTTAATTTAGTTACGGGGCAATCAGAAAATATGAGTTGTAATCCGATAATTCTATTGTTTTTGAAACAAAATGAAATTCAATATCAAAGATAACAAATTGATTATCAAGTTTTGATAAAGGAAACAATTTGATTTTGTTAGGATTATCTTAACTTTAACTTATTTATACAATATTAAACAAAATATCAATAAATGCATTTTTAAAGAAAATTGTTTAATGTTAGAAACTTCTCTATAAATATTGTTAAACTTTTTGCAAATTTCCTTAAATTTTAAATTTTGAAAATTTCTCTATAAAACTAGTAAAATATTAAAAAATTTTATTTTAAAAATAGTGAAATTTTGAAAATTTTTCTAAACAAAGGTTAAAATTTTGAAAGTTTTCTTATAAACCCAGTGAAATTTTGAAACTTTCCTGATAAAAATAGTGGAACTTTTAAAATCTTCCTATAAAAATAATAAAATTTTGAAAATTTCCCTATACAAATAGTGAAATTTTAAAAATTTTACTACAAAAATTGTGAAATTTAAAAAATTAATCTATAAAAATTTTGAAATTTTTAAAATTTTCCCATAAAAATAGTGAAATTTTGAAAATTTTCCTTTAAAATATTGAAATTTTGAAAATTTCCCTTTAAAAAAAGTTTATATTTTGAAAACTTTCGTATGAAAATAACGGAATTTTGAAAATTTTCCCATAAAAATAATGTAGTTTCGAAAATTTTACTAAAAAATAGTAAATTTTTTTTAATTTCCCTCAAAAATAGTAAAATTTTGAAAATTCATGTATAAAAACAGTTAAATTTTGAAAATTTCCCTATAAAAAATGGGGAAATTTTGAAAATTTTCCTATATAAAAATAGTGAAATTTTGAAAATTTTCCTATAAAAAAATTGTGAAATTTTAAAAATTTACATATAAAAATGGTGAAATTTTGAAAAATCTCCATATAAAATAGAGAAATTTTAAAAATTTCTCTATAAAAAATAGTGAAATTTTGAAAATTTCCTTTTAAAAAAAATTTTAAAAATTTCCCTATATAAAAATATTAAAATTTTGAAAATTTCGCTATAATAAAAATTCTGAAATTTTAAAAATAGTGAAAGTTTTAAAATTTTCCTAACAAAATAGTGAAATTTTAAATATTTCCCTGTAAAAATAGTGAAATTTTGAAAATTTTCCTATAAAAATAGTGAAATTTTGAAAATTTCCCTATAAAAATAGTGAAATTTTGGAAATTTCGGCTTAAATATTTTAAAAATTTTCCTTTAAAAATAGTGAAATTTTGAAAACTACGCTTTCAAAATAGTGAAATTTTGAAAATTTCCCCATAAAAATACTAAAATTTTTAAAATTTCCTTACAAAAATTGTGAAATTTTGAAAATTTGCTATCAAAATATTGAAATTTTAAAATTTCCCTATAAAAATAGTGAAAATTTTAAAAATTTTCCTACAAAAAATAGTGAAATTTTGAAAATTTCCCTGTAAAAATAGTGAAATTTTGAAAATTTTCCTATAAAGATAGTAAAATTTTGAAAATTTCAACATAAAAATACTGAAATTTTGAAAATTTCCTTATTAAAATAGTGAAATTTTGAAAATTTTCCTAAAAAAATTTTCCTAAGAAAATTTTCCTAAAAAGTATGAAATTTTGAAAATATTCCTAAAAAACAGTGAAATTCTGAAAATTTTCCTATAAAAATAGTGAAATTTTCAAAATTTCGCTTTAAAAATTTTGAAATTTTGAAAATTTTCTTATAAAAATAGTGAAATTTTGAAAACTACGCTTTCAAAATAGTGAAATTTTGAAAATTTCCCCATAACAATACTGAAATTTTGAAAATTTCCTTACAAAAGTAGTGAAATTTTGAAAATTTGCTATCAAAATAGTGAAATTTTAAAATTTCCCTATAAAAATAGTGAAAATTTTAAAAATCTTCCCACAAAAAATTGTGAAATTTTGAAAATTTCCCTGTAAAAATAGTGAAATTTTGAAAATTTTCCTATAAAGAAAATTTCAATATAAAAATACTGAAATTTTAGAATTTCCTTATTAAAATTTTGAATTTTTGAGAATTTCCCTATAAAAATAGTGAAATTTTGAAAAATTCCCTATAAAAAGTATGAAATTTTGAAAATATTACTAAAAATAGTGAAATTTTAAAAATTTCCCTATAAAAATAGTGAAATTTTGAAAATGTTCCTATAAAAATAGTGAAATTTTGAAAATGTTCCTATAAAATTAGTGAAAATTTAAAAATTTCCCTATAAAAATAGAGAAATTTTCTTTTAAAACTAGTGAAATTTAAAAATTTCCCTAATTTTTTTTAATTTGTAACAAAATTTCCCTGTAAGTTCCCTATAAATGAAAAATTTTTTAAAATTCCTTATAAATCTCATTTTGACTTAAGTTTTCTTTTAGAGTCTTTAAATGCAATCAAACCTTAAGTCAAAATTTCATTTCTAATCCAAAGTTCCTTCGCTTGTTTGTTTTCCTCTATCTCCATCTTTAATCATAATCGCCTTCATATAAAACTCTTAGGGATTCAGATTTAGGATTTAGATGTCTTTTATATTTTTTGTTTGAAAGTGTCTTTCTGTCTGTCTGCACGACTGTATAAGAATAAGTATTTGCCAGTTTATGTCATTTTCAGTTTGATTATCATCGGCATGTCATTTGCAAAAGTTTGAAGAAAACAAACGAGAGGAAAACACGCCAACAAAAATGTCTTCACCAGGAAAAAAAACGAAAAAAAAAGAATGAAAACCTCAGACAGTCGTCAAGAGGCTTAAAGTAATGTACGAAGAACATGTTAACACCAAATCTACCAAACTTTTTCGCAAAAACAACAATAAAAACAAAAATTCTGTCTCTTTTCCATTCACTTTTGTGGCCATATCTGGGTGTATGAATCAGTTTGTTTATTGCGGATTTTGGTATTTGTGTGAAAGATGATGATTTATTGCTATAACGATGCTTTTATTTTATGATGCCATTTGTAGATTTAAGATAAATTTAGTGGATAGAACAAGTAGACTTTGTACCTTGTCTTTTGTTTGCTGCTTTTGCTGCTGCTGTAACGCAATTTTTAGACTCCTGAGAAATGGCTGCCAACAAAAATACTCGTATATCGAATGAAAATAAGGACTAACAATTAGAGGTGGCAAAATATCATAAGAACAATAGCATAATACAAAGGAACCAGAAGGAGGGATACGTCAACAAACAGACAAAATAGAACAATTTTTCATTTTGTTAACAAAAAAACAAAAGAAGAAACAATCAACAAAATTCATCATCATATTTTACTCATATGTCCTCCTCTTCATTAGAATTTAAGGAAATTTTCTGTTGCTCATTGTCTTACCAACAAAAATGAGTACAATTTCATTTTTTTTCTTTTATAAAAGGTTTCAGAAATTTCATCAAAAAATGGAAAATTTAAATTTTCACTGCAAAAAAATTTTCTTATAAAACTCGGCAAATTTTTAAAACTTCTTTTAAAAATATTAAAATGTTCCAACAGAAAACGTTAAATTCGGAAAATTTCCCTACAAATATAATAAAGTTTTGAAAATTTATCTTAAAAAATAATGCATTTTAAAAATTGTCCCTATAAAAATATAGAAATTTTTAAATTTTCCTTCAAAAAATATAAAAAAATTTTTTAAAAATTAAAAAAATGTTCCTAAAATACTGGAAAAATTTTACTATAAAAATAGTATAGTCAGGTTTTTTTTAGAAAATTTCCCTATAAAAAATAGTTTAAATTTTAAAATTTCTCTAAAAAAAATTGTGAAATTTCCCTATTAAAATCGTAAAATTTTGAAAATTTTCCTAAAAACATTGATATTTTAAAAAATTTCCTATAAAAATATTGAAATTTTAAAAAATTCCCTATAAAAATAGTCACATTTTAAAAATTTCCCTACAAAACTAGGATTTTTTCTTAAATTATTCTATCAAAATAGTGAAATTTTGAAAATTTCCCTATAAAAATTGTTGTGTTTTAAAAATTTCCCTATAAAAATGGTATCATTTTGCAAATTTTTCTATAAAAATACAAATGAAATTTCCTTATGAAAAAAGTTTCGAAAATTTCCCTATTGAAATAGTGAAGTTTTGAAAGTTTTCCTATTGAAATAATGAAATTTTGAAAATTTTCCTATTGAAATAGTGAAATTTTGAAAATTTACCTATTGAAATAGTGAAATTTTGAAAATTTCCCTATTGAAATAGTGAAATTTTGAAAATTTTCCTATCGAAATAGTAAAATTTTGAAAATTTCCCTATCGAAATAGTAACATTTTGAAAATTTTCCTAATGAAATAGTGAAGTATTAAAAATTTCCCTATAAAAATAGTAAAATTTTAAAAATGTCCCTATAAAAATGGAAATTTTAAAAATTTCCCTATAAAAATAGTGAAAATTTGATAGTTACCCTTTAAAAATAATAACATTTTAAAAATATCCCTTTAAAAATAGTGAATTTTTAAAAACTTTCCTATAAAAATAGTGAAATTTTCAAAATTTTACTGTAAAAATAGTTAAAATTTGAAAAATTCCCTTTAAAAATAATGAAATTTTAAAAAATTTGAAAATTTTCTTATAAAAATAGCGAAATTTTTAAAATTTCCCTTAAAAAAAAAGTGAAATTTTGAAAATTTCCCTAAAAAAAATTGTAAAACTTTGAAAATTTCCCTATACAAATAGTAAAATTTTGAAGATTTTTCTGTAAAAATAGTAAAATTTTGAAAATTTCCCTCTAAAAATAATAAAATTTTGAAAATGTCTCTATAAAAAGATTGTGAAATTTTAAAAATTACCCCATAAAAATAGTGAAATTTCCAAAATTTTCCTATATAGATTGTGAAATTTTGAAAAATTCCTTATAAAAATAGTGAAATTTTTAAAAATTCCCTATAAAAATAGTGTAATTTTGAAAATTTCCGTATAAAAATAGTAAATTTTGAAAATCTCCCTATAAAAGTAGTGATATTTTGAAAATTTCCATATAAAAATAGTGAAATTTTGAAAATTTCGCTATAAAAATAGTGAAATTTTAAAATTTTCTGTATAAAAATAGTGAAATTTTGAAAATTTCCCTATAAAAATAGTGAAATTTTGAAAATTTCCCTATAAAAATAGTGATATTTTGAAAATTTCCCTATAAAAATAGTGAAATTTTGAAAATTTCGCTATAAAAATAGTGAAATTTTAAAATTTTCTGTATAAAAATAGTGAAATTTTGAAAATTTCCCTATAAAAATAGTGAAATTTTGAAAATTTCGCTATAAAAATAGTGAAATTTTAAAATTTTCTGTATAAAAATAGTGAAATTTTGAAAATTTCCCTATAAAAATAGTGAAATTTTGAAAATTTCCCTATAAAAATAGTGAAATTTTGAAAATTTCCCTATAAAAATAGTGAAATTTTGAAAATTTCCCTATAAAAATAGTGAAATTTTGAAAATTTCCCTATAAAAATAGTGAAATTTTGAAAATTTCCCTATAAAAATAGTGATATTTTGAAAATTTCCCTATAAAAATAGTGAAGTTTTCAAAATTTGCCTACAAAGATAGTGAAATTTGGAAAATTTCTCTATAAAAATAGTGAAATTTTGATCATTTCCCTATAAAAATTGTGAAAATTTGAAAATTTCCCGATAAAAATAGTGAAATTTTGAAAATTTCCCTATAAAAATAGTGAAATTTTGAAAATTTCCCTATAAAAATAGTGAAATTTTTAAAATTTCCCTATAAAAACAGTGAAATTTTGAAAATTTCCCTATAAAAATAGTGAAATTTTGAAAATTTAATTATAAAAATAGTGAAATTTTGATAATTTTCCTATAAAAATAGTGAAATTTTGAAAATTTCCCTATAAAAATAATAAAATTTTGAAAACTTTTCTAAAAAAAATTTGAAAGTTTGAAAATTTGAAAATTTCCCAAAAAAAAAAAAAAAAATAGTTAAATTTTGAAAAATGGGGATATTTTTTTTATAAATTTCGTTAAAAAAAATAGTGAAATTTTGAAAATTAGTCCCTTAATTTGTGGTGAAAATAATAAAATTTGAAAAATTCCCAATAAATTTCAAACATTTTCTGTATTTCGCATCTGCTTTGTCTAAAAAAAAGATTCAAAATTCTCGTATAACGTTAAAAAAAATTTCATTGAGGACGAACAAAAGTTAAGGAGACAATTTAAATAAAAGACTTATCAAGAGTTTTACACGAAAACAGAATCACAAGGAATTTGTTAAAAAGAAAATGACGATAAAAAGCCTCAATGGTGATGATGGCGATGATGATGATGATGTGAACAGTAGAAGGATGAAGTGCATTTGGGAGCAGAGAATGAGGACAAGTGCGACAAGGATGAATAAAAAACAATTTAATATTATTTGTTGGACATTGGCTTATTACAGGCAGATGATTATGTTACCAAATTGTAATGCATTCAATTTAATGGGACATCAGATAGGGAGTGAGTGGAATTGGTGGCATCAACATAACCACAATTTATATAAAAGGCATAAGGAAAGTGTTATAGCACTTTCAACTGAGGCTGGAGATGGATTTTTGAGAAGGGAGATAAAGAGGATTTTGTAAATGTTCGTATAAAATGATGTTCATTGAAAAAGGAGTAGTTAAAAGTAAAAAATCCAGAAGATTTTTCTTTATCACATTTAATTTTTTTTTTCTGGTAAGCCTTTGGGTGTGTCAATTCAATTGATTTCTCTTTTATTAAAGCTTTTTTTAAATTTCTTCTTATTTTTCCCAAGTATTGAAATGTGTGATTTTTATTTAATGCTCAAACATTCTGTTCAATTTGAGGAGGGGGGACAAATAAAAAGACTGGGCAAGCAAAATTCATCGAGTGATAAATTTCCCATTTAAATATTTTTACACTGGTTTAATTTTCTCCCTGTCTTTGGGCGCGCTTCACTCAGTGTCATTAATTAATTGGTCTTTAAATCATTTAATTTAATAATGAGTGAAATAATGAAAGGAAAAAAAAAAAGAAACAACCGAACCGACGACCAACAGCCAAAAATATAAAAAAATAATTTTTTATTAATTTTTTGGTTTAAATGTCTGTTACAAGTTGTTTTTTATGGGCCTTTTTTTATTGTCTGTCAGTCAGTGAATGACAATAGTTGGTGGTGGCGGTGGATAATGATGATGATGTTGGAATGCATGTAATTAAGTTTATGATCGTAAATTATTGTATTAAATATTTATTGAAATTTGATCTTTTATTTTCAAGTTTGTAACAAGAATTTTTATACCCTTCACCAACATAGGTGGAAAGGGTATTATAAGTTTGTGCTGATATATGTAACGCATAGAAATATTTGTCTTAGACATATCTTTTAGTATACCAATAGGCTTAGAATCACTTTCTGAGTCGATTTAGCTATGTCCGTCCGTCCGTCTGTCTGGCTGGCTGGACCCCCATGTAAACCATGTAGTCAAGTACAGGGGCCAAATTACGGCATTCGATATCGATCGAAATCTTAGAATTTTTGAAAACATTTGTATGGCATACTTTAAGGACAATCAAAATTATTTAAAAGATGCACTGTTTACTATATATTTTGAAGTTATTTGCCAAAAGATGAACAATAGTAACAGAGTTTTAATTGAACAATATAAAATTTTAAAAACGTATCAAAATGGATACCAAATTTCAATGAACTTTTTGCATCGAAGTAACTTTGATCATCCCTAAAGTATACCTCACAATATTCGCTTAAAAGTCTGAGTTTTCGATCGATATCGAATGCGGTAATTTGGCCCCAGGTCGCAATTCTAATTTTTTTAATTAATAATAATTTTTTTGATAATGGGATAACGGCTATTGAAATCCGTCAAAATCAGTATATTATATATGGTAGCTCTTATAGGTCAAAATTCCCGGAATTGATATATTGGCCTCGAAAATCAATATTTTTTCATGAAATTAAAAAAAATACTGCTTATGTAAACTTAAAACGCTATACCAAATTTCGTTGAAATCGGTCCACATTTCACCGACAATAGCATTTTCTTACTTGTTATACCCTTCACCATCATAGGTGGAAAGGTTATTATCACTTTGTGCTGATGTATGTAACGCATAGAAATATTTGTCTTAGACCCACCTTTTAGTATACCAATCACCAGAATCACCTTCTGAGTCGATTTAACGATGTCAGTCCGTCCGTCCGTCTGGACGGCTGGCTAGACCCCCATGTAAAACATGTAATCGAACTACAGGTCGCAATTTTAAAGATAATTTGACAATATTTGGCACAGATCATTTTTTTGATAATGGGACCATGGCTATTGAAATTCGTTAAAATCGGTCTAATATTTATGGTACCTCCCATAGGTTCCACTTACCGGAATTGATATATTGGCCACAAATATCAATATTTTTTTATGAAATTAAAAACAAATACTGCTTATGTAAACCTAAATCACTGTACCAAATTTCATTGAGATCGGTCCACATTTGACCATAGCTCCCATACAGACTTTTCTTTAAAAACGCACTAAATAAGACAAAAATCACTAAAACGTTCGTAAATCCGAAGATAATGAGAATTTGAAGTTTATTTTTGGCATACATAATTTTTATAACAACTAAAATAATTTGCCAAATTTCAAGATAATCGTTCCACATTGGACCCTAGCTCTCATATAAGTCCAAATGACGAAAACAGCTTGAATGCATAAGTTTTGAGAAAATGTTCGTATGATGGCAAAATTTAGCAAATATTTGTCTTTATACAAGAAAAGAACACATTTGACCTTAGTCGTGAAGGGTATCGTATGGTCGGGCTTAGAATCACTTTCTGAGTCGATTTAGCGATGTCCGTCCGTCCGTCTGGCTGGCCCATGTAAACCTTGTAATCAAACTACAGGTCACAATTCTAAAGATAATTTGATGAAATTTGGCACAGATAATTTTTTTCATAATGGGACCATGGCTGTTAAAATTCGTCAAAATCGGTCTAATATTTATGGTACCTCCCATAGGTCCCACTTCCCGGAATTGATATATTGGCCACAAATTTCAATATTTGTTTATGAAATTTAAAAAACTTTCTGCTTATGTAAACTGTACTAAATTTCGTTGAAATCGGTCCACATTTCACCATAGCTCCCATACAAACTCGTTTCTCAAAACGCACTAAGTGAAACAGCATTAACTAAAACGCTCGTAAATCCGAAGATAATGAGAATTTTAAGTTTATATTTGGCATGCATAATTTTTATAACAACTGTAATCAATTTGCCAAATTTCAAGATAATCGGTCCACATTTGACCCTAGCTCTCATATAAGTCCAAATGACGGAAACAGCTTAAATATATAAGTTTTAAGAAAATGTTTGTATGATGGCAAAATTTAGCAAATATTTGTCTTTATACAAGAAAATAACACCTTTGACCTTAGTGGTGAAGGGTATCGTATGGTCGGGCTTGACCGACTATAGCACTTTCTTACTTGCTTTTTCTATTATTTATGATTTATGGTCATTAAATTTAATTCTGCTTAATAATATTATCGACTTATAAAAATAAATTTGTTAAAGCTTAAAGGTTATTCACTTACAAGTTTTAGGAATTCTTAAAAAATCTTAAAGTAAAGGACTTAGGGCTAAAATGAACCAAGTAAATAATAAATTTATTCCATTTGCTTAACAATGATATTTTTTGTTAAATGTCAAAATTTACAAAATATGGCTTCTCTTTAAAGCCCACTTGTTGTATCTTTTACTACATGCAGCTCAGAAAACAATGAGCATGCGAAGGTTAAATACTATAGATCATTTCCAGTTTTCAAAGGCGTATTCCCACAATCCTTTTCTTAACACCAAACTACACTAAAACTCTAAATAACAAAATTTTAAACATTTGTATAGAATTTATTAAAAACTAAAAATAAATTGTTTATAACAGACAAGAAGAGTTGACACAATAAAAAAGTAAATAAAAATATATTTTTACAAAATCAACAAAAAAACCTAAGCATGAAAGAAACCGGACTATTTGTCACCCAAGAATGAAGCCATTTATTATACATCATCATTATCATCACCATCACTTCACTTTATTCCCCTCATCCTTCGCTTTAGACAAAACCCAGCAGATCCTTATAAGTAAAACGTGTATTTATCTATATTTATCTATAAAATGCTAAAGATACAGGCTATTAATACTAGAACAACGACAACAAAAACAACAACAACAAAGGATATTAAATATTAATATTTTTTATTTATCAAAAAAGTTGAAGGCTGTCAAAACCGGTGTAATACTAAACAACAACAAAAAAAAAACGTGAATAAATAAAATGAAATGTGAACGAATTCATTAATTTTTTAGAGACAGAAAAATGCGATATTCAATTTTTTTGTTTAACATAAGTAAATTTATAAATTTATATTAAGGCTAACATTAAAAAAAAAAAATATGTTACTATAAAAATGTTGAAATTTTGAAAATTGTGAATTTTTAAAAAATTTCCAATAAAAATAATGAAGTTTTTGAAATGTCCCTATGAAATTTTAAAACTTTTCCTATAAGTATACAGATAATGTTAAAATTTTCCAATGCAAATATAAAAATTCCCTATAAAAAATGAGAATTTTTGAAAATTTTCATATAAAAATAGAGAAATTTTCTTATAAAAATCAAGGAATTAATTTTTTTTTATAAAAATAAAGAAATTTTAAAAATTATAACAATAAAGAAATTTTAAAAATTTTCTAAAAAAAAAAATAGATTATTTTGAAAATTTTCCTATAAAAAGAGAGAAATTTTGAAAATTTCGCTATCAAAATAGAGCAATTTTTAAAAAATCCCTATACAAATTTTGAAATAATTTTAAAATTTTCCCTATAAAAATAGAGAAATTTTTAAGATTTCTCTATCAAAATAAGGAAATTTTGAAAATTCATACATACAGAAATTTTTAAAACTTTCCTATAAAAGTAGAAAATATCCCTATAAAAATAAAGAATTTTTGAAAATTTTCCCCTAAAAATAGAGAAATTTTTAAAATTTTCTTATAAAAATAAAGAAAAATTGAAAATTTACCTATAAAAATAACGAAATTTCCTAAAAAATAGAAAAAATTTCATAATTTCCCTATAAAAAGAGAGAAATTTAAAAAATTTCCCTATAAAAATAGATAAAATTTTAAAACAATTTTGAAATTTTTTAAAGTTTCCTATACAAATTTTTAAATTTCCCCTTAAAAAATAGATAAATTTTGAAAACTTCTCCGTAAAAATAGGGAAATTTTAAAAATTTTCCTAAAAAATAGTGTAATTTTGAAAATTTTCCTATTAAAATAGAGAAATTTTAGAAACTTCCCAATAAAAATAGACAAATTTTGAAAATTTCCTTTAGAAATACGGACATTTTGAAAATTTCCCTAAAGAAATAAAAAAAAAAGGAAAAATTTGAAATTTTCATTACAAAAGTAGATAAATTTTGAAAACTTCCATATAAAAATAGAGTTGTTTTGAAAATTTCCCTATAATAATAGTGAAATTTTGAAAATTTCCCTATCAAAATAGTGAAATTTTGACAATTTCCCTATAAAAATAGAAAAATTTTTTAAAAAATTTTGAAATTTTTTAAAGTTTCCTATACAAATTTTTAAATTTCCCCTTAAAAAATAGATAAATTTTGAAAACTTCTCTGTAAAAATAGGGAAATTTTAAAAATTTTCCTAAAAAATAGCGTAATTTTGAAAATTTTTCTATTAAAATAGAGAAATTTTAGAAACTTCCCAATAAAAATAGACAAATTTTGAAAATTTCCTTTAGAAATACGGACATTTTGAAAATTTCCCTAAAAAATAAGAAAAAATTTGAAATTTTCATTACAAAAGTAGAGAAATTTTGAAAACTTCCGTATAAAAATAGAGTTGTTTTGAAAATTTCCCTATAATAAATAAATAATAATAATAATATAAATAATTTTGAAAATTTCCCTTTAAAAGTAGTGAAATTTTGACAATTTCCCTATAAAAATAGTGAAATTTTAAAAATTTCCCTATAGAAATAGTGAAATTTTGAAAATTTCCCTATAATAATAGTGAAATTTTGAAATATTCCCTATAAAAATAGTGAAATTTTGAAAATTTCCCTTTAAAGGTAGTGAAATTTTGAAAATTTTCCTATAAAAATAGAGAAATTTGAAAATTTCCCTATTAAAATAGTGAAGTTTTGAAAATTTCCCTATAAAAATAGTGAAACTTTGAAAATTTCCCTATAAAAATAGTGAAATATTGACAATTTCCCTATAAAAATAGTGAAAATTTGAAAATTTTCCTATAAAAATAGTGAAATTTTGAAAATTTTCCTATAAAAATAGAGAAATTTGAAAATTTCCCTATTAAAATAGTGAAGTTTTGAAAATTTCCCTATAAAAATAGTGAAACTTTGAAAATTTCCCTATAAAAATTGTGAAATTTTGAAAAATTTCCCTTTAAAAATAGTGAAATTTTGACAATTTACCTATAAAAATAGTAAAATTTTGAAAATTTGCCTATAAAAATTGTGAAATTTTGAAAATTTCCCTATAAAAATGGTGAAATTTTAAAAATTTCCCTATATAAATAGTGAAATTTTGAAAATTTCTCTATATAAATAGTGAAATTTTGAAAATTTCCCTATATAAATAGTGAAATTTTGAAAATTTCCCTATAAAAATAGTAAAATTTTAAAAATTTTCCTATAAAAATAGAGAAGTGTTGAAAATTTCCTATAAAAATAGAGAAACTAAGAAAATGTTCCTAAAAAATAGAGACATTTTTTGTTAAGAAAATTTTCAAAATTTTTCTATCTTTATAGGGAAATTTTAAAAATTTCTCTTTTGTTACAGGGAAATTTTCAAAATTTCCCTATTTTTATATGGAAATTTTCGAAATTTTTATATTTTAAAAATCTAAAAATTTGTATAAGTATATCTTAAAAATTTTCCTATTATCATAGGAAATTTTCAAAATTTTCCTATTTCTATAATGACATTTTCAAAATTTCCTTATTTTCATAGCGAAATTTCAAAAATTTCCTAATCTTTATTTAAAAATTTACCTATTTTCAAAGTTTTCCTATTTTTGTGAGGAAATTTCAAAATCTCCCTATTTTCATATGGAAATTTTCAAAATTTCCGTATTTTCATTTAAGTTTCTAAATTTTTTAAAGAAAATTTTAAAAATGTCTCTTTCTCATTTTTTTTTTTTTTTTTGTTAAATTTGAAAAATTCCCTAAAAAGGTTTATCAAAATTTTGGGACATCAAACATTTAATTAAAAAGATTTACTGTAGTGTATTGCACTAAGAATCCCAATTTATTACAATTATTTATTATTGTAATAAATAGTTTTTTGATAAAAAAAAATGTTGGTGGGGAATTCCCTTTTGAAAATTCTAATGATCTATATTTTATTTCAAAACCGGCAGGCGGTCTATATAGAGGATGAAGTAGGGCAGGGTTTTCTTACAATGCAAATATAATACTTATCTTCGAGTATCTTAATATCGTATTTATTTAATATTTCAAAACTTCTACCTTTTGTTCAATGATAGTAGTTAGGATCAAATGTTTTAGGATCGTTGAAATAAAATAGTTATCCGCAACTTTTATTATAAATGTGAAGTCTTTAAACTTGTTATATGAATTTTTCTTAGTAATGAGAGTAGTTTGGTCCCAGTTAAGCAGGAGATGAGCCGGGGGAGTTCAACACCCCTTAGAAAAGAAAAACTGTTTATAACTTATATTTAGAAGAACTTACTAAAACCAAAGACTTTTTAATATAAAGATTCATTGATTTATCGTGTGGTCTTTTTGAAAAGTCCCATGAAAAGAGAGTATACTTTTGCTCTAATTCGTAAACAACTTATGGAGACGATTGTCCAATAAGAGACAGTTAAGACACACACACGTGCTAATGAAATGTATGTTTGTTTGCTTTGTTTAAACTAACTCAAACCGTTTTTCTTAGAGGAAAGAATAAAAGGGATATGAAATTGTAAGACGGTAGAGCTATGATCGCCTGTATATTGTCTGTCTTTATTGAAAATACGATATAACCAAATTTCTAGTAAAAATTTGGAATAACAATTTGGCGAAATCGATTCACATTTAACCGACCAGAGTTTCCAACTCAAAAGAAGAGGAGACTTCCACCATCAGTCATTTGAAATCACTATAGTTATAAACAAAAGATAACTAGGGCAATAAAATTTGCCAGGAATATTCTTCATTTCTTGAAAAATAATTTGTATTGAAATTAGGCGAAATAGACCCACAAGTAAAGACCATAAAGGAATCAAAGTTTTAATTTTAGGAATATTTATAAATTTAGTAAAATTTGATATGAGATTCGGCAAAGCCGAAAATAACCTCTTACTTATTATACTTCAGTTTATGTCTTGGCCTATATCGGCTACTATGGACGACGACCCTAACATCGTTTGTAAATAACTTTTACTAAATTTATGTTGCTTTCAAAGAAAACTAAAAAGCAAATTTGCTTTCCTGATTAGCCAGACCCTCGTACCTATGTAGAAGAGTGTCCATTACCATAGAAATTATTATTGTACATTCCCTACAACTTATGCCTGTAACCAGCCTTTTTTTTAATTTGATGTTTTTGTAAGATTTTCCAGTTTGTTTTCTGTTGAAGTGTAATAATAAATGGAACAAAAAAGTAATAACAAAATGATGATGTTATCAAATTCGTAGTATTACTTCTTTTCTTTAACATTTATTACTCGAAAATTTTATTATTATCAGTTTTACATTGAAAATGAAGTTATTTTCTGTGTCAGGAAGTTTTTATAAGAAATAAAACATTAAATTGTTTATGATATATATTTTTTGAGTTAACATTTTTTTTAACTCAAAAACCTTGTGTTCCATATTAATTGCATTCAATCTTGGGACAATCTCTGTTCCTAAGTAACTCTTTGTCCTGAAAAGTCTTATAATTCTACTGAATGTTTATATATCAGTTTTTTTTATTTCTTTCATTTTTGCATCTAAACTCTTACTTTAAAATTTCAAGACAATCATCGATCATTGTCAAATGTCTGTTCTGGGGACGGACGCATTCGTTTGTCTGAGTACCAGAGATTTAGAGACTTGAGTGGTTGCTGTGCTGCTCCTTGGGAAACTGAATGGATATACTCGCAGTTGCTGATTCCACTTCATCATTTCTGTTGGATGATGATGAAGTTTCAGTAAAAACAAAAAATTATAATTTAAGATAAATAACTCTAGAATAATAATAAAAATGTCTTGTTTATGGTATAGGAGTACGAGTTTATAGTTTTATAGTTTTTGTCCTGCTACTCGTATAATTCTTGTCTAAAATTAAGTTGTTATTCAATGTAAATGATGTATTGAATTTGTAGTAGTTTTATTATTTCATTCAATTTTTTGTTTCCCTAGTTTTGTTTTTATACCCACCATCAAAAAGAATGGGGGGTATATTGAGATTGTCATTCCGTTTGTAATTTCCTTAATATTGGCTCAAAAGCCAAAAACGATATATATTCTGAATCCTTATGAAATTCTAAGACGATTGAGCGATGTCCGTCTGTCTGTCCGTCTGTCTGTCCGTCTGTCTGTCTGTCTGTCTGTTGAAATCACGATAACGCCTAAACGAAAGGAGCTAGCTCACTGAAACTTAGTAAAAATATTCTTCATCTTTGAGAAAATTTTGGTATTGAAATTGGGTAAAATCGGTTCACATTTGACCATAGCTCCCGTATAACCTCGTCTAGGCTAATCGCTTATTTGTTAATAAATGACAAATTATAACAGCTATGATGACAAAATTTGGTATATAGAAGTTTTACATTAGCCCTAGACAGCGTGTAAAATTTCATCAAAATCGGTTCACATTTAGCCATAGCTCCCATACAAAAAACTTACGAAAACAGCCTAAATTTCACCTAAAATACACTTAAATGCCAATAAATCTAAAAGTATAACAGATATAACCACTAAATTTGGCACAAGAAAGTCTTATGCCAATGCCAGCTAGTGTGCAAAATTTTGTCACAATCGGTCACTATTTGACCTAGCTCCCATATAAAAAACTTACGAAAACACAAAAATTCAAAAAGAAAAGGGGATTTATGTCCGTCTGTCCGTCAGATAAAATCGTGATAGCTCCTTAACTACAAGAGCTAGTAAAATTAAATTAAGCACAAGGAAGTCTTATGTCAATGTCAGCCAGTGTGCAAAATTTTGTCACAATCGGTCACCATTTTACCATAGCTCCCATATGAAAAACTTATGGAAACACAAAAATACATAAAGAAAAGGTTGTTTATGTCCGTCTGTCCGTCAGATAAAAGCAAGATAGCGTCTTAACGAAAAGAGCTAGATAGACAAAATTTTACAAAAGTATTTTCGATATCTTGAAAAAGATGTGTGTTGAAAATGGACAAAATCGGTTCAAATTTAGTTAGAGTTCCCATATAACCCCGCCCCGGGAAACACATTAATGCTGATAAATTGAATACAACTGTAATAGCTATGACAATTAAATTTAAAATAGGGAAGTTTTATGCAATTTTTGATCAGTTTATCAAATTATATAGGAATCAGTCCATATTTGACTTTAACTTTCATATAAAAAACACTCACGGAAACCAAAAATTTTAGCAAAGGCCAGTTAAAAGCTTTTAAATTAGAAACTATGATAGCTATGGCCACTAAATTTTGCAAGAATAAGCTCTATATATATACCAGCCAGTGTGTAAAATTTTGTTACAATCGGTCAACATTTGGCTATAATTCTTATATATATAGCATCCTCTTTTTATATCTACAATCAAAAAGATTTGGAGGTACATTCATTATATTAAGATTGCACCTATGAAATTAGATAGGCATCAATCAATGTTCAGCCCAGACTTTATATATGATGAATGCATTAGGAACTCATAACGAAATATATGGACCTGCCGTATTACTATTAACGTGTTTAGCCTAACTACATATTTACGAAAAGTATTTAACAACTTATTAATGTAAAACTATACCTGGTTATGAGACCGAATTTTGATCAAAGTAAATACTGGGGAAACCACTAAAATATTTTTGAATGTTGAACTATAAAGCTACGGAAACCTAATTTAGTCCAAAGGTTTTACCAACAATACCAAATAGCTTAGCGATTTTTCCAGTTTTGGTGCAGATTTTGAATTAGCTGCACCCTTGTAGATATATGAGATATGTTTCTAAATTTAACACGACTTGATGGTGGGTATATAAGATTCGGCACAGCCGAATATAACACTCTTACTTGTTATTGTTTCTATTGTGCAAATGTAGTGACAGGACTTGGAAACTATTAATTTTATTTTAACATGACATCTGTATTGTATTTTTGGTCTATAAACTTTTATTACTATATGTTTTTTTGTTCGTACATTTTGTATATTGTCGGGAATGACCAGTAGTAGTTTTATATTATTTTGTTAATTTTATTTTTGCCACAAATGAAAAACTGCCTGTACAAACGACCGATCAAACCTACTCAAAATGTTGAACACAAAATAAATTTATTTGATTGTATGAAGTGGTTTTGTGGTCTCAATTTTTTTTTCGAAATACTTTTGGATTTTATTTGTAATTTTAGAGGACATGATTCATTAATTGGCTTGAGGATTTTTTTCTTTCTGGTTTGGCTTCAGTTGATTTTAGATTGATTCGGTCAGATTGAAATTGTAATTGAATGACAAGTATCATTAATAATGGTCAGTGAGTATTTAACAAATCATTTGTTATATT
Organism: Stomorhina lunata; assembly: GCA_933228675.1. Taxonomy (NCBI): domain Eukaryota; kingdom Metazoa; phylum Arthropoda; class Insecta; order Diptera; family Rhiniidae; genus Stomorhina; species Stomorhina lunata. The sequence goes on along the minus strand of OW121740.1, from coordinate 114,216,863 downwards.
TTTTGGCCAGTACTTACATTTAACTTTAGAATATAATTACTATTATATTTATTTCGGAGGGAAACGTACCTGGAAAGAGAACAAAAGAAATAAATTTTATTTAGATACAATTTTTGTTTTTGAAATAAAAAATAAAATACAAAAGTCTTAAAATATAAATTAAACAATAGAAACAAACTCTAATTTAAACTAGTTTCTCTATAAGAACATTTTTTAAATTTCACTATTTATAGGGAAATTTTCAAAATTTTACTATTAATAGGGAAATTTTAAAAAATTTCACTATTTATAGGGAAATTTTCAAAATTTCGCTATTTATGGGGAAATTTTCAAAATTTCGCTATTTATAGGGAAATTTTCAAAATTTCACTATTTAAAGGGAGATTTTCAAAATTTCACTATTTATTGGGAAATTTTTAAAAATTCGCTATTTATAGGGAAATTTTCAAAATTTCTCTATTTAAAGGGAGATTTTCAAAATTTCACTATTTATAGGGAAATTTTCAAAATTTCACTATTTGTAGGGAAATTTTCAAAATTTATAGGGGAATTTTCAAAATTTCGCTGTTTATAGGGAAATTTTCAAAATTTCACTATTTATAGGGAAATTTCAAAATTTCACTATTTATAGGGAAATTTTCAAAATTTCACTATTTATAGGGAAATTTTCAAAATTTCACTATTTATAGGGAAATTTTCAAAATTTCACTATTTAAAGGGAGATTTTCAAAATTTCACTATTTGTTGGGAAATTTTTAAAAATTCGCTATTTATAGGGAAATTTTTAAAATTTCACTATTTATAGGGAAATTCTCAAAATTTCGCTGTTTATAGGGGAATTTTACAAATTTACTATTTATAGGGAAATTTTCAAAATTTCACTATTTATAGGAAAATTTTCAAAATTTCACTATTTATAGAAAAATTTTCAAAATTTCACTATTTATAGGGAAATTTTCAAAATTTCACTATTTATAGGAAAATTTTCAAAATTTCACTATTTATAGGGAAATTTTCAAAATTTCACTATTTATAGGGAAATTTTCAAAATTTCACTATTTATAGGGAAATTTTCAAAATTTCACTATTTATAGGGAAATTTTCAAAATTTCACTATTTAAAGGGAGATTTTCAAAATTTCACTATTTGTTGGGAAATTTTCAAAATTTCACTTTTTATAGGGAAATTTTTAAAATTTCACTATTTATAGGGAAATTCTCAAAATTTCGCTGTTTATAGGGGAATTTTACAAATTTACTATTTATAGGGAAATTTTCAAAATTTCACTATTTATAGGAAAATTTTCAAAATTTCACTATTTATAGAAAAATTTTCAAAATTTCACTATTTATAGGGAAATTTTCAAAATTTCACTATTTATAGGAAAATTTTCAAAATTTCACTATTTATAGGGAAATTTTCAAAATTTCACTATTTATAGGGAAATTTTCAAAATTTCACTATTTATAGGGAAATTTTCAAAATTTTACTATCTATAGGAATATTTTTAAAACTTTTTATATTAAAAATTTCGCTGTCTTACTATATATATTAGTCTATGTCTTAGTTAATGGGTTAGTCTATGTCTTAGTCTATGTCTTAGTCTATGTCTTAGTCTATGTCTTAGTCTATGTCTTAGTCTATGTCTTAGTCCATGTCTTAGTCTATATCTTAGTCTATGTCTTAGTCTATGTCTTAGTCTATGTCTTAGTCTATGTTTTAGTCTATGTCTTAGTCTATATCTTAGTCTATGTCTTAGTCTATGTCTTAGTCTATGTCTTGGTCTATGTCTTAGTCTATGTCTTAGTCTATGTCTTAGTCTATATCTTAGTCTATGTCTTAGTCTATGTCTTAGTCTATATCTTAGTCCATGTCTTAGTCTATGTCTTAGTCTATATCTTAGTCCATGTCTTAGTCTGTATCCTCGTCTATTTCTTAGTGTATGTCCTAGTCTATATTTAACTCTTATATCTTGGTCCATGTCTTAGTCTTTGCCTTACTCTAAGTCTTACACTCTGTAACTCCTCGCTTTTAACTTGTTAATTTATACATAATTATAATATCTACAAAATAGCCAATTTACATGACAGTTTGTCTTTATTTCCTTTTTTCTACATTTGCTGTCATTTTATCCAGTTAATAAACATGTCCATTTGCTCCACGATGACTGTGTGTAGGCGCGTATTGGCTACATGACTGTAACATTCATGCACTTGTCATAGAATATTTTATTTGCAAAAAAAAATCGTCATTTTAATTTTTTCCATTTCTCATGTTGTCCTGCATATTTGAGAGATGGGAGCATTTTTTATTCCTTTATTTTGATCCAAACCAGTTGTCACTTAAATATAATGCACTTTATTTTATTTTACTGTCACACCGAAAACATATGAGTGCAATTACAATCATGGAGCTTTAGGTCCCGAGAAAAGGAGAATGAAGACGCAGTTTGTTGAAAAAAAAACGAAGGATGGAATGGTAAAACTGGACCGTAACTTTTTTTATATTTTTTTTGTTAAAAAAATGCTTATGTAGTTAGAATAGTTGTCTATATATAAACCAGACTATGGTTTGGATTTTCCTGGACTTACGTATATGGTATATGAGAGCTGACGAGGTAACTTGTAATGGAAAAATATAAAAAGAACGCAAAGAATTCATACACTGGATTTGAGTGTAGCCAAAGAAAATGTTCAGCTATAGAACATGACTGAGGCAATCATGTAAAAGAATGATTTCAGTTAATTTTATAAGACCAAAATCGAAGTACTTTTTAGAAAATAAGCTTTAGAAAAGTATCTTTAATAACTAAGTTTAATATAATATGTGATAACTAAATTAAATATAATATATGACATAGAATAAGACGCGAAAATCGCCTAAGAAATAGACTTAGACATAGACTCAGAAATACATAGATTAAAACATTAACTAAAGTATAGACTAAGACATACACTAAGACATACACTACGACATAGACTAAGACATAGACTAAGACATATACTAAAACATAGACTAAGGCATAGACTAAGACATAGACTAAGACATAGACTAAGACATAGACTAAGACATAGACTAAGACATAGACTAAGACATAGACTAAGACATAGACTAAGACATAGACTAAGACATAGACTAAGACATAGACTAAGACATAGACTAAGACATAGACTAAGACATAGACTAAGACATAGACTAAGACATAGACTAAGACATAGACTAAGACATAGACTAAGACATAGACTAAGACATAAACTAAGACATAGACTAAGACATAGACTAAGACATATACTAAGACATAGACTAAGGCATAGACTAAGACATAGACTAAGACATAGACTAAGACATAGACTAAGACATAGACTAAGACATAGACTAAGACATAGACTAAGACATAGACTAAGACTTAGACTAAGACAGACTAAGACAGACTAAGACATAGACTAAGACATAGACTAAGACATAGACTAAGACATAGACTAAGACATAGACTAAGACATAGACTAAGACATAGACTAAGACAGACTAAGACAGACTAAGACATAGACTAAGACATAGACTAAGACATAGACTAAGACATAGACTAAGACATAGACTAAGACATAGACTAAGACATAGACTAAGACATAAACTAAGACATAGACTAAGACATAGACTAAGACATAGACTAAGACATAAACTAAGACATAGACTAAGACATAGACTAAGACATAGACTAAGACATAGACTAAGACATAGACTAAGACATAGACTAAGACATAGACTAAGACATAGACTAAGACATAGACTAAGACATAGACTAAGACATAGACTAAGACATAGACTAAGACATAGACTAAGACATAGACTAAGACATAGACTAAGACATAGACTAAGACATAGACTAAGACATAGACTAAGACATAGACTAAGACATAGACTAAGACATAGACTAAGACATAGACTAAGACATAGATTAAGACATAGACTAAGACATAGACTAAGACATAGACTAAGACATAGACTAAGACATAGACTAAGACATAGACTAAGACATAGACTAAGACATAGACTAAGACATAGACTAAGACATAGACTAAGACATAGACTAAGACATAGACTAAGACATAGACTAAGACATAGACTAAGACATAAACTAAGACATAGACTAAGACATAGACTAAGACATAGACTAAGACATAGACTAAGACATAGACTAAGACATAGACTAAGACATAGACTAAGACATAGACTAAGACATAGACTAAGACATAGACTAAGACATAGACTAAGACATAGACTAAGACATAGACTAAGACATAGACTAAGACATAGACTAAGACATAGACTAAGACATAGACTAAGACATAGACTAAGACATAGACTAAGACATAGACTAAGACATAGACTAAGACATAGACTAAGACATAGACTAAGACATAGACTAAGACATAGACTAAGACATAGACTAAGACATAGACTAAGACATAGACTAAGACATAGACTAAGACATAGACTAAGACATAGACTAAGATATAGACTAAGACATAGACTAAGACATAGACTAAGACATAGACTAAGACATAGACTAAGACCTAGACTAAGTCATAGACTAAGACATAGACTAAGACATAGACTAAGACATAGACTAAGACATAGACTAAGACATAGACTAAGATATAGACTAAGACATAGACTAAGACATAGACTAAGGCATAGACTAAGACATAGACTAAGACCTAGACTAAGACATAGACTAAGACATAGACTAAGACATAGACTAAGACATAGACTAAGACATAGACTAAGACATAGACTAAGACATAGACTAAGACATAGACTACAACGTAGACTCAGATATAGACTACAACGTAGACTCAGATATAGACTACGACGTAGACTAACTAATAGACTAAGATAAAGGCAAATTTCCTTAAATAGTAAAATTTTGAAAATTTCCAATAGGTAGTGAAATTTTCAAAATTTCCTTATAAATAGTGATATTTTGAAAATTTCCCTATAAATAGTGAAGTTTTGAAAATTTCCCTGTAAATAGTGAAATTTGGAAAATTTCCCTATAAAAACACTATCACATAGACTGAGACATAGACTAATATATACCTAAGACATTACATATATGATACGGAAAAAGAGATGATACGGAAAAGAATAAGACTTTAAATAAAATATGGACTAAGACTTTAAAGTCAGTTGATGTCTTGTAGAAAAAAATACTTTCTAGAACCTCATTTGGAAAGAAGCTTTTGAAAGTACCTTTTGACTCTGATTTAGTAAAGATCGTCAAAAAATTTCAAAGTTATACAATAAGTGAACAATTTATCAAAATGCACTAAGTATCTAGAGGGATAATTCTTTTAAAAGTCTGGATTTAACCGGAACGTTGGATTATTTGTAAAGTAAGTGTTAAGGCCGGTAGATAGTTTTTGTTTTTCCTCAGTTGTTGCTTTTATTTAGCTATAGATAAGTGTCTATCCGTAGTAAGCAAATAGTGCTGGCGTATTCCTTTTTACTCCTCTTCGTTCTATGGTCAGTCACGTTGCACCACAATGTTCTTTTAACACTATTTTACGGTTTTAACAAGTCAACTGCTAAATTAAAAGCCGCATAAGCAGTTGCTTGTTATGAAGGCATTTGCATGTGTTTAAAAAATGGACAGACGGACAAATAGACATACAGACAAACTCAAGCAGATACGTAGATCTATAGGCATTGGTATGTCCGTCTGACTGCCTATTTGACACTTAAATAGACAACTACAACCAAATGAAAATTAAAAGTCTTTAGCTCGACCATTCTCTGGGCATCCCAAGATATTCAAAGTGTGATTAAAAAAAATAATAATAATGAATACAATGTTTATTTTTCTAGTTGTGGCATGAATGGAATACCGAGCAGAGTTTAAAGGTGTTCGGTTAAGGTGTGAGTGTAAATGTTTTCTTATCAAATAACATTACCCAGCAGTTCCAAATTGAGGAACCGTCGATAAAAGTCAGCTTTCGACTGGGATGCACAATTGAACAAGCATATGATAAAATGTATTACTCATTATTGGTTGCCCTTATTTATTTTGAAACTGCTGGGGCTTACATGTATGAAAAATTAAAAGGTCTTTGGTTCTTCTATTGTTTCCTATTGCTACAGACTTAAAATATTTACACGTCCTATTGGCTGTAGGTACTTCTATGTCGTTAGTAAGTATTTATGAGTGCAGGCATAAAGATCTTGTTAATGAGCTCTGATAATATGAAACCTTTTCTAGGTTTTTCAACAAAATAAAAAGGTGTAAAGTTTTTCTTTATGGTTGAAGTTGACGTTGTTGTTGTTGCTGCTCTTCACTAATCAAGTGACCAAAACCAAATCACTTTATGAAACAGAAAAACGTTTTAACCACAACTGCATATACCGCCTGAAGTAAGGGGAAAATACCTTTAGACCTCTTTTAAATCTTTTGTGGTTTTTTCTTTTTGTGAAGCATTTAGAGACCTCAAACGTTTATCATTTAGTAGTTTCTTACATATTGTCTTCGTTTTTTTTTATAGCTTAAACAGCTTTTTACACTTTCATTGATGCGTATTACAACTCACGTTTATTTGAAACCGAGAAATGCATCATTATTCAAAGAAACACTAAAAACTGAGAAAATAAAACAAATTACAAAGAATTCAAATTTGTATAATGAATAAGTAAGTAGAGTACGAGAACGTATTATCACCTGGAAATGGAATCTTTAATCATGTGGGCTTTGTGGGTGTGAAAAGGAGACAAAGGTAGCCACATACATACTCATGTACATACTCATGTGTGTATGTGTGAATGTGAAATTTTGACATATTAAATACTCAAATTTAAGAAAGGTACCTTTTGAACCATTTATCTTTCAGATAAATGGTTCTTTGTAAAAAAGTGCCTAAGACTAAGATGTAGATTAACACAAATACAAAGGCTAAGATATAGACTCAGACATCACCTAAGACATAAACTAAGGAACAGACTAAGATATGGACTAAGATATGAACTAAGTCATAGACTAAGACATAGACTAAGACATAGACTAAGACATAGACTAAGACATAGACTAAGACATAGACTAAGACATAGACTAAGACATAGACTAAGACATAGACTAAGACATAGACTAAGACATAGACTAAGACATAGACTAAGACATAGACTAAGACATAAACTAAGACATAAACTAAGACATAAACTAAGACATAGACTAAGACATAGACTAAGACATAGACTAAGACATAGACTAAGATATAGACTAAGACATAGACTAAGACATAAACTAAGACATAGACTATGACATAAACTAAGACATAGACTAAGACATAGACTAAGACATAGACTAAGACATAGACTAAGACATAGACTAAGACATAGACTAAGACATAGACTAAGACATAGACCAAGACATAGACTAAGACATAGACTAAGACATATACTAAGACATAGACTAAGACATAGACTAAGACATAGCCTACGACATAGACTAAGACATAGACTAAGACATAGACTAAGACATAGACTAAGACATAGACTAAGACATAGACTAAGACATAGACTAAGACATAGACTAAGACATAGACTAAGACATAGACTAAGACATAGACTAAGACATAGACTAAGACATAGACTAAGACATAGACTAAGACATAGACTAAGACATAGACTAAGACATAGACTAAGACATAGACTAAGACATAGACTAAGACATAGACTAAGACATAGACTAAGACATAGACTAAGACATAGACTAAGACATAGACTAAGACATAGACTAAGACATAGACTAAGACATAGACTAAGACATAGACTAAGACATAGACCAAGACATAGACTAAGTATATAGACTAAGACATAGACTAAGACATAGACTAAGACATAGACTAAGACATAGACTAAGACATAGACTAAGACATAGACTAAGACATAGACTAAGACATAGACTAAGACATAGACTAAGACATAGACTAAGACATAGACTAAGACATAGCCTACGACATAGACTAAGACATAGACTAAGACATAGACTAAGACATAGACTAAGACATAGACAAAGACATAGACTAAGACATAGACTAAGACATAGACTAAGACATAGACTAAGACATAGACTAAGACATAGACTAAGACATAGACTAAGACATAGAGTAAGACATAGACTAAGACATAGACTAAGACATAGACTAAGACATAGACTAAGACATAGACTAAGACATAGACTAAGACATAGACCAAGACATAGACTAAGACATAGACTAAGACATAGACTAAGACATAGACTAAGACATAGACTAAGACATAGACTAAGACATAGACTAAGACATAGACTAAGACATAGACTAAGACATAGACTAAGACATAGACTAAGACATAGACTAAGACATAGACTAAGACATAGACTAAGACATAGACTAAGACATAGACTAAGACATAGACTAAGACATAGACTAAGACATAGACTAAGACATAGACTAAGACATAGACTAAGACATAGACTAAGACATAGACTAAGACATAGACTAAGACATAGACTAAGACATAGACTAAGACATAGACTAAGACATAGACTAAGACATAGACTAAGACATAGACTAAGACATAGACTAAGACATAGACTAAGACATAGACTAAGATATAGACTAAGACATATACTAGGACATAGACTAAGACATTGACTAAGACATAGACTAAGACATACACTAAGACATAGACTAAGACATAGACTAAGACATACACTAAGACATAGACTAAGACATAGACTAAGACATAGACTAAGACATAGACTAAGACATAGACTAAGACATAGACTAAGACATAGACTAAGACATAGACTAAGACATAGACTAAGACATAGACTAAGACATAGACTAAGACATAGACTAAGACATAGACTATGATAGAGACTAAGATATAGACTAAAATATAGACTATGACATTGACATAGACTTTTAGAACTAAGAACGTTTGTACCATTTAGAACAAATTACATGTTAGAACAAAGTACCTTTTAGAACAAAGTACCTTTAAGGACAAAGTACCTTTTAGAACAAAGTTCCTTTTAAAACAAAGTTCCTTTTAAAACAAAGTACCTTTAAGAACAAAGTACCTTTTAGAAGAAAGGTACGTCTTAGAACAAAAGTACCTTTTAGAACAAAGTACTTTTTAGAAGAAAGGTACTTTTTAGAAAAAAAGTACCTTTTAGTACAAAGTGCCTTTTAGAACAAAGTGCCTTTTAGATCAAAGTACCTTTTAGAACAAAGTACCTTTTAGAATAAAGTACATTTTAGAACAAAGTACCTTTTAGAACAAAGTACCTTTTAGAACAAAGGTACGTTTTAGAACAAAAGTACCTTTTAGAACAAAGTGGCTTTTAGAATAAAGTACCTTTTAGATCAAAGTACCTTTTAGAACAAAGTTCCTTTAAGAACATAGTACCGTTAGAACAAAGTACCTTTAGAACAAAGTACCTTTTGAAACAAAGTACCTTTTAGATCAAAGTAATTTTTAGAACACAGTGCCTTTTGCAAAAAAGTACCTTTTTAAACAAAGTACCTTTTATAAGAAAGTACAATTTTGAACAAAGTACCTCTTAGAACAAAGAGTTTTGTAACAAATTACCTTTTAGAACAAAGTAAATTTAAGAGCAAAGGCAATTTTTTCGAAAAGGTACAAATTATATAAAGTGCCGTTTAGAACTAGATCAAAATATGAAGCTTTTTGAAAGCTTTTGAATGAGTTTTTTAAAAAAATAATGTTAATAAAAATGCATATTTTATAAGATTTTTTTCTCTTAATGATTTCCATTGAATGTATTTTTCTTCTTTTGTAAATACCTTTCAAAACAAAGTATATACCTATTACAACAAATGCAATATTTCAAAAAGGTACCTTTTAGAATATAGGTATCGTTCAGAACAAGGCTTTCTGTATAATGATTTCTCTTTAGCTTTTCTGATGAGCTTCTTGAAAAATAAATTTTAATTTTTAAAGCTACTGTACTCGAATGTGCATTTTTAATGAAATTCTTTTTCCTTAACAATTTCCGTTAAATGCATTACTTCTTTCTTTTTTTCCAATATTAGTTTTTTAATAGAAGAAAATAGCGTTCTTTATAATTTTGCACCCCCCATAGTTTTATATTAAAAGCTTCATGTTTATTAAAATCTTTTAAATCTTGTATTAATATTAATTTATTTCAAGACCCCCCTGATACAGCTGCCACCCACCCTCCTTGTCATTAACATGAAGCCAAGGCAAAATTTACTTGATTATAGCTATTGTACCTATATAGAGTAAATTATGGCTGCTGTTTCTCCTGTTTTTGTTTAAACATTTTATAATCTTAAATGAAAATTTATGTTAATTTATTATTTTTTTTGCAAGGATTATTTGCTTCTTTCCTGCTCCATAAATTTTCAGCATAAATCGTGTAAGACTTACCGCCTGCCGGTTTATGCTTAAAATCTTAACAGCCATTAAATTTATGTTTTCTTAAATAGTAGAGACAAAGGATACAAAGGGATTTTGTTTTAAGGATTTATCAATTTAAGGATTTTTTTGTTACGTTAGTTTATGTTTAAATAATGATTTGAAGGCGATGAATTGAAATGTAATATTAAATTTTGATAATACGTAATTATCCCTTGATAAGCTTCTCACTTTTAGAATATAAAACAAAATTGATAGAAAATTATTGACTCTTCTTAATAGTTTAGGACTTTTAAATATTGCAAGTATGTCTTTTTTGCAAGGTTCGAAAAAAATACTCTAAAGTACTTTATTTTAAGGTTTCGTACTGTACTTAGGCAAGTTCGGTATATAGTCACATACGTAACAAAGTGTTCAACTTAGAGTAATTGTTAAAATACAAAATCTTTATAATAACAAACTTTCACGAAGTACTCTAAAAAAGAACGTACTTCGTTGAGTACTATAACGTACTTTGTTGAGTACTTTAACAAACTGACAACAATGAGAAGAACGTAAATAGATGCCCTTAGATTGCAAGAGCAGATCGATTTGATGAAGATTAAGTATTCTGGCATGCAACCCAAAAACACAGTGCCCAGTGAGGGTTGTGTACTTTAATTCGTACGAATTATCCAACTAGTAATAGTTCTTGATTAGTTATGTAAAACTCTGAAGTTGGCGGACTGATTTAGGTCAAAGCTTTAACAATGATTGTCAATGTAAACAAGCCTTAGAATTATAAGGTATACACTCTTAGTTTTAGATACATACGTGAAATATATAGCTTTTAAATGGATGAAGATCTACTTATTAATCTGAAGTTAGTTAACTAATTAAGATGAATCTTCATCAATAATAATGTATTGTTCTTTCGATCTGTCCGATGGATATGTGGAAAGTTTTGCTCTAGTTCTTTGTTTAATTGTAATGTGATTTAATTTATCAGCATTAAAGTAATTCCCGGTCGGGGTTATATGATAGATTTCACTAAATGTGAACCGACCATTTTCAATACCGAACTTTTCAAGAGATCAGAAATACTTTTGTCAAATGTTGTCCCTCTAGAACGTTTATTTTAGGCGCTATCGCCCTGAATAACGATATTGTACAACGTCTTTATACTAAATGTTATCATCGTATCTATTATAATTTGCCATTTATTAGCTACTAAGAGATTGCCTTAGGCCAAGTTATACGGGAGCAATTGTCAAACGTGAATGGATTTCTCCCAATTGCAATTAAAAAATTTAAATTTTCGTTGATATGTGAGATAGATACATACATACATATATAGGTTTTGAACGGATATCATGTAGTTAGCTGCATTTTTGTACTTCCTAGGAAGATTACCTATAATTTGATATATAATACATTCTCAAATGTTATCATAATGTTCAAAAGTCAGACACAAAATTAAGATAAATGCAGTGTGTCTGTCTGCTAAAATCAGATTTGTGGAGCTCCTGGAAGGTATAAACATATGCATTTTATACAAAATTTTAGGATATCGTCTCACCCTGAATTTCATCATTGTCGATCAAAACACCTGAAATATCGCTTAAACACTAAATTATATCTACCACAAATTACCGAATACATCAGAATTTAGGTAATCCCTTGCGAAGTACGCTATTAAATTTCATCGAAATAAACATCTGAGATATCGACAAAACAGGAGCTCCAAAAGCTTGACTACAATAGAAAAAATGACAGACAGGTAGACGGACGGACAGACAGACAGACAGACAGACAGACAGACAGACAGACAGACAGATAGACAGACAAACAGACGGACGGACAATTTGAATGGTATTCATAATCAGATTTGTGGAGTTTATGTATCAGATTTTAGGAAATCGTCCCACAAATAACGCTGTCAAATTCATCACAATCGGTCCATAAACACCTGAGATATCTTTGAAACAATACTTACAAAATGTCAAAAAAATTTCTTAGACACGTACTTTGGGCAATTTGCTGTACATCACAAGTAGTGTTTTGGCGATATCTCAGTTGTTTATGGACCGCTTTTGATAAAATTTAATAACGTGCTTGGCGGGGGAATTTCCTAAAATCTGATATAAAATTTATGTATATCCGTGCTAAAGGAGGATGGTTTTTCCTATTTCTGCATTTCAATTTTTCAACAAACATTCTCTAATGCGTACTTTGGCCAATTTGCAATACATCAAATTTGGTGTTTTGACGATATCTCAGTTGCTTATGGACCGATTTTGATGAAATTTTACAGAACCATTTCACAGAACCATTTTTTGGGGAACCATTTCCTACAATCTGATAGATAATATATTATCACATATATCTTTTTTCTCTTGTTATTTAAAAGTGTGTGTTCAATCAAAAATTTTAAAATTTTTGTCTAATTTTTGTTATTCGATATTTTCGGTGTTTACAACCGATTTTAATGAAATTTAATAGCGTTTATTGCGGGAACCTGATATATAATTTATGTAGGTCCAACCTCCAGGGGCTTTAGAAACTTGATTTCAACAGACGGACAGACACGCGAAAATCGCTTAATCGATTCTCCTCCCGACTCTGAGTCGATCGGTATAATTTTTATGGGGTCTACTAATAAAAATTACAAACGGAATCACAAACTTACAATACCCTTTCACCTATTGGTGAAGGGTATAAAAATACTCTAAAATTCTGGAGAACTGTACGTTATTATAAGGTACCGTTCATTTTTTTATGGTACCCTTCTGTACTTAACTTTGTTTCCCACTTAGTTAGGTACTTTAAAATAAATAACTTTTGTGTGTGCTTAAGTTCAGTACAACATAATAAGGTACTGTTTCTTTTCGAACTTTGTTTTTAAGACCTCGACAAATCATATTTTTCAGAAGGTCATCAAAAATTGGCGAAACGTATGGCTTAGTATATACAATGGAGCTAAAAGAAGAATTAAATTACTTTATATATAACAACCAGGGTTTTAACCAACAGCACATGGAATTATTGATCTGCCCTCGTATAGTGGAATCTCGTTCATTAGCTAATCTTTTTTGCACTTCATACCTTGCCGGTGAATTTCCTATGTGTCGGAAGGTTGCTAATGTAAGGCCAATTCCCAAAAAGGGTGTTAGCCTTACCCCCAAAAGGGTGCTGGAAAGTATGGTCAACTACCATCTGGTCAAATATTTGGAGTCCAATAACCTACTAAACGATTGGCAATATGGATTTCGTAGGTGTCGCTCTGTGGGTAACGTATTAGCTTTCCTATCAGAAAAGTTTTTCCGTTATATTCACCGTTTCGTCGGAAGTAAAGTTAAAGCTCTCGATATTTCTAAGGCGTTCGACAGAGTGGGTCAATTCTTTTCTTTTTGCCACTTTTTTTTGAATTGAATATCGGATGAGCAAAAGAATTTTAATCGGATTAATCTAACAATAGTTGTATTCCCGTAGGATAATGAAACTACCCAAACCAGTCAGAAGTTACCCAAAACTCACGCCATTGTGTTTCTGTACTTAATTTTGGTTTGAGTCTTTGCTAAATTGTGAGAGTAACTTTAAAAACAAACAATTCGTTAAAAAAAATTAACTTAATACAAATTTAAAAAACAAGAACAACAAATTTCAAATAATTTAAAAAATATTTGTTTAAATATTCTTCAAGATAAGTCAATTGTGGAATAAAATTTAGCTTTTTTTGCTTTCCTGTACTTTTGGGAAAGTCTTATTGTTTGAGAGAGTAAATCACAAGCTACTCTCATTTGTCCGAACTTACCCAGAAAGTAAAGAAACGGACATAATATTGTTAAAATTCAATATCTTATTCAGTCTTTGATATATTAGAATTTTTTTAATTAATTCGGAAATTAAATAATATTTTTGATATTTGTATGTATTTTAATATCAATTTAATTTCCTTTTTATCTTTGTCCAAATCAAACAATATCTAATTACTTTTTTTTCTATTTGAGTATATCAGTCAAATAAAGACCCAACTTAAAAGAAAAATTTCCTTTAAATTATCCCTGAATATCAACTGATTTTAAAGTCATGAAAACGAAATGAAATTATTTATTTAAAATGCCTGAATGTATAAAATATATCAAAATATTTGTTTAAGAAATGCCAAAAAAAATATATAAAAGAAAACGTTTTAGTTGTTAAGGAAAAATCTAATTTCCTGCTATTTCCTTAGACAAATATACACACAGAAGAAATATAAAATAAACCAAAGAAAACATTAGAAATTTAAATAAACCAACCAGAATCCAACCGCACTTGAAGAAACATGAGCCAAAAACATCAACAGGAAAATGAGTAGTAAAAATTGTTATATGTTGATGTAAAGGGAAAAACCACATGCTGCCATAAACATCTTTATCATCTGATATTTCACAACGTCATCATTATTATCATCAACTTTATTAATATAAAAATTAACATTATCATATTATTAGCATTATCATGTGCAAATAGACAGACATACAATACACACACAGGTGTAAATTAGCAATTTCCGTTTCCTCAGATCTTTTTTACAATACACACACATCAAAAGTTCTTTGGTCTATAGAAGCTTGTGTAAAGCTCTTGGATAATATATAAATGATATGAGCTTTTAAGTAAAAATCCTTAGTTACCAAATTATTTTGGAAATAAGAGTTTAAGTGGTTACAATTTTTTTGCAGTAAAAGGCTTTTAAAAATTTAAGTTTACACCAAATTATAGACCAAAGTCTCGGCTTCATAACAACATTAAAATCATCTGCATATATTTGCAAAATTAGTCTTACGTTTCAATTGAAAGAAATTTAATTTGAATTTATCAATTAGCTTTTTGAAATTTGCTAATTTTCCTTGGTTTTTGTTCCATTTTAAAAATTATAACTATGAAAACAATATTAATTCGTACAAGCTTAGGTTGTTGCAACTTTTTTGCAGTACAAGCCTATAAAAGAAAATTTACACCAAATTATAGACCAAAGTCTTGGCTTTTCAACAGCTTTTAAATCACCTGCATTTATTTGCAAAATTAGTCTTAAGTCAGTAATGAAAGTCACGAGCCAAAACACGCAAATTGTTATGAAAACCTGTATACAAATCAGAGTATGAAAATAAACTAAACCTTTAGCAAACGTTTGTAGAATGTAAATACAAATTCAGATTTACTTCAGTCGTTTTGTTCAATGAAATAAACATAACAATTCCATTTGAAATGTCAAAAAGCTAAAAATAGACAATATTCAATTCGCTTATCTTCTTTTTTTCAGCTTGCTGTATGAATCGTACGTTTAAGTACAAAACAGTCTTAGAAACGTTTGCAAATAGTTCGTTTTGACTTAATCTTAGAAAGGCAGCAAATACCGCCAGGGCCCGAAGACTTTTTGTAATGTTTGTAAATATAACGATTATTAATGAAACTCGTGAAAATGAGTATCAAAAGCACTGTACGCTGTTAAATTTAGTAAGATCAAATCATTCAGCAAATGTTTGCGAAACGTTTTTGTTCTGAGTTTTTCGATTTTGCTTTACTTCTTTTCATGTGTTTCGTTCGAGTATAATTACAAAACAAATCACTTTGGTAAATATATTCCGGTATATGAGGGAAATCGATCGATTTCTGATATATTTTTAAGATCATTTTCGGTTATTTCCCAAAAAAAAAAAAAAAAAAAAAATGAAAATTTGGGCTCTAATCCTTTTGACTGATATCTTATCTTTCATTTTATTTTTTTAGATTTTTTTGTGGAAATGGGGAAAATTATCTCAAAAATATATATGAAATTGATTAATTTTCATCACATACCGGATTATCATAATTTGTATTTGGTTTCTGCCACATTGTTAGTGTAATCAACGACACCAGCTCTTTGCTTACGTCTGCAGAAAATGCTAGATACTCTCTACTATAAAAGGCCGATGGACGAATGTTGTGAAAACAGTTTTAATTGAGACGCGTATAAAAGAACAGTGTGACTATATTTGTAAAGCAGTTTTGTGAAGTTTGTTTACAGTTTTTTTTTAACTACATAAAGTGTTTTAATTGTTTGCAAAAAGAATTCCTTCCTTTTTTTGTGAATAAAATTTTAATTTAAATAGTCTTTTGAGAAGACTTTGAGGAGGACCCGAAACAGTTTTTATGTAATTGATACGATTTTTTTACTAATTCTCGTTTAATAGTTCTCGTTTAAATTTGTGTTAGTTTTTTTGTATCACTCAACATTTTCTACACGCTTTCTTAATTCAATAAAATTCCAAATAAGTTTTAATATAATAAATTTGTAAAAAAAAGTCCTATATTAAATTACTCACAAAAGAATCTAAAATTAAAAAAAGGCACGTGCCAATATTTTAGTTATTTTGAAAATTTTTGCTTCCTCATTTTTATGTGAATTTTTTATCTATATTTTCAGAATATTTATGAAGTTGTTTACAAATTTTTCCGGATATAAAAATTTTAATTTCATTTAATTTCGTTTGCATGTTTTTTTATCTTGATAGGGAGCGCAACACCGAAAATCCCCTACAACTTGAAAAATAGAAAACAATCGCGTGCCACAAAACGATTTGTCGCCTGTTTTTAGGTATTTTAGTTTTTTGTTCATTAAATTAATCTTGTATGAAATTTTAGGTTTTTGCTGCTGTTTTTTTAGGGGTTACGCCCTGTTAAGTCTTAAATGTTTCCTAATAGCTGGCCAATAAACACAATTCATCATTTACTTTTCCCTCTTTCACTCCCTCCCACACATTAAAAATCCCCTTGATTGACAATAAACTCTGAAACCTCAGTCAGACCGACCCACGATGAATCCATGTGTTAGCGGCATGTGTCATCCATCCATCCTTCCAACAGTAGAAGTTTGCGGCAAGTAATGTATGTGTGTGTGTGTAGCAAGCAGATTGTTGTCTTTGTGGTTTAATACACGAAAACAAATTAACATTAATTAGTGTTGAAATTAATAATGTAAAAACTGTCATCATTATTTATTTTCTTCTACTTTTTATTCCTTTCTTCTGTAACTTTAGCAAATGAAATCATATGACACTAGAATCTTTATGGTCAGGGTGTATTCTTAAGAATCAATAATTAAATGATTAAAAGAAGACAGTAAAAAATTGTGTATTTATTAATGTATGGTAGGATTAATTAAAGAACCTTTACAAATGTCTTTTGTAACAAATTTATATAGATTTATTTGTATTAATGATTATGTAGAGAATTGTATTTTGTGGGGAATTGTGGAACACAGAACTATGAGTTGATTAAATAACGATACATCAAATATCCGGAGGAAACCTTTTTAACAATTAAGAAAATAAAGCGGCATTCTTTAATAAATAATGTAATTGATGGAAAGATTTTAATTAATTTGGTATTACATTATAACAGGTTAAACACCGGACGCTAAAGTTCAATAAACTTAACAAAAATTAACCTTAAACCTATAACAGAACTAGAACAGAACTAGAACAGAACTAGAACAGAACTAGAACAGAACTAGAACAGAACTAGAACAGAACTAGAACAGAACTAGAACAGAACTAGAACAGAACTAGAACAGAACTAGAACAGAACTAGAACAGAACTAGAACAGAACTAGAACAGAACTAGAACAGAACTAGAACAGAACTAGAACAGAACTAGAACAGAACTAGAACAGAACTAGAACAGAACTAGAACAGAACTAGAACAGAACTAGAACAGAACTAGAACAGAACTAGAACAGAACTAGAACAGAACTAGAACAGAACTAGAACAGAACTAGAACAGAACTAGAACAGAACTAGAACAGAACTAGAACAGAACTAGAACAGAACTAGAACAGAACTAGAACAGAACTAGAACAGAACTAGAACAGAACTAGAACAGAACTAGAACAGAACTAGAACAGAACTAGAACAGAACTAGAACAGAACTAGAACAGAACTAGAACAGAACTAGAACAGAACTAGAACAGAACTAGAACAGAACTAGAACAGAACTAGAACAGAACTAGAACAGAACTAGAACAGAACTAGAACAGAACTAGAACAGAACTAGAACAGAACTAGAACAGAACTAGAACAGAACTAGAACAGAACTAGAACAGAACTAGAACAGAACTAGAACAGAACTAGAACAGAACTAGAACAGAACTAGAACAGAACTAGAACAGAACTAGAACAGAACTAGAACAGAACTAGAACAGAACTAGAACAGAACTAGAACAGAACTAGAACAGAACTAGAACAGAACTAGAACAGAACTAGAACAGAACTAGAACAGAACTAGAACAGAACTAGAACAGAACTAGAACAGAACTAGAACAGAACTAGAACAGAACTAGAACAGAACTAGAACAGAACTAGAACAGAACTAGAACAGAACTAGAACAGAACTAGAACAGAACTAGAACAGAACTAGAACAGAACTAGAACAGAACTAGAACAGAACTAGAACAGAACTAGAACAGAACTAGAACAGAACTAGAACAGAACTAGAACAGAACTAGAACAGAACTAGAACAGAACTAGAACAGAACTAGAACAGAACTAGAACAGAACTAGAACAGAACTAGAACAGAACTAGAACAGAACTAGAACAGAACTAGAACAGAACTAGAACAGAACTAGAACAGAACTAGAACAGAACTAGAACAGAACTAGAACAGAACTAGAACAGAACTAGAACAGAACTAGAACAGAACTAGAACAGAACTAGAACAGAACTAGAACAGAACTAGAACAGAACTAGAACAGAACTAGAACAGAACTAGAACAGAACTAGAACAGAACTAGAACAGAACTAGAACAGAACTAGAACAGAACTAGAACAGAACTAGAACAGAACTAGAACAGAACTAGAACAGAACTAGAACAGAACTAGAACAGAACTAGAACAGAACTAGAACAGAACTAGAACAGAACTAGAACAGAACTAGAACAGAACTAGAACAGAACTAGAACAGAACTAGAACAGAACTAGAACAGAACTAGAACAGAACTAGAACAGAACTAGAACAGAACTAGAACAGAACTAGAACAGAACTAGAACAGAACTAGAACAGAACTAGAACAGAACTAGAACAGAACTAGAATAGAACTAGAACAGAACTAGAACAGAACTAGAACAGAACTAGAACAGAACTAGAACAGAACTAGAACAGAACTAGAACAGAACTAGAACAGAACTAGAACAGAACTAGAACAGAACTAGAACAGAACTAGAACAGAACTAGAACAGAACTAGAACAGAACTAGAACAGAACTAGAACAGAACTAGAACAGAACTAGAACAGAACTAGAACAGAACTAGAACAGAACTAGAACAGAACTAGAACAGAACTAGAACAGAACTAGAACAGAACTAGAACAGAACTAGAACAGAACTAGAACAGAACTAGAACAGAACTAGAACAGAACTATAACAGAACTAGAACAGAACTAGAACAGAACTAGAACAGAACTAGAACAGAACTAGAACAGAACTAGAACAGAACTAGAACAGAACTAGAACAGAACTAGAACAGAACTAGAACAGAACTAGAACAGAACTAGAACAGAACTAGAACAGAACTAGAACAGAATTAGAACAGAACTAGAACAGAACTAGAACAGAACTAGAACAGAACTAGAACAGAACTAGAACAGAACTAGAACAGAACTAGAACAGAACTAGAACAGAACTAGAACAGAACTAGAACAGAACTAAAACAGAACTAGAACAGAACTAGAACAAAACTAGAACAGAACTAGAACAGAACTAAAACAGAACTAGAACGGAACTAGAACAGAACTAGAACAGATCTAGAACAGAACTAGAACAGAACTAGAACAGATCTAGAACAGATCTAGAACAGAACTAGAATAGAACTAGAACAGAACTAGAACAGAACTAGAACAGAACTTGAACAGAACTAGAACAGAACTTGAACAGAACTAGAACAGAACTAGAACAGAACTGGAATATTATTAACTTTAATGATTATTAATATTAATTAATCTATAGTAAATTATCTTAGTTGAATAGGTATTGATTGGAGCCAACTAAATAAATATAAATATTTTTCCAACCAATTTAATTCTATTTCAAATCAATGACTGCAATAACACTTAAATTTCTGCACAAACTACAAAGTTTGAATAAACCAAGCCCACAATTTGACAATGACAATGATAGACTAAAGACAGTAGTAATATTTTGTGTAAATTTTATTAACAAAAAACTAGACATGTATAAACATGTTCGCAATCAGGCAACTGAAATGACTACAAAATATGACCATCATTTTCTTCAATATTTTTTCGAGCAAAATTCTAACCTACAGACGACCAGTGGCTTATGCAACACATACCAAAAATGTTGTCTAGGTATGTGATAAACTATAAACATGTATCGAGTCATAGTTCTAGTATTAGCCGGGTTCTAGCTTTGAGTATAGATACCTTCCAAGTCATTCATTCATTCATTGTATACATTTGAGTGACTAACTGACTTGACTTTTGTAACTGATTGTCTACAATTGTCTCTGGTAACACGTACAGACAGACATACACAAATACATATTTGTATTTGTACAAATGAATTGTCATACAGGCAGACATAGAGTCAGTTAGTCATTCTATGGATGGAATCGTATAATACATAGTTAGTACTTTTGGTAGTTATTTACCAATAATTGGGTCTCTTTTGTTCTGGTTTTTCCTTTTTCAATTTCATGCCTACCACTCCTCAAAGCTTTCGACAATAATATAATTTTTTGTTTCTACTTTAAATTACCAAAACGTACAATACTTTTCATTAGCATTAATGTTAACAATATTATTTTTCTTTTTATTTATTCGAGCTTAACAAAATGCAGTTTAAAACCCAAATCTCATACTTGCAGTTTGTAACAAAACAAGCCTCAAACGTGCTTCCCTGTCTCCATATAAATAAATCTCTGAGTTTTAGTGTTTGTTGCTGTAATTCTGTTTGTACGAGTAATTTTTTCGGTTGTCTTACATTTAAATTGGTAACAACTACAAGTACAAAAGTTTAACATTACCACATCATGTCCAACATGTCGTACAACACACACCAAAACAAGGACAAACACACAAAAACGTCACATAGCCAGACGACAGAGAGACACTGAGTCAGTTGGACAGACTTTTATTGAAGAAAATTGCAATTCGATGCACATTTTCAAGTTGTTTTCTCTACTTTTTGCAAGTTTTGGAATTTTTCTACCAACATGTGATTGGAAACATGTTGATGGAGGCCAATAAATGACAGTTTGATGTGTTGAAAGAGAAGGAAGACAAAAAGACGACGAAAAGAAGACAACTATGACAACAATATTGAAGTCACAAATTTTGCCGTTCTTTGAACTTTGTACTATAGAAAATATTTAAATTAACATTGATGAAATAATGGAGAATTTTTTCAATAAATACTAAATATTTTTTCAGTTCTGTTCTAGTTCTGTTCTGTTCTAGTTCTGTTCTAGTTCTAGTTCTGTTCTGTTCTGTTCTGTTCTGTTCTGTTCTGTTCTGTTCTGTTCTGTTCTAGTTCTGTTCTGTTCTGTTCTAGTTCTGTTCTAGTTCTGTTCTAGTTCTGTTCTAGTTCTGTTCTTGTTCTGTTCTAGTTCTGTTCTAGTTCTGTTCTAGTTCTGTTCTAGTTCTGTTCTAGTTCTGTTCTAGTTCTGTTTTAGTTCTGTTCTAGTTCTGTTCTAGTTCTGTTCTAGTTCTGTTCTAGTTCTGTTCTAGTTCTGTTCTAGTTCTGTTCTAGTTCTGTTCTAGTTCTGTTCTAGTTCTGTTCTAGTTCTGTTCTAGTTCTGTTCTAGTTCTGTTCTAGTTCTGTTCTAGTTCTGTTCTAGTTCTGTTCTAGTTCTGTTCTAGTTCTGTTCTAGTTCTGTTCTAGTTCTGTTCTAGTTCTGTTCTAGTTCTGTTCTAGTTCTGTTCTAGTTCTGTTCTAGTTCTGTTCTAGTTCTGTTCTAGTTCTGTTCTAGTTCTGTTCTAGTTCTGTTCTAGTTCTGTTCTAGTTCTGTTCTAGTTCTGTTCTAGTTCTGTTCTAGTTCTGTTCTAGTTCTGTTCTAGTTCTGTTCTAGTTCTGTTCTAGTTCTGTTCTAGTTCTGTTCTAGTTCTGTTCTAGTTCTGTTCTAGTTCTGTTCTAGTTCTGTTCTAGTTCTGTTCTAGTTCTGTTCTAGTTCTGTTCTAGTTCTGTTCTAGTTCTGTTCTAGTTCTGTTCTAGTTCTGTTCTAGTTCTGTTCTAGTTCTGTTCTAGTTCTGTTCTAGTTCTGTTCTAGTTCTGTTCTAGTTCTGTTCTAGTTCTGTTCTAGTGCTGTTTTAGTTCTGTTCTAGTTCTGTTGTAGTTCTGTTCTTGTTCTGTTCTAGTTCTGTTCTAGTTCTGTTCTAGTTTTGTTCTAGTTCTGTTCTAGTTCTGTCCTAGTTCTGTTCTAGTTCTGTTCTAGTTCTGTTCTAGTTCTGTTCTAGTTCTGTTCTAGTTCTGTTCTAGTTCTGTTCTAGTTCTGTTCTAGTTCTGTTCTAGTTCTGTTTTAGTTCTGTTCTAGTTCTGTTCTAGTTCTGTTCTAGTTCTGTTCTAGTTCTGTTCTAGTTCTGTTCTAGTTCTGTTCTAGTTCTGTTCTAGTTCTGTTCTAGTTCTGTTCTAGTTCTGTTCTAGTTCTGTTCTAGTTCTGTTCTAGTTCTGTTCTAGTTCTGTTCTAGTTCTGTTCTAGTTCTGTTCTAGTTCTGTTCTAGTTCTGTTCTAGTTCTGTTCTAGTTCTGTTCTAGTTCTGTTCTAGTTCTGTTCTAGTTCTGTTCTAGTTCTGTTCTAGTTCTGTTCTAGTTCTGTTCTAGTTCTGTTCTAGTTCTGTTCTAGTTCTGTTCTAGTTCTGTTCTAGTTCTGTTCTAGTTCTGTTCTAGTTCTGTTCTAGTTCTGTTCTAGTTCTGTTCTAGTTCTGTTCTAGTTCTGTTCTAGTTCTGTTCTAGTTCTGTTCTAGTTCTGTTCTAGTTCTGTTCTAGTTCTGTTCTAGTTCTGTTCTAGTTCTGTTCTAGTTCTGTTCTAGTTCTGTTCTAGTTCTGTTCTAGTTCTGTTCTAGTTCTGTTCTAGTTCTGTTCTAGTTCTGTTCTAGTTCTGTTCTAGTTCTGTTCTAGTTCTGTTCTAGTTCTGTTCTAGTTCTGTTCTAGTTCTGTTCTAGTTCTGTTCTAGTTCTGTTCTAGTTCTGTTCTAGTTCTGTTCTAGTTCTGTTCTAGTTCTGTTCTAGTTCTGTTCTAGTTCTGTTCTAGTTCTGTTCTAGTTCTGTTCTAGTTCTGTTCTAGTTCTGTTCTAGTTCTGTTCTAGTTCTGTTCTAGTTCTGTTCTAGTTCTGTTCTAGTTCTGTTCTAGTTCTGTTCTAGTTCTGTTCTAGTTCTGTTCTAGTTCTGTTCTAGTTCTGTTCTAGTTCTGTTCTAGTTCTGTTCTAGTTCTGTTCTAGTTCTGTTCTAGTTCTGTTCTAGTTCTGTTCTAGTTCTGTTCTAGTTCTGTTCTAGTTCTGTTCTAGTTCTGTTCTAGTTCTGTTCTAGTTCTGTTCTAGTTCTGTTCTAGTTCTGTTCTAGTTCTGTTCTAGTTCTGTTCTAGTTCTGTTCTAGTTCTGTTCTAGTTCTGTTCTAGTTCTGTTCTAGTTCTGTTCTAGTTCTGTTCTAGTTCTGTTCTAGTTCTGTTCTAGTTCTGTTCTAGTTCTGTTCTAGTTCTGTTCTAGTTCTGTTCTAGTTCTGTTCTAGTTCTGTTCTAGTTCTGTTCTAGTTCTGTTCTAGTTCTGTTCTAGTTCTGTTCTAGTTCTGTTCTAGTTCTGTTCTAGTTCTGTTCTAGTTCTGTTCTAGTTCTGTTCTAGTTCTGTTCTAGTTCTGTTCTAGTTCTGTTCTAGTTCTGTTCTAGTTCTGTTCTAGTTCTGTTCTAGTTCTGTTCTAGTTCTGTTCTAGTTCTGTTCTAGTTCTGTTCTAGTTCTGTTCTAGTTCTGTTCTAGTTCTGTTCTAGTTCTGTTCTAGTTCTGTTCTAGTTCTGTTCTAGTTCTGTTCTAGTTCTGTTCTAGTTCTGTTCTAGTTCTGTTCTAGTTCTGTTCTAGTTCTGTTCTAGTTCTGTTCTAGTTCTGTTCTAGTTCTGTTCTAGTTCTGTTCTAGTTCTGTTCTAGTTCTGTTCTAGTTCTGTTCTAGTTCTGTTCTAGTTCTGTTCTAGTTCTGTTCTAGTTCTGTTCTAGTTCTGTTCTAGTTCTGTTCTAGTTCTGTTCTAGTTCTGTTCTAGTTCTGTTCTAGTTCTGTTCTAGTTCTGTTCTAGTTCTGTTCTAGTTCTGTTCTAGTTCTGTTCTAGTTCTGTTCTAGTTCTGTTCTAGTTCTGTTCTAGTTCTGTTCTAGTTCTGTTCTAGTTCTGTTCTAGTTCTGTTCTAGTTCTGTTCTAGTTCTGTTCTAGTTCTGTTCTAGTTCTGTTCTAGTTCTGTTCTAGTTCTGTTCTAGTTCTGTTCTAGTTCTGTTCTAGTTCTGTTCTAGTTCTGTTCTAGTTCTGTTCTAGTTCTGTTCTAGTTCTGTTCTAGTTCTGTTCTAGTTCTGTTCTAGTTCTGTTCTAGTTCTGTTCTAGTTCTGTTCTAGTTCTGTTCTAGTTCTGTTCTAGTTCTGTTCTAGTTCTGTTCTAGATCTGTTCTAGATCTGTTCTAGTTCTGTTCTAGTTCTGTTCTAGATCTGTTCTAGTTCTGTTCTAGTTCCGTTCTAGTTCTGTTTTAGTTCTGTTCTAGTTCTGTTCTAGTTTTGTTCTAGTTCTGTTCTAGTTCTGTTTTAGTTCTGTTCTAGTTCTGTTCTAGTTCTGTTCTAGTTCTGTTCTAGTTCTGTTCTAGTTCTGTTCTAGTTCTGTTCTAGTTCTGTTCTAGATCTGTTCTAGATCTGTTCTAGTTCTGTTCTAGTTCTGTTCTAGTTCTGTTCTAGTTCTGTTCTAGTTCTGTTCTTGTTCTAGTTCTGTTCTAGTTCTGTTCTAGTTCTGTTCTAGATCTGTTCTAGTTCTGTTCTAGTTCCGTTCTAGTTCTGTTTTAGTTCTGTTCTAGTTCTGTTCTAGTTTTGTTCTAGTTCTGTTCTAGTTCTGTTTTAGTTCTGTTCTAGTTCTGTTCTAGTTCTGTTCTAGTTCTGTTCTAGTTCTGTTCTAGTTCTGTTCTAGTTCTGTTCTAGTTCTGTTCTAGTTCTGTTCTAGTTCTGTTCTAGTTCTGTTCTAGTTCTGTTCTAGTTCTGTTCTAGATCTGTTCTAGATCTGTTCTAGTTCTGTTCTAGTTCTGTTCTAGTTCTGTTCTTGTTCTAGTTCTGTTCTAGTTCTGTTCTAGTTCTGTTCTAGTTCTGTTCTAGTTCTGTTCTAGTACCTTTCTGTTCTACTCTTATCAAAATGGTTTGATCTTAATCAGATATTAATTTGAAATCCCTTTAACCATAAAAACCTTTTTCATATTTGAATTAAATCTTAATTGATTAACAATTAACTTTATTGACAAAAGCTAACATCCTTGAATATCCTTATTTTTAAAAGGAAATATCGAAAATATTTAAACATTTATTTCATCCTAAATAAGCTTTGAAAGCAGATTTTGTAAATTCGTCTAATTTTAGCATTTTGTACTTTTCATTGTTGGATATTATGTGGAAATCCAATCTAAATTCCTCTTAAATATTGAACATTTAGTCATAGTTGAAAATTTCCATGGTTTCATTTACAAAAATAAAATTTTCGTAACATTGAGTACTTTTTTTTTGCTATACTTTGTATGTAAATTACTTGACACATACATATACAAATTTGGTTTATACCGGAAGGACAACTGTAGGAACAAATGGCAAGTTGTAGATAATTGATGCCTTATACTCTCTATAATCACTTTTACAACATTTCTATGAGGATGTAAAAGTGTGTGTGTGGGTGCTTCTGTTATTGTCCTTGCAGTCATCGTCATCATCAACAGGATCATAAATGCATATGCATGAGTGGTGGTATATGGAAATAAAGTTTATAGTTCTTTTACACATTTTTGTAAAGTGTAGCTTATATAGAGTAAAGTTTGTAAAAGTTGTATGTATGTAGTTACAGATATGAGTTGTATGAATATGACATATTTTTCGAATCCTTTCATACTTCATTCTAAAACTTAAAAGTTTGTTTAGTATTTTACATAACAAATACGCATACATACATACGAGTACTTGTATTGTACGTATAAACTTGAATGGAATGTAGAAGTGTTTTTGTATGGAACTTGGTTTTGATGTCGAAGTGTGACATTGTGTTGATGTTAATGTATTGTAAATTTACTATTGGCATTTGATGTGTGTTAAGTGTATGTTCAGAGTTAGATGTTATGCAAATGTGAATAGATTACAACACCCTCCCATCTGTTATTCGACTAATATTTTTTTGTTTAACATTTTTTTTTTTGTTATTTTTTGTGCAAATTGTAGAACAAAGTATTGACTGGCGAGTATTGATGTAATACTCTTATATATGGGTGAGCGCATTGACAAAAAACAAAAATGTTTAACATTGATAATTCTCTATTGGATACCCCCGTAGGTTGGTTAGGTTGAAAAAGGTAATGCCAGGGGAGTGGCATTACCTTCGGGTCCATTGTGATCCTTTCTGAAAGTAAATAAACGATAGCGGGAAG
Source organism: Stomorhina lunata (assembly GCA_933228675.1). Lineage (NCBI taxonomy): Eukaryota > Metazoa > Arthropoda > Insecta > Diptera > Rhiniidae > Stomorhina > Stomorhina lunata. The sequence goes on along the minus strand of OW121740.1, from coordinate 114,189,785 downwards.
AGAAAGAGAGAAAACAGTGAAGGGAGAAGTTCTAGAAAGTGTTAAAGATAGAGAAAGGAAATCGTAGAGAAGAGAAGTGTTGACCAAAAACGCTACCCTATGGGAAAGAGACCCGTCTAACTAAGCCATCTGAGTCCCAACATAAAACCAACAACATTAGTCAGTTTGCACTGCTGTATGTCTCCCAGTTTCTCATAGAATCTTTTGCCTAGAAATTTAAGTCTCTGGTTTTGGAGCATAGGACAGTGACAGAGGATATGCTCGACCGTTTCGGACGAGTCCGCGTCTAAGCATAGTCTGCAGATGTCCTGAATTGCTCCATACCATCTACTACGTCTGGAATTCAGGGCGCAGTGTCCAGTTAGAAAACCTATGCATTTCCTAAGACTGGTTCTGCTAAGACCTAGCAAGAGCTTTGTCTTGCGTATATCTAAGTCGGGCCATAAGGTCCTAGATATCGTGCAAGTGTCCAAGTTATGCCCATAAAAAGGTGACATATAGGTGGAGCTATCTCTGCCACCTCGAGCATCAAGTCCTGACTAGAGCCAAGTCTTGCGATTTCGTCAGCTATTTCGTTGTCTTCGATGTCGCAATGACCAGGAACGTAGCAAAGTCTTACCCTATAAGTATCAGCCAGGCTGATTATAGCTGATCTACATAACTTGATTAGTTTAGAGGTGATGCTACATCCTTCCAGGGCTTTTAGAGCAGCCTGACTATCAACGTAGATTGTCACCTCGCAGTCCACAGGAATATTGTGTGAGATAAGCTCGGTGGCTTTCTGAATGGCGAAGATTTCTGCCTGAAATACACTGCACTCATCTCTAAGCCTGTAGCATTCCCTAATATTCTGATTCTTTAAAAAGCACCGGTGCCGATTTCCATTTTAGAACCATCTGTGAAGATCGAGTTCCCCTCAAAGAGCGATTGACGATTATCCCAGCTAGTTCTATCAGGAATAATGACCTCTGGTACAGAACTGAACAGCAGTTCCCTGACTTAATAGTCAGATACGGTAGAACCTAACTGAAAGCAAGGGACATTCGTTCGGGTCAGTATGTTGGTATGTCCTGTCTGCCTGTGCCTAAGTATGCCTGACTCATGCAGCCTTAGTAGACATCTAGTTGCGGTTCCCTTAATGAATAGATCTAAAGGGCATAGAGACAGCATCAGGTCTAAGGCCGCCTGAGGAGTGCTCCTTGGAGCCCAGGAGTTGCCTATACTGCTACTCCTTTGGAATTTGTTCAAGAGGCTAAGAAAGGAGACTTTATTTACCGCCTCCCACCATACTGCCCACCCGTATGTCAGAACTGGTTTTACAATGGTTGTGTATATCTAGTATACTACCATTGGGTTTAGGCCACAGCTCTTGCATATCGAGTTCCTGCAAAAGTAGTAGGCGTTAAGTCCCTTTTTCATCCTCAAGCGTATTCCTCTTCCAAGAAAGCTTCCTATCTAGAATGATGCCTAGGAATTTGGCTTCAAACGATAGTCCTAACTCTACCCCATTAAGTACTGGAAGTTTGAAAGACTCAACCTTGTACCTCCTGGTGAAGAAAACTAACTCTGTTCTTTCAGGGTTGACCCCTAGTGCCGATTCCATGATTTCACTGATTGTATTCAGGTATTTACCTGTATGATCACGTCATCAGCGTAGGCGACAATCTTCCTACCTAGATAGTCAAATCTTTTAAGTATGACGTTAACCACCAGTAGCCAAAGTAAGGGTGAGAACAACCCCCCCCCTGTGTTGTACCTCTTGTGACTATTTTACGAGTGTTGTAGTCTCCTATACTAGAGTTGATTATCCTGCCCCCGTATCTCTCTTCTAAATTCTAGATCTTTTAACGAAATTTGCCCTAAAAGTAGTTTTTAAATGTTTTAAATTTAGTTTCAAGATCTCAAGCATTTTTCCAATAATTCAATTTGTATCTCATTCATAAAACAGGTAACGCTTATAGGTAGTATTAAAAAAAAGGTATAAATCAGTGCTCCCCAAACTCATATTATGAGTATACATTGTGACGGTGTGAGTAGTTGGTCATTATTTCTCTCAGCAACTTTCATAATGATCACTTCCGAACATTAACGATCATTTTTGCAGCTATTTGACCAGTAGAAATAGCTTCATTAGATATGTCTACTCCTTAAAGGGGCACACTCGGCCATGTTGTTGGAAAATACTAGTCTTAATGTAATTTATTTGCCTATTTTTGGTTCCTAAGACATGAACCAAATATCGTTGGAAAAATAATAAATTTTTGGAAATAATGATTTCTATTTTAATTAATATTTTTTTACCATTTCTCAATTTTTTAAAATTTATTTCGTCCCCTTTCTATTTTGTTATCACTTGCAAACATTTCAAAATTATTTTAAGCAAAACTGGTATAATCTCTAATCATTTTGTTAGATCTGTCAGTGACATTTCACTCAAATAACTTTAATTAAGAATTAGATTTTATCATTGTTTGTATGTCGTCATTATTTGAATTTTAAATAAATTAAACTATTTTTTTAATGCAATTTCCTATAAATCACAATTCAATGGAGTTGGATATTTTTTAAGGTCTTATGTGTATAATTTTGCACGCTGGGGTATGAAAAATATATAAATGTATGAAATATTTATTTGATTTAATAGTACTTTCTAATTCAATGTTTGAAGATGATTTTACTTCAAATATATCATATATATTTTCTTCAACATATCATCAGGTATCTCATGAATAAATTATTTAATATTGACTTCTAAACTTAGAGCAACAAAAATCGCACGATCTAGGCTCCGAATTGACCGGACTAAAACTGTTTGCCGAATTAACTTCTAAATTTTCATAACAATCATTTCCGATCACGAATCATTTTTTTTCATAATAAATGTATGAGCAACATATGAGGGAGTAATAGCGCTAGCGGGCGTTGAAGACTGTTCTTTACAATAAAAATATGAATATGATTTTGCGGTATCAAACTTCAGATTCCAAAATTATAAGTTTATGGTATAACATTAAAGCAGGGAAGTTCATCACAACAATAATTTATATGTATTGCAACAACAACTTCAATCATTAGTAATAAGAAAAATTTAATGGTGCAGCTGCACTAAAGCAACAAAAAATAGTACAGAGGCTTTAAATTACACTAATCGGCGAATAGAAGGGCCTGAAAATGTTTACCGAACTCGCTTCTCAATTTTCATAATGATCATTTTCGATTACTAATGAACAGGCGCTGGGACTCCCGACTACCAGGAGCCAACTACTTTTCATAATTTTCGTAACACAACACGATCGTTAAATACGATCGGCGAAATGAGTTTGAAAAAGCACAATTCATGCAAGTTTACAACAAAACAGGTTGACTTTTTTGAGAAAAACTGAAAAGCGCATGCAGAATTATGACTCCATACTTTCAGCGAAGTAGGTTCATGTCGCTTTATTTTTCAGAAATTTATTTTTTTTGTCATTTATTTAGTGCTGTCAACATCATAGAATATTTGAAATAAATGAGCAATTTAAACCGGGTGTCCCAACTAGAACGCAATTTTTAAATTTTAAATAAAACACAGATATTTAAAAAAAAATCGTGAAACTTTATTATATCGTAAAGTAGACAGAATGAGGTTATGTATGAAACAAGATATCGTGCAGATGGTCGCCGCGGTTTTGCTGACACTCACGCGATCTTTTAGTGAAATTTTCAATGACCTTTTTGCATAAATGCTGCGGTATTTCATTAATGCAGCGTCCAATTTCCTCTTTTAAGGCTTGAGTCGTCGGTTATTCGCGTAAACCATCGACTTTGAAAAACCCCAAAGAAAAAATCTAAAGGTATTAAATCGCACGATCTAGGCGGCCAATTCTGGTCTCCAAAACGCGAAATAACACGACCGGGAAATGACTGATGTAGCAATTGAATTGTTTTTCTGGCTGTATGACATGTGGCGCTGTCTTGTTGAAACCACATGCCCTCCACATTCATTTCTTCAATTATAGGCAATAAAAAACTGGTTATCATTACACGATACCGAACACCATTGACTGTTTGCGCTTGACCTGCCTCATTTTCATAAAAAAAAGTTCCAATGATTCCTTCAGCCCAAAAACCACACCACACAGTGACACGTTGAGGATGCATTTGCTTCTCGTGAATCACTCGAGGATTTTCCTCACCCCAAATGAGACAATTCTGCCTATTGGCGAAGCCATCAAGATGGAAATGGGCCTCGTCACTGAAGATGATTTTATCGGTAAAATCAGCATTTTCATGTTGTCTCTCCAATACCCAATTAATGGCGGCCATCTGCAAGATATTTTGTTCCATACATAACCTCATTCTGTCTACTTTACGATATATTAAAGTTTCACGATCTTTTTTTTTTCAAATATCTGTGTTTTATTTAAAATTTAAAAATTGCATTCTAGTTGGGACACCCTTTATGTATTTTTATCAAAAAATTTTCAATAGAAAATTTTTTTATCAAAAATTTCTCTATACATAATTTTTTTATCAAAAATTTTTCTATAGAAAATTTTTTTATCAAAAATTTTTCTATAGAAAATTTGTTATCAAAAATTTTTCTATACAAAATTTTTTTGAAAGAAATTAATTTTAGTTGAACCAGAATTTATGTTGATGGTCGTGGGTTCGAGTCGGGCTCAGGTTCATGTCATAAATTATTTTTTTAATTTATGATTTTTAAATTAGATGAATAAATTTTAGGAATACTGAAAAAACTATGTGACACTTAGCAGTGTGGAATGCTGCATTTTCTGTCCCGCTACGGACTTCATCAGCACACTGTGTCACCAACTGTTAGATGCCAGTAGTTAAGATCATCTATTTAACTGAATTCTTAAGCGAAATTGAAAACGAGAATTATATTAACACTCATTTCTATTTCACCTATGACCATATGATCGATTCAGTTAGACGAACTTATCCACCATAGTTTTTTCCTTTATGTTTTGTATTCCTATCCTTTATTAATCTACATTTACTTTGTACTTTAACCAACTATCAGCTGGTAATGAAGACAAAGATTTTTGTTTTGACAAGTTTCTGTTTATTCTTTTACGTTAATGCAAATTTGAATTTAGTATCAACTTGAAAGAGTTAATGAAAACATGTAAATCGCGGTGCCCATGCAATTTAATTTTTTTATCAAAAATTTTTCTATACAAAATTTTTTTATCAAACATTTTTCTATAGAAGATTTTTTTTATCAAAAATTTTTCTATAGAAGATTTTTTATCAAAAATTTTTCAATAAACAATTTTTTTATCAAAAATTTTTCTATAGAAAATTTTTTTATCAAAAATTGTTTATAAAAAATGTTCCTATAGAAGATTTGAAAATTTTGATTTAAAACATTTTCCAAAGGAAAATGTTTTATTAAAAATTTTCCTATAAAAAAAATTTTGGATCGAAAATATCGAGCCCTTAGATTAAAATGATCGCAAGCGACAAAAAATCTAAATTAAACAAAAAAGGGGAATGTTTTGGTGCATAACATTTTTGTTCTTTGTTAGTTTGATACTTTCGACAAACTAATTAAATTTTTTCCAAATGGTTTAGAAGTTATGGTGCAAAGTATTGAATGTGAAGATTTTTAGTTTTACTTGATTAACTTTTAAGCTACTGGGCGGATTGTGGAGCTTCTTCTTCTGTTATCCTTGACTCCCAGTGGAGCAATATGCAGAAACCGGCCAATGGGTAGTTAGAGTTTTACACCAATTTTTAAAAACATGTCTGTAGCACAGTGGGCTCTATACTGAGCCAAAGTTGAGCACCATTGTATGTAAATCCTATTGGTCCGTATGATTTTCGTAAATATAAATCTATAGAAAAGAGTTTTACACATTCGAAAACTATTTAAGAAATAAAGAAACATATGCTTACTGTACTATGCTATCTCTAATAGTTTAAGAGATATTTAACGAAATATCGCTTACGATTATTTAAATCTAAGGTCTTGATATCTAAAAAAAATTTGTTTAATATTAGAATTTATTTCTGTTTTGAAAAATATTCCCAATATGTATTTACAAAAATATTCCCAATGTTTACAAAAATAATAGTGTCGTGGCAACAATGTTCGAGCGACAGCAACCAACTCTGTTGACATCCAAATTCCAACTGAATGATTTTAATACTTATTTTCACGAGTCTTATTAATGATCGTGGTATTTACGAAAATTGAAAAAATTCATCGGCTACTGGTGGTATGGGCTGCCTACTCCTGCTTATGAGAGTTACAAATTTAATACAAAAAATTGTTCATAGAAAATTGTATCTCTTCAGGAGAACTGAACGTTTTTATAAAAAATTGTATATCTTTCAAGTAAAAAATTAAATTAAAACAGCATAAAGCGAAATAAAAAATTTACCCCACTGTGTCACATCTCCTTCCATATTTGCATACATTAATCCTGTTTGAGCATGCATGATAAATGAAGGGAAATCTTCAATTTCCAGTTTTATCCATAATTTAATTTGCTGCTGCTCTATGGTCAAGTATAAAATTCTCCAAAATAACGAAGCTTCTTTGTTAAGCATAAATACAACAAATGAATTTAAACAAACCTGATGAGAAAATTCATATAAATGGACACACAAATGGAGGAAACTCTAACTATACAAAAGACTTCCTTCACACCCAAGTTTAACTAATTGCAGTCCTGAGAGATCGAAATACATTCGGTCATAATAGAAATATGTAGAGTGCAGAGAATGTAATTGCCACCAAAAGCACTTATTTATGCGAACAGAATTGAAAACTCATGGATGGACACTTATACTTACATGTATAAGGGATATATGTATGTTAGGATAATGTTTAGGAAGAGGCGAAAGCATATAAAAATGAAAAATGTCATTTACAAGCTAAAAACTCTTAATCAAACTCATACATGTTAGAAAATCAATGACCAAACATATCATCAATAGCCAAATATACACATACACTTTTTCATTTTACGTGTACAAAGGACATGTACAGGATAAATGTAATATTTACACACATATGGTAGAAATATATGTATGTATGTAGTTCACTAAATCTAAATGTTTGTACTGGTCATATCTACAATATGAGAGTTAAAGTTAAAGTTCTTTTTTTTACAATGATTTGTATCATAAATGAATTTATGCATGACAGATACTTTCAACCACCCATGACATTACAAATAGTCAACGTCATTTACCAAACTCATACAAATAGAAGGACATTCACATTTCCCTTAAATTTATCTAGCTATAGTTTGCATTTGAGTAGCCATGTCCATGATTGTATTATGATGGTTTCGATATTGAACGTTTTCAATAGTTGTTGTAATTGCTGTTAGCTATTTCTGTAGGATTTCTTTTTAAGTTTTATATTACCAAAAAATAATAGATCCCTAATACTTCATTATTGTTTATCTTTTTCAAAAAATCTAAATTTAGTTTAAAAAAATTCTAAAGGCATTTAGAGTTTGTTAAAATTCAGATTTATCCTTGATAGCAATTTAATATTTTCTATGTATGTATTGGAAAATAAATTTAATATAATTTTAAATTCAATATAGGCTAGAGAACCACATAATTTTAAGGTCTATAAACATATTCATCGACATTCACATTATTCACAAACACTCACACTCATTTGTCCAGCATTTATGTCCTTATCAACCCAGTAAGAAAAAAGGTTTATTCTCAAATTGAGGATGATTTGAAAATAAATCTTTTTTCAAAGGTCAAACGTTTGATACTGATTTGAGAATAATAGCGTTCTCAACAAAAAGGGGACTTTATTCTCAAATTTAGAAATGCCTTTATTCTCAAATCATTATCAAACCTCATTCTCAAAGGTTTTTCAAATGTGGATATCATCTACATGTGGAACATAAATAAAATGGCGTTGTATTTTTCAGTTTGTTTATTTTGTTTTTGAAAATGGTGCATCATATTTGAATTCTTTTGCTTAAAATATAATATTTTTATTGTTAGGTAAAAAAAATTTTAAAAAACAAAGAAAATTTACTTATGCATATTATTTTTGAATTTTTTATCTTGAAATTTTTTAAGCAAGGTTTTATGGTCAAATATAGATCAATTTTAAAAAATCCAAAAGAAATAACGAATTTCTTTGTAATGCAATGTCATTCCATTAAAATATCTTAAACATTAATTTTATTTAACATAAATTATTTTTTTTAATGTTTGGAAAAAAATTGAAATAGAGTTTGATATCAAATTTGTATAACACCATTTTTAAAATTATTCTCAAATCATCTTAGGGTTTGATAATGATTTGAGAATAACCTTTATTCTCAATTTGAGAAACTATCATTTTTCAAACGTTTATTCTCAAATGAACCCTCATTTGAAAATGAATGTGAATCTCAAACATCTGTTCAGGTTTGAAAAAAGTTTGAAAAAAACGTTTGATATCAAATGTAAAAGTCATCATATTTCAAACGTTTGACACTGTTCTTACTGGGAATGTCTGTGTGTGTGTGCGTGCAGATTTTGAAAATTATTCTGACATGGACCAAATGTACATCGAAAGTACTACACCCTTAGATTTATTGTAAACCACATTTATTATGGTGTCCTGTCCTTAATTTATCTTAAGTTTGACATTTGGGCAAAACTTCTTGTGTATCGAAGAGAATTTAAATTGATTTATTTGAGATTGTCTGAAAATGATACAAAAGGAACGATAGGAAATTTGAGGCCTCATTTTTTTATTTCTTAAAGAGAACAGGAAATTGTCTTCACTACAAATTGTTAATAGAAAACTTTTTGTTTCTTCAAAATAACTGAAAAATTTCTGTAGAAAATTGTTCATTTTTTTTAGAGATTTGAGAATTTTCTAAAGAAAATTGTTTATCTCTTTAAGAGAACATTAAGCAGTACCTGCAACTTAAAATCAATGGATTTCTACACAAACCCAATTTTCCCCAAAGTTAACAGACTTTGTAAACAGAACTTTAATTATTATTGTTTCAATGGGTAAAAAATATATGTTAGAGCTTTTATTGAAGTTGGATTTCATTAACCCTTTCATTACCAGGGTTAAAAGAAAAATTTTTAAAATATTCAATTTTTTCAAAAAACGTACTAAAAATTACATGCTTTTATACTCTTCACCACCATAGGTGGAAAGGGTCTGAAATTTTGGTCTGAGACCCACCTTTTAGTATACCAATCGGATGCCTTCCCGGAATAGAGTTGTTAGTCCTTTACAGCCACAAATTTACTTGTATTTTAATAATATTCAGCACAAATATTGCCTATGATTACGTTAATCAGTGTACCTTATTTTGTAGGAATCGGCCCATATTTGAGCATACCTCCCATACAAGACACATGCTAAAAGACGTTTATGTACACATAAAAGCACAAAAACGTTTATAACTCTAAAAATAAATGCATTTTATTACTAAAACCTTGCACAGATAAATATTTTGTATATATAAACAAATAACCAAAATTTGGTAACAATCGGTCCATCATTGACCCTAGCTCCCATATCAGGCCCTTAGCCGGAAATGACATAAATATGAAATTTTGAAAAAATAACTCATAATATAGTATGTATGTATGTCTCTAAGACACAAGGAAAACTTGTTAAATTGTTGGTCCATATTTGACCTTAGCAATGAAGGGTATCATATAGTCGGGCTTGACCGACCATAGCTTTTCTTACTTGTTATTATTATATTTAAATAAAAATTCAACAAATAGTTCAAAGAAGCCTTTAATTACATTTTTCTACAAATTAACCCTTGCGAACCCATGGCCTTTAAATGGTTCTAGTATTAAACTGACAAATAACTACTTAAATATGTGTAAAATATAAGTGGTTAAATATACTTCTAAAAGCCTGTTCCTATTTTTGTAGGAAATTTTTCAGAAATTTATTTTTTATATAAAATATATAAAAAAGTTGACTGTTTATAAGAAATTATTCGAAAATTTCGTACAAAAAGTAAATTTAAAAAAAAAAATCCCATAAAAAGTAAATTTCTGAAAAATTTCTTACAAGCCTATACCTAGGCTTGTAGAAGTATATTAAGTAGTTATTTGTCAGTTTAAAACTAGAACCATTTTGAGCCCATGGGTACGCAAGGGTTAATTTGTATAAAAATGAAACATTGTTGAATTTTTATTCAAATATCTTATCTTATATCTTTGAACGAGCAATAATTGTATGTGTATATATATATAGAATAGCTATCTCGAAAACTGCTCTAACGATTTTGATAAAATTTGGACGATGGGTACCTTTTTTTGATCGAGTAAAAAGGGATTTTTGGAAATTTTGCCGTAAAGGGGGTAAAAAGGGGAAAATCTGAAACGTTGTATTTCCTAAAGTAATAGGTATAGAAAAAAAAAAAAATTAAACTACATTTTGAACAGCTATAAAATTAAGCAGACGGGTGTTTCGTACTTTTTGGAAACTATGCCAAATAGGGGATGAAAATAGTTTTTTGGTACATTTTTTAACGCACTCTTATCTTTCGACCCAAAGAATATAAAAAGGAACTTTGTACTGCAATCAATAGATGTGAACAAAATATTAAACATGTATTTGGTACTTTTTTGATTTCGGGGGGGCATAATGGGTAAAAAAGGGATGAAATTATAATTAAACCAAGTAGTATGAATAAAAACAAAATGATTACTGCGTTTTAGTAAAAACTATTGAATTCAATTGATACCAAAGAAGTACCCAATATGGAACTTTTTGAAGTTAGGGGATCAAAAGGGAAAAATATGTGTAATGTTATAATTTTTAAACAAATGAATCTTTGTATATCCGTTATGGAGTAGTAAACTATGTATTTGATCATATTATGCTCTTTAGGAAAGTTGTTGGAAAGTTGGTATGGCCAATCATGCTATGATCTTTATCAAAGTTGCTGCGCATGTGCCGGTGAAGGTTTCTTAGTTGGTATGATCAATATATGACAGGTGGCGTCACTGAAAATTACTCAAAGTGAATTAAATCGTAAGCTGTGCATTTGATCATACTATTATCATTAGCAAAGTTGTTGCTCTTAAGTCGACGAAGGTTTCTTAATTGGTATGACTTATTTCCCATAGGTGACGCCACTGAAAATTACTCAAAGTGAATTAAATCGTAAGCTGTGCATTTGATGCTATGATCATTAGTTAGGTTGTTGCTCATTAGTCGACGAAGGTTTCTTATTTGGTATGATTTATTTCCGATAGGTGGCGCCTATGAAAATTACTCAAAATTAATTAAATCGTAAGCTGTGCATTTTATTAGGCTATGATCTTTAGCAAAGTTATTCCTCATGAGTCGACGGAGGTTTCTAAGTTGTTATGAGCAATGTTATGACAAAATGATAAAACTATTCAAAATTATGGACATTATGCATAATTTTGAATAGTTTTATCATTTTGTCATAACATTGGTCATAACAACTTAGAAACCTCCGAAACTTTCCTCTTAATTTATTGTAGTTGGCTATTGCTATATAACAAAAAATGTATGAAATCTTTAAAATTTCCCTCGTAATGCTTATCAAAAAGGCTCGGTCAACCAGGTACTATTAATAAAAACATGTCTTTATTATTACCTTTTTTGAATATTTTAAAAATGTTACTTTTGACCCTGGTAATAAAGGGGTTAATTACATCCGATCTCAACCAAAGTTCTTATATATATTTCTAGACATCGAAACAATAATAATTAAAGTTTTGTTTATAAAAACTGCTAATATATAACAATTTATGTGCTTTTTTATAACTTTGGCGAAAAATTGGGTTTTTGGCCAAATCTGTTGACTTTATGTTGCAGGTACGGCTAAGCTGTTAAAGATATCGATTTAATTCTTTCTTTGCAATAGTTTGAAGGGTATTCTTACTAACACTCTGGATTTTTTTTTCGAATTCGTTTAACAAACAAAAAACCAAAAAGAAGTTTTGAAGACGGCATGAAAAAATACTTTTTTTCTTCCTGTGCAAAAGTGACTTAACGTTAACCCATTGCAACAAAAATGGATATTTAAATATCTTTAGGTCTCAAAAATGTAAAACCAGTCAAACTTTTTCAAATTTAATAAATGTAATAAAATTGTTTAAAAAGGTTTATCAAAATTTTGGGACATTAAACATTTAATTAAAAAGTTTTACTATAGTGTATTGCTCTAAGATCTCAATTTATTACAATTATTTATTATTGTAATAAATAGTTTTTTGATAAAACCAAAAAATGTTGGTGGGGAATCCTTTCCTCGACGCGTTTTGATGGTTGGTTAGGCCATCTCATCAGGAGGATTATCCCTAATTCTAGACAGAGCGAAAACCATACATTATATATTATTTGAGAGACTGAATAGATACGAATTATTATTGTGTTCAACAAATATCAAAATAAAGCGAAGATTATCATCTGAACAGAAACACAAAAACATTTTTCAGTTTTATCATTTCTTTATTTTTTTATTGCATATGCTCAGGAGCGTCTTCAAGGACATAAAATATTTTGGGAAATAATTAATAATTATTAAGCCTTTCAACCGATATAAAGGTTTTATATCTCGTTGGAGAGCTTATTTAGTTATCTGTAGCATGCTGTTAACAATGTGTTTAAAAAAATTATTTTAAATAGAAATATTTTGAAGAAATCTGAAGAAACTCCTCATTTTTCCCATATTACTGGGATGTCCAAGCTTTGGCGTCAAGTCGGCAAGCTTTCCCGATATCCGATTTAATTGAAACTTTGTATTTTGATTACTGGGGTCAAATGTAACAAATTTTGTTTGTACGACTTTCTGTATTACAAAATTTAATTTCCGCCAGACAAAGGTGGGACACTCTAATATGCATTATATATACAACATGTAATAAAAGATGTGAAACATAGAAGTCGCCATTCACCGCTATCTCTAAATATTGTCCCTTTAAGCCAATTTTTTGGTATACACATATATTTAAGTCAAAGAAACAAAATCAAGCTTGTGGAAAAAGTGTTGGACTATACTTTGGCATGGGCCACTCTAATGATCATATTATGATATTGGGATGATTAAGCGCTGTTCATTTTTAAACTTGATGGATATAAAAAACAAACAACGAACTTTAAATAATATTTAATTATGATCATATACGATCATATTATTCACTTTTGTAGATCAAATTTTAATTCCGCCTATCTAATCAATGTTTCTGTGGATAATTTTAAAATTCGTTTCTATTATGGTAAAAAAGTGGATTATAATTAAAAATACGTGGATTAAAAAAAAAATAAGCAATCATCTTATGAAATCAAGATACCTTAGATTTAGTCGGAATTAAAATTTGAATATATGAATATAAATCATTTGTAATGATCATGATCATTGATAACAATATAGTTTGATGTATCAAATTATGTTCACATTAGTATCGTTGGTATCAATATTTTTTCTTGGTATCAATTTTTTTATTCTATAGAAATTTTTCCAAATGTTTTTCTATAGAAATTTTTTAATTTATTGATCTCTCATTTGAAATCTATATAAAATCAATTTTGACTCAATTTTGACAATTTCCTAGATGGTTTGACATTCTGCTCTACTTTTGTTCACATAAATTTAAAACATATTAAATTTGAAATGAAGCCACTATTGAGCAATTGTGTTAAAAAAGCTAGCACTGCTTGAAGTATATCATAACAAAGGTTAATCTCAAATAACTTTCAACCCAACAATGCTATTGTTTTGCCTTTTTCTAAACAAAACTGATACACAAATTTTATTGTCTCATTAATTTGTTTCATAATTCATGCCTTCATGTAAACTCTATTATAAATAAAATCAAATCTAAATTTGATATCATTATTTGTTTTATTTTTATGGTCAATATCATCATTATTATATGACTTTTGAAGAGGATTTTCCATATTCGAAATTTAAGTCAAAAACTGCAGGCATTCGAATTTCACACAGGGAGTGAAGTTTATGAATTCTGTTGAATACCAGCAGAAGAATTTTTAAAAAAATTTTATTGTTTTGTTTATTCATTGATAAATAAATTATTATTATTCTTTGTTTTTTTTTTCTTTATTGTTTATATCATTTTAAATTTATTTTTGTTTGCTGTCTCTTAATATTATTGAATTGTCTTGTTCTTTATTTGAAAATCATGCAAATGAATTTGCATTTAATTAAATTTTTATCTTCGAATTGATTTATTATTGTGATTTTATTTTTAAGTAATTTATTTTAAATATTAAATTTTATTTGTGGAATTTAAGGAAGTTTTTGGAGATAAAAGTGGGAGTCATACGATAATTGAATGTTTAATGTAAAAAATATAAATTTGTAAAAATTATTCCATAAACTTAAAAAAATTGGCACTTAGATTTACTTATTGTCATCGCAGAAGCAACTTGATAGGAAATTGTAGTCCTTTACACACAAAAAGCATTTCCGTATTAAAACTACTACAATTATCAGTATATCTGTTCCAGTTCAAGAAATTCTTTCTCATGGCTTAGGAGTCCATAAATATTATACATAGAGAGATATTCAATATCAATCGTCAAATAATCAACAAATACACGTCAATCAATTGTAATACAATCACCGAACAACCATCTATTAACCGTCCATCAATTGCTAGTCAATCGTGAAACAATTATCGAACAAACATTAAAAATCATTAAACAGTCGTCAGTCAATCATCATTAACAACAATGAAACAATCGGCAGTCAATCGTCATCAATTGTCAAACAATCATTAAACAGTCGTCAGCAATCAAAAACCAAATCCTCAAAATTCTACACACAATCTTTACACAATCGTCAAGCAATAAGCAAACAATCGTCAAACAATCGCTTATCAATTGTCAAGCAATTATAGAACAATCATCAACAGTCGTCACTCAATAGTCAATCAATTATCAAAAAACTATCAAACAATCCTGAAACAATCGTCAAACAATCATCAAGCAATAATCAAATCACCGTCAAACAATTGCCAGTCAATCGAGAAACAGTTATTGAACAATCATCAAATATCATTGAACAGTCGTCAGTCAATCAACGTTAAAAATAATGAAACAATCGACACTCAATCGTCATAATTTGTTAAACAACCATCAAACAGTCCACAGCAATCAAAAAACAAAAATCGTCGAACAATAATCATCAAACAGTCGTCAAAAAATATTCAAAAGTCTTTACGCAATCTTCACACAATCATCAAGCAATTACCAAACAATCAACTGTCAAGCAATTATAGAACAATCATCAACAGTCGTCAGTCAATATTCAATTAATTATCAAAAAACTATCAAACAATCATGAAACAAACATCAATCAATCATCAAACAATAATTAAGTAACCGTCAAACAATTGCCAATCAATCGTGAAACAATTTTCAAACAATCATTAAATATCATTGAACTGTCGTTAGTTAATCATCAAACAACTACCAAGAAATCATCAAACAATCGTCGGCAGTTAATAGTGAAACAATTATCAAACAATCATAACAAATTTTCAAACAGTCATCAATATTCAAACAACTGTCAAGCAACCATCAAATAATCGTGAAAAATCTTCAAGCAATTATCAAACAATAGCTAGTCAAACTATTCCGTGCTCCACTGGGAGTCAAGGATAACAGAACAGGTGAAGAAGAATATATGTACAGTCGTTTTCCGATTTTATATAAATCAAAAAAAGAAGGCGTAAAAGTGGGCATGGTCAATTTCTCTTTATGTAGAATCCATTTGGAAAAAATAGGAGTTTTATCCCCATTTTTCGATTCCCAGGTCCTCCTTAGTCAATTTTCAAAAAATTCCCAAAGCGCAGTAAGAAAATATCCACATTTAAAACTTTAATTTATTCGGTTTAGTCCTTTTGATCTTATCATCATTATTTGTCATTTTTAATATTTGACTTATATAGTAGGGGTAACGCCCACTTGAGATTTCAAAAAAACACCTAGCCTATTTAAACCACCTGTCACACCTTATCATACTGTCAAAATTTCAGAAAAATCGGTTCGCTCCACATCAATTTTCTATAGAAAAATTTTAAAACGAAAATTTTTCTTTATAAAAAAAAAAATTAAGATGAAAATTTTTCTTTATAAAAAAATTTTAAGACGAAAATTTTTCTTTATAAAAAATATTTTAAGACGAAAATTTTTCTTCATAAAAAAAAATTTAAGACGAAAATTTTTCTATAGAAAAAATTTTAAGACGAAAATTTTTCTATAGAAAAAATTTTAAGACGAAAATTTTTTTATAGAAAAAATTTTAAGACGAAAATTTTTCTATAGAAAAAATTTTAAGACGAAAATTTTTCTATAGAAAACATTTTAAGACGAAAATTTTTCTATAGAAAAAATTTTAAGACGAAAATTTTTCTATAGAAAAAATTTTAAGACGAAAATTAGAAAAAAATTTAAGACGAAATTATTCTATAGAAAAAATTTTAAGAGGAAAATTTTTCTCTAGAAAAAATTTTAAGACGAAATTTTTTTTATAGAAAAAATTTTAAGACGAAAATTTTTCTATAGAAAAAATTTTAAGACGAAAATTTTTCTATAGAAAAAATTTTAAGACGAAAATTTTTCTATAGAAAAAATTTTAAGACGAAAATTTTTCTATAGAAAAAATTTTAAGACGAAAATTTTTCTATAGAAAAAATTTTAAGACGAAAATTTTTCTATAGAAAAAATTTTAAGACGAAAATTTTTCTATAGAAAAAATTTTAAGACGAAAATTTTTCTATAGAAAAAATTTTAAGACGAAATTTTTTTTATAGAAAAAATTTTAAGACGAAAATTTTTCTATAGAAAAAATTTGAAGAAGAAAATTTTTCTATAGAAAAAATTTTAAGACGAAAATTTTTCTATAGAAAAAATTTTAAGACGAAAATTTTTCTATAGAAATCTTCACCCAGTCAACAAGCAATCATCAAACAATAGTCAAACAATTGATTATCAATTGTCAAGCAATAACCAAACAATTGTCAAACAATTATCAAAAACCATCAAGAGTCGTCAGTCAATAGTCAACCAATTATCAAAAAACTATCATGCAATCATAAAGCAATCATCAAACAATCATCAAACAATCGTCAAACAATAATCAAATAACCGTCAAACAATTACCAATCAATCGTGAAACAATTTTCCAACAATCACTAAAATCATTAAACAGTCGTTAGTTAATCATTAAGCCATAAAACAATCACAAAACAATTATAGAACAATCATTACAAATTTTCAAAACGTCATCAGTCAATCAATAATCAAAAGAAAGAAAAAGAAGGCGCAAAAGTCGTCTCTTTATAGAAAAAATTTTAAGACAAAAATTGTTTTATATATTTTCTCTAGAAAAAATTTTAAGATGAAGATTTTTTTTAGAAAAAATTTTAAGACCAAAACTTTAAACCATCTGTCGCACCTTATCAGACTGTGAAAATTTCAGAAAAATTGGTCTGCACGGTCATCCATAATTGTCATTTTTAATATTTGACTTATGTGAGAGGGGTCACGCCCACTTGAGATTTCAAAAAAAAACTTGACTGTTTTAACCACTGGTCACACTCATACATACTATTAAAATTTCAGAAAAATCTCTCAGCATAGTCATTCATAATTGTAATTTTTAATATTTGACTTATATGGGAGGGGTCACGCCCACTTTAGATTAAAAAAAACCTAGCCTATTTTACCAACCGGTTATATCTTAACATACTGTGAAAATTTTAGGAAAATCGGTAAGCTAGTTTCGGCGCACATTATTATTATTAATGTAATGTAAACCTCCCGATGAGTACCGACAATCTGAGAGCTTGGAAGCATTTTTATCAGATTTTATTTCAAAAAGTGTAAAAAGTTTTTATTTTGTTCTTTATTTTAACTTTATTTGTTACAAAAGTTCCAAAAAAGGCAGTTACATTCGTTACATTCACTGAAGTATGTCACATAACTCTTTGTCAGTTATACCTGTATAAATCCACCAAATTTTTTTTTTCTTATTTTTTGTGAAATTGTAAATCACTCCTTGTTTTTCTGTCCTAACTGACAATCCTCTACATTTGACCCGGATTTTATTAAAGAACAAAACATAATTCAATTTATCCATGGCCAACCAACAAAAATATTTCAGGCCATTTATTTTGTCTTTAACAACTTTTTGATAAAATAAACAAATACAAACACAACTGACCCATGAACCAACCAACACTCGCACACTCTTATATTTACCTTAAAAACCAAAGACATCATACCAAACAAACCCTATCTCTGGATCATCCCAACCACCCACCACCAGTCAGTTGATGACAAATTTATTTTATTTACTTTTTTTTAGATTTTCATATTTTCGGTTCAAGAGAAACCGAAAACATCACAAAAAATAAAAAATAAAAGACTGACAACAAAATTGTGAGTAAGCAGGAGTGTATGGCACTTTTATATGTCTGAAGCGTCAGCAATGTTCAAGCAGCAAAAAGTGGCGGCATCAGGCGGACTTTTATTTATAGTTCCCCAAAACAGATTCGAGAAACCGTGATTTTTTCAAGCATATTTTTGAAATTCTGAGAATAAGTGAATGACGGACGATATGTCTGGCGGAACGACTCTGCTTTGTTGTGGCAAAATGTATGAAGGGATGCAGTTTTCTTGTTGCACATTGTTCAGAATTTTTGTTGGTTTGGTTTGTTGATGCGGCATGTTAAGACATTTAAGCTGGGAGTGCAACATTCTTAGTGTCACATATTTTACAACCGAAAAAAAAACACAAAAATGAAGATACATATAAAATTGAAATAAAATAAAAATATTTATGTTGATGAAGACAATTTACTCGTGGCAGAAGTTGCATGTTGATACTTTGATGGCATTTCAATTGTTTGATAGTGTGACTTTACGCAGACAATTTTAATGAAAAATCTTAAATATCCCAGCTATCAAGTAAATATGTCATTTATAATTATAGCTTAAGTGTGGAGAGAAATACTAGATCCGATTCCTTATACATTTTTACCTATTTATATAAATAAATTAATTAAGACAGATGGTAGTTTAATTAAAGTGCCATAAAATTTTATGATTTAATTTAGTTGATGATCTTTTAAATGTTTCTAAAAATTTTTGGAAAATTAGGTCGCCCATATTTTGAAAAACTTATGTTTTTTGAAAATTTTTTAAAAGTTATCAAATATCTGACAGCTGCAGATTTATTCGTGAGATCATTAATTTTAAATAAAATATTTTTTATAAGCTTAAAAAATTGTTAATTTTCTCTTGATACGACTATAAGCGACTATATAATGAGATAATTTGTCTATAGAAAACTTTAAGACTAAAATTTTTCTATAGAAAATTTTAAGACGAAAATATTTCTATAGAAAAAACATTAAGGCCAAAATTTTTCTATAATAAAAACTTTAAGACGAAAATTTTTCCATTGAAAAAATTTCAAGACGAAAATTTTTCTATAGAATTTTTCTATAACAAGAGAATTTTTTTACAGAAAAAATATTAATCTTAAATTTTAAGACATACATTTTTCTATATAAATTCTATTCTATAGAAATTTTTGTACAGAAAAAATTTTAAGAAAAACAATTTTCTATAGAAAAAATTTTAAGATGAAAATTGTTTTTATAGAAAAAACTTTAAGAAGAAAATTTTTCTAAAGAAAATTTTAAGACGATAATTTCTCTAAGGAAAAAATTTTCTGACGAAAATTTTTTATAGAATTTTTTTATAAGAAGATAATTTTTTTACAGAAAAAATATTAATCTTAAAATTTTAAGACAAAAATTTTTCTATAGTAACAATTTTGAAATGAAAATTTTTTTATAGAAAAAATTTTATGAAGAAAATTTTTGTAAAGAAAACATTTTTAGACGAACATTTTTCTATAGAAGAAGTCTAACATGAAAATTTTTCTATAGAAAAAAATTTAAGACGAATATTTTTCTGTAGAAAAAGTTTTAGGACGAAAATTTTTCTATAGAAAAAATTTTAAGACCAACATTTTTCTATAGAAAAAGTTTAAGGACAAAAATTTTTCTATAGAAAAAATTTTAAGACGAAAATGTTTCTATACAAAGAATTTTAAGATGAACATTTTTCTACAGAAAAAATTTTAAGACGAAAATTTTTATATAGAAAAAATTTGAAGAAGAAAATTTTTATATCAAAAAAAAAATATTAATCTTAAAATTTTAAGACAAAAATTTTCTAAAGAAAAAATTTAAAGACGAATATTTTTGTATGGAAACAATTTTAAGACAAATTTTAGGAAAAAATTCAAGACTAAAATTTTTCTATAAAAAATATTTGAAGATGAAAATTTTTCGATAAAAAAAAAATTTCATGGCGAAAGCTTTTCTATTGAAAAATTTTAAGATGAAATTTTTTGTATAGAAAAATTAAAAAAAAATTTTCTATAAATAAATTTTAGGACAATAATTTTTTTTTTAAATAATTTTAAGACGAAAATTTTTTATAGAAAAAATTTTAAGAGTAAAAGTTTGCTTTAACAAATTTTAAGACGAAAATTTTTCTATAGAAAAAATTTTAAACGTTTTTCTATAGAAAAAATTTTAAGACGAAAATTTTCCTATAGAAAAAATTTAAAGACGAACATTTTTCCATAGAAAAAATTTTAAGACGAAATTTTTTTATTTAAAAAAATTTTAGGACGAACATTTTTTTATAGAAAAAAACTTAAGACAAAAATTTTTCTATAGAAAAAAAATTAAGACGAAAATTTTTCTATAGAAAAAAACTTAAGACAAAAATTTTTCTATAGAAAAAAAAAATTAAGAAAAACATTTTTCTATAGAAAAAAATTTAAGACTAAAATTTGTCTATAAAAAGTTTTTAGACGAAAATTTTTCCATAAAAAAACTTTTAAGATCAAAATTTTTCTATAGAAAAAATTTTAAATTTAAAGACAAACATTTTTTAATAGAACAAATTTTAAGACGAACATTTTTTCTAGAAAAAAATATTAAGATGAAATTTTTTTAAGAAAAAATTTGAAGACCAATATTTTTCTATAAAAAAAATTTAAGAAGAAAATTTATATAAAGAAAAAATATTAATCTTAAAATTTTAAGACAAAAATTTTCTATAAAAACATTTGAAGACGAAAATTTTTCGATAAATAAATTTTATGGCGAAAATTTTTCTATAGAAAAATTTTAATATGAAATTTTTTCTATAGAACAAATTTTAAGACGAAAATTTTTCTTTAAAAAGAATGTTAAGACGAAAATTTTTGAATAGAAGAAATATAAGACGAAAATTTTTCTATAGAAAAAATTTTAAGACGACAATTTTTCTATAGAAAAAATTTAGGACAAAAATTTTTCTATAGAAAAAATTTTAGGACGAAAAATTTTAAGAAAGTTTTCAAAAAATAAAAAAAATACAAAACTTTGTGTAGAAATATTTTCGATCTAATTTCTAATTATCTGTAGAGAATCTTTCGATCTTATCAACATTTTTCATCTCTTCAAGAGAAACTCAATTTTTATATCGTGTTTCATGAATCGAACATATATTTTCTACTAGATATTTTTCGCTACATTAAAAGATCTTTTAATTTTCTATAAATCTCAATCTTTAACTTCAAAAAGAGACTCTAAATTTTCGATAAACAAGTTTTGAACCTGATCAAGTGATATTTAATATTCTCAAGAGCTGATCCATGTGTTATGGAAAAATTTTTGATTTTATCAAAAAAAAAAAAATAAAAGATCACAGAGAGGAGATCTTTTATTTTATACAGGACTTTTTTTTAATCTTTTCTAGAGAACTTACATTTTCGATCGAAAATTTGTTGATCTTTTTAAAGGGATTATCAATTTTCTATATAAAAGAGATTATAAATTTGTTGATCTTCTAAAAGATTGATTGATTGAAGAGTTGATCAAATTGTTGATCGCTCCAAAAGTATTATCCGGTATGTGATGGAAATTGATCGTTTTCAGATCAATCGATTTCAGATATATTTTTGAGATAATTTTGACGTTTTTACAAACAAATTAAACCAAATGAAAAATAAGATATCAGTCAAAAGGTTAATCTTTTTTATTTTTCTTTTTATGAAGTAACCAAAAATTATCTCAAAAATCTATAAAAAATCGATTGTTAAAAACTATCGATTTCCATTACATATACATATACAATAATATATTTTTTTAAAGAATTTGTTGATCAGTGATCGTTAATTTTATATTGAAAATTTGTTTATCTTCCCAATGTTATACTAATTAATTGATTATAAAGAAATCGTACATCATCAGCAGAATATTTTGTGATCTTCTTAAATAGATGGTTTAAGAGGTAAATTTTGTATAGAAATTTGTTTGATCTGCTCAAAATTGTCCAAAAAGAAAATTTTATTGTCAAATTGTTGATCTCTCTAAAAGATCTTAGATTTTTTTAGAAAAATTTTGATCTTCTCAAAGTAAAGAAAATTTGAGAAAAAAAAAATTTGTTAATCTCTTCATGAGATCTTAAATTTTTGTGGGCAGTTTTAAACTCGCAAAGAGAATTTCTCTTGAGGAGATCAAAAAACTATTCAAAAAAAATGTTGATCTCTTCAAGAGAATATTTAAAACTTTTTAGTTTTTTTATTAACAAAATTTGTCTTTTATTTTCAGATTTCAAAAATTTTCAATTGAAGGTAAGTGTAATATCATAAAATTCCTTTATTCTGTTTTGTTTCTAAAAACTATAAATTTAATTTCCTAAAATAATAAAATGTATGTAGTTTTGCTTCTGACACCAACAAGGACATTGTTTTGTTTTAATTGAAACAGGAAAAAAAGAGAGAAAATTCCAAAATTAATTTTTGAGGTTACAATGTAGACCAGACCAAAAAAGTAGGAGGGAGATACGTAGAAAAGTATTTTACAATAATTTGTTGTTTTCAAATATTTGTTGGCTTAAAATATCACTGACTGTTATATTGGAAAGCACTGAGAGAAATTGTTCAAGATATAATGAAAGTGACTATTTGATCTAGAAGAGCTTACAGCTGACATTACTTAGATATTTAAAAGTGCAACAGCTGAGAAAATCTCTACCTCGAAGCAATCGCGATAACTCTCTTTATTTATGTTTAAACTTACGGTATCTCTCTTCAGCGAGAATATGGCTATTTAAGTAATGGTTGGTAATGGTTGGTCATTACCAAATGACTTCTTGAAACCTTACTTAACATTCAAACTTGCTTAAGAGATTAATTCTAGTTTTTTTGCATTCAACTGCTTATTTCACTTAATTTTTCAATATAAAAATTGTTTTTATTTTGACTTTCTTTAAGTGTTAAAAGTGTCATTAATTGTTTTCTGTTATATGTTCTATTTATTGTATATTAAAATAATTAAATATTTACAGTAAATTCCGCATAAAGATCCAAAATTGAAGAAAACTTTTTTCACATTTCAGCTAATGTAAGAAAATTCCAAAATTTTTATTGAATTTATGAAGTTTACAATTTCTAATTTGATTAAAAAAAGTGGTAACTAAACAAAAACTACTGTAAATGCAATACAGTCAAATGTAACAGAAAAACGACAAATGAAATAAACGTTTAAAAGCTTAAAACCTTTTCACTTAAAACTCTCTTTTGAAGTACTTTACAGCTTTCCCAGCTTTTAGTTATGGTTTTGCTTTAAATTCCAGCAAGTGGCTAAAATATTTTGGATAACTCATGTGACTTTGCTGGCTATAAGGCTGCCTGTTAAGTCGGTTAGTTGCTGTTTGTTTATTGTTCCCTATAAAATATTTTATAAATTTTGTTATTTTCATTTGTTTTGTTTATAAATATTTCAAAAAATACCAGATGTTTATGTCGTTTTGCTCTCATTCTACTCGGAATGTAGATTTTATTTGTGTGTTCGGGGTAACACACTATTGTGGCTTGTCACCTTCATTTGTGACTCTGTCTTTCTCTTTTACTTTGGCGTATAACCGCCAATTGCTTGCTCCTATGTTCGTTTATAAAGAAACATAAATTTATTAGATGTACGTTTCCATTTAATAACGACATCAGGATATACAAAACTAAACAATACCAATATTTTTATGCCACTACTTGGCTGGGTTATTTTTCGTTTTTGGCAAATAATTTATATGTTTGAAATATGGACAAAAAAAACTAGAAGTGTTGGATAGTCAAATAATTTTGAAAATGTTTTATTGCTTTCGGCAGAAGCAGCAGTAGACGACAGGATTAAATAAAAACAAAATTATTTTCAAAATAGAAAAATACAAATTTTAGGAACAAATATTTCTACAGAAATAAGTTTAAGAAGAAATTTATTCTATAGAAAAAATTTTAAGACCAAATATTTCTACAGAAAATATGTCAAGACCAAAGATTTCTCTAGAAAAAAATTTTAGACAAAAATTTTTCTATAGTAAAAATTAAAGACAAACATTTTTTGATGAAAAAAATTTAAGACAAAAATTTTTCTATAGAAAAATTTTAAAACGAAAATTTTTCTGAAGGAAAAATTTTTAGACAAAAACTTTTTGTCTTTAAAGAAAAACTTTTAAGACAAACATCTTTTTAAAGAAAAAATTTTTAGACGAACTTTCTTCTGTAGAAAACATTTTAAAATTAAAATTTTTCTAAAGCAAAAAATTTTTTATTAAAAAAATTTCAAGTCAAAAATTTTTGAAGAAAAAAATTTTAAGATGAAAATTTTTCCATAAAAAAATGTTAAGACAAGATTTAAGATAAAAATTTTCTATAGAAAAAATTTTAAAACGAATAATTTCTATAGAAAAAATTTTAAGACAAATATTTTTCTATAGAAAATATTTTAAGAGGACAAATTTGTTGTTAAAAATTTTTAAGATCAAAATTTTTCTATAGACAAAAATTTTCTATAGAAGAAAAAAAATTTTTTAAGAAGAAAATTTTTGTTTAGAAGAAATTTTATGACGAAAATTTTTCTATTGAACCATTTTTTAGAAAAATATAGTTAAGACGAAAATTTTTCTATAGAAAAATGTATTTTAGACAAAAATTTTTCTATAGAAAAATTTTCGTTTTAAATAGAAAAAATTTTAAGACGAAAATTTTTCTATAGAAAAAATTTTAAGACGAAAATTTTTCTAAAGAAAAATTTTAAGACGAAAATTTTTCTACAGAAAAATTTAAAAACGAAAATTTTTCGAAATAAAATACTTTTAGACGAAAATTTTTTTATAAAGAAAATTTTATGGCAAAAATTTTCAGACGAAAATTTTTTTATAGAAAAATTTTTAAAAGCATAAAATTTTTCTAAAGAAAAGAGAAATTTTTCTAAAAAAATTTTCAGACGAAAATTTTTCTATAGAAAAAATTTGCAGACAAAAAATTTTTTTAAAGAAAAAATTTTTTAGATGGAAATTTTTCTATAGAAAAAATTTTGAGACGAAAATGTTTCTATAGAAATATTTTATGACAAAAATTTGTCTATAGAAAATATTTTATTAATATTTTAATATTAATAATATTTTATTTAATGAAAATATTTAATGACAAAATTTTGAGACGAAAATTTTTTTACAGAAAAAATTTAAAGACGAAAATTTTTTATAAACAAAATATTATGGAAGAAATTTCCAGACAAAAATGTTTCTAAAGAAAAAATCTTAAGACGAAATTTTTTTAAAGAAAAAATTTTAAGACAAAAATTTTTCTAAATAAAAAAATTTAAGACGAAAATTTTTCTAAAGAAAAATTTTAAGACGAAAATTTTTTTATAGAAAAATTTTAAGAGGAAAATTTTTCTATATAAAAATTTTAAGACGAAAATTTTCGTATAGAAAAATTTTAAGACAAACATTTTTCTATAAAAAAAGTTTTAAGACGAAATTTTTTTATAGAAAAAAATTAAAGACGAATATTTTTCTTTAGAAGAAAATTTTAGACGAACATTTTTCTATAGAAAAAATTTTCGGACGAAAATTTTTCTATGGAAAAAATTTTCAGACGAAAATTTTTCTATGGAAAAAATTTTCAGACAAAAATTTTTCTATGGCAACAAATTTCAGACGAAAACTTTTCTATAGAAAAAATTTGCGGACAAAAATTTTTTTATAGAAAGAATTTTTGAGATGAAAATTTTTCTATAGAAAAAATTTTAAGACGAAAATTTCTCTATAGAAAAATTTTTAAGACGAAAATTTTACTACAGAAAAATTTAAAAACGAAAATTTTTCAAAATAAAAAAATTTTTAGACGAAAATTTTTTTATAAAGAAAATTTTATGGAAAAAATTTTCAGACGAAAATTTTTTTATAGAAAAATCTTTAAGACAAAAATTTTTCTAAAGAAAAAATCTCAAGACAAAATATTTTTATTAGAAAAAATTTAAAGATTAAATTTTTTCTATAGAAAAAATTTTCATATTAAAATTTTCGTATTAAATTTGTTTTATAGAAAAATTTCCATCTTCAAATTTTTTCTATAGAAAATTTTTCGTCTTAAAGAAAGACGAACATTTTTGTGTGAAATTTTTTTCTATGGAAAAATTTTCGTCTGAGTATTTTTTTATTCGAAAAATTTTCGTCTGAAAGTTTTTTCTGTAGAAAAATTTCGTCTCTAATTTTTTTTTATATCGAAGAATTTTCGTCTGAAATTTTTTTCAATAGAAAAATTTTCGTATGAAATTTTTTTCAACAGAAAAATTTTCGTCTGAAATTTTTTTCAATAGAAAAATTTTCATCTGAAATTTTTTTCTATAGAAAATTTTTCATCTGAAATTTTTTTCTAAAGAAAAGTTTTCGTCTGAAATTTTTTTCTATAGACAAACTTTCCTCTGAAAGTTTTTTCTATTAACAAATTTTCGTCTAAAAATTTTTGCTATAGAATTTTTTTTAATAAAAAATTTAAGACTAAAGATTTTTCTATAGAAAAAATTTTAAGACGAAAATTTTTCTATAGAAAAATTTTTAAGACGAAAATTTTACTACAGAAAAATTTAAAAACGAAAATTTTTCAAAATAAAAAAATTTTTAGACGAAAATTTTTTTATAAAGAAAATTTTATGGAAAAAATTTTCAGACGAAAATTTTTTTATAGAAAAATCTTTAAGACAAAAATTTTTCTAAAGAAAAAATCTCAAGACAAAATATTTTTATTAGAAAAAATTTAAAGATTAAATTTTTTCTATAGAAAAAATTTTCAGATTAAAATTTTCGTATTAAATTTGTTTTATAGAAAAATTTCCATCTTCAAATTTTTTCTATAGAAAATTTTTCGTCTTAAAGAAAGACGAACATTTTTGTGTGAAATTTTTTTCTATGGAAAAATTTTCGTCTGAGTATTTTTTTATTCGAAAAATTTTCGTCTGAAAGTTTTTTCTGTAGAAAAATTTTCGTCTGAAAATTTTTTCTATAGACAAATTTCGTCTCTAATTTTTTTTTATATCGAAGAATTTTCGTCTGAAATTTTTTTCAATAGAAAAATTTTCGTATGAAATTTTTTTCAACAGAAAAATTTTCGTCTGAAATTTTTTTCAATAGAAAAATTTTCATCTGAAATTTTTTTCTATAGAAAATTTTTCATCTGAAATTTTTTTCTAAAGAAAAGTTTTCGTCTGAAATTTTTTTCTATAGACAAACTTTCCTCTGAAAGTTTTTTCTATTAACAAATTTTCGTCTAAAAATTTTTGCTATAGAATTTTTTTTAATAAAAAATTTAAGACTAAAGATTTTTCTATAGAAAAAATTTCGTCTTGAAATTTTTTCTATTTAAAATGTTTTCTTCTTAAAAATTTTTCTATAGAAAACTTTTCGTCTTAAAAATTTTTTTCTATAGAAAAATTTTCGTCTTAAAAAATTTTTTCATAGAAAATTTTTCGCCTTAAAAATTATTTCTATAGAAAAATTTTTGTCTGAAAATTTTTTCTTTAGAAAAATTTTTGTCTGAATGTAAGAAAAACGTGTTGTACAAAAATCTGTAATTTAACTATAGCAAAAATTGTTATACAATTAATTAACTAAATAAATCTGCTATACTCCAATTTTCATTATATTCCATAATTATCCAATTAACCTAAATATCTTGATTGAGACTTAAATCATACCGCAAAATTTAATTTATTTACTTCCTTTAGGGGGTGATATAATTCCACTTGTCTAAAACATTAAACCACAAAGCAATTTCCTTCTCCATAAGCAAAATTCTATTGTATATAATCAATAAATTTAGTTATTTTATTCTCCACGTCTGAGTGCGTTTTAACCGACAATATTAAATTATTTTATAAGACAATATCTCGGGGTAAATTACCACACGACAAGTGTCACTGGTCCCTGGCGACTGGATAGATATGGACACAATCACAAAAAAATACTTAAAATAAGTCGTTTAAATTTTACTGCTACCCTTAAATTTTACAATAATATTTAGTTAAAACCTTAAGTCTTTAACTAATTGTTTTAAGGGTAAATATTTAAGAAACAACCCAGCAATAAAAATCTCCCTTTCCTCCCTCAATTGGAAACGATAAGATAAAATTCTAATACGAATATCGAAATAAAAGCCAGTCCAGTCCGTAGTGGGTGGGTGTGTGCTTGAGTTTAGATAATAATTTATAGTTGTTTAGAGATTTTATTAATTGGAAAAACTGTTACAGATTTTATTAATAGCCCTAAAATTGAAGAAGCACAAAAGGTAAGGGAGGGCAAACCCAAAGTCCTTATATGGGTACAATGAAACTGACCACTAAAGTAATGAGACAGAAAGAAAAAGAAAAGATTAAACCAAATATTATATTTAATTCAGGCAAATGGAAAAGTATTTGAAACTAACTTTCTTTCTCAAAGAATTTGTTAATGTTAGTTTTAGTTAAAGGACGTGAAAATTATTTATATGTGTGTGTATGTATTGGTGCTCATATTTAAGTATTAGAATTTTCTTTTTGTTTTGCCGGAACCACAAAACTTTGATTACTTTTTAGATTAGGACTTTCAACATACTGACACTTCACATAGTTTTGTCGACTTTGAGACTAAAATTTATGCTCTTATGTTAAGAATTTTATTGCCAACATATTAGGGAAGGATACCTCAGTTGGGATAATGCGTAAAAAATTCTAGAGAAAAGGCAAAAGTACAAATTTTCACTCAGAAATAAAACCAACAAAAAATTTTTTCTATAGAAATAGTTTTAATACAAAAATTTTTCTATAGAAATAATTTTTAGACTAAAATTTTTCTCCAGAAAAAGTATTAAGACGAACAATTTTCTTTAAAAAAAATTTTAAGACGAAAATTTTTCTTAAGAAAAAAATTTAGGATAACAAATTTCTATTGATATAATTTTAAGACGAAAATTTTTCCTAAGAAAAAAATTTAAGACGAAAATTTTCTATATAAAAAATTTGCATGACGAAAATATTTCTAAAGAAAATATTTGAAGACGAAAATTTGCATAAGAAAAAATTTTAAGACAAAAATTTTTCTATAGAAAAAATTTTAAGACGAAAATTTTTCTATAGAAAAAATTTTAAGACGAAAATTTTTCTATAGCAAAAATTTAAGACGAAAATTTTTCTATAGAAAAAATTTTAAGACGAAAATTTTTCTATGGAAAAAATTTTAAGACGAAAATTTTTCTCGATAAAAAATTTTAAGATAAAAATTTTTCTATAGAAAAAATTTCAAGACGAAAATTTTTCTATAGAAAAAATTTTAAGACGGAAATTTTTCTATAGGATAAATTTAAAAATGGAAATTTAAAGACGAAAATTTTTCCACAGAAAATTTTTCTGTAGAAAGAATTTTAAGACGAAAATTTGTCTATAAAAAAAGTTTTAAGAAGAAAATTTTTCTATAGAAGAAATTTTAAGCCGAAAATTGTTTATAGAAAATTTTGAGGACGAAAATTTTCTATAGAAAAGTTTTAAGAAGAACATTTTTCTACTACAAAAGTTTTTCTATAGAAGGAAATTTTTAGACAAACATTTTTCTATAAAAAAAATTTTCAGGTGAAAATTTTTCCACAAAAAAAATTTAAGACAAAAATTTTTATATAGAAAAAATTTTGAGACGAAAATTTTTCCAAAGAAGAAATTTAAGACACAAATTTTTGTATAAAAAAAATTCTAAGACAAATATTTTGCTATTGAAAAACTTTTAAGACGAAAATTTTTCTATAGAAAAAATTATAGTACGAAAATTTTTCTATAGAAAAAATGTTAAGACAAAAACCTTTTTATCGTAAACAATTTTAAGACAAAAATTTTTCTATCGAAACAATTTTAAGTCAAAAATCTTTCTATAGAAAAAATTTTTAGAAAAATTTGAATACAAAATTTCTGCAGAAATAATTTTAAACAAACAATTCTCTATAGAATTAATTTTAGAATAAAAATGTTTCTATAGAAATAACTTTAAAGACAAAAATTTTTCTGAAGAAAAAATTTTAAGACGAACATTTTTAAAAAGAAAAATTTTGATAAAAAAAAATATTGATAGAAAAAAATTTAAGAAAAATTTTTCGATAGAAAAAATTTGAAGACTAAACTTTTTCTATAACAAAAAATTGAAAACGACCATTTTTTTATAAAAACAATTTGATGATGAAAATGTTTTCTTAGAAACAATTTTAAGTCAGAATTTTTCTATAGAAAAAAATTGAAAACTAATATTTTTCTATGGAGAAAAATTTAAGGCGAAAACTTTTATATGGAAACAATTTTTTTGACGAAAACGTTTATACATTTTTCTATAGAAAAATTTGTATATAACACATTTTTCTATAGAAAAATTTGTGTATAACAGATTTTTCCATGGAAAAATTTGTGCGTAATAGATGTTTCTGTAGAAAATTTGTGTATAACACATTTTTCTGTAGAAAAATTCGTGTGTAACACATTTTTCTATAGAAAAATTTGTGTATAACACATTATTATATAGAAAAATTTGTGTATAACACATTTTTCTATAGAAAAATTTGTGTATAACACATTTTTCTATAGAAAAATTTGTTTATAACACATTTTTCTATAGAAAAATTTGTGTATAACACATTTTTCTATAGAAAAATTTGTGTAAAAGACATTTTTTTATAGAAAAATTTGTGTATAACACATATTTCTATAGAAAATTTTGTGTATAACACATTTTTCTATAGAAAAATTTGTGTATAACACATTTTTCTATAGAAAAATTTGTGTATAACACATTATTCTATAGAAAAATTTGTTTATAACTCATTTTTCTATAGAAAAATTTGTGTATAACACATTTTTCTATAGAAAAATTTGTTTAAAAGACATTTTTTTATAGAAAAATTTATGTATAACACATATTTATATAGAAAATTTTGTGTATAACACATTTTCTATAGAAAAATTTGTGTATAACACATTTTTCTATAGAAAAATTTGTGTATAACACATTTTTCTATAGAAAAATTTGTGCATAACACATTTTCCTATAGAAAAATTTGTGTATAACACATTTTTCTATAGAAAAATTTGTTATACACAAATTTTTCTTTAGAAAGTTTATGTATAACACATTTTTCTGTACAAAAATTTTTGTATAACACATTTTTCTATAGAAAAATTTGTGTGTAACACATTTTTCTATAGAAAAATTTGTGTGTAACACATTTTTCTATAGAAAAATTTGTGTATAACACATTTTTCTATAGAAAAATTTGTGTATAACACATTTTCTATAGAAAAATTTGTGTATAACACATTTTTCTATAGAAAAATTTGTGTATTACACATTTTTTCTATAAAAAAATTTGTGTATAACACATTTTTCTATAGAAAAATTTGTGTATAACACATTTTTCTATAGAAAAATTTGTGTATAACAGATTTTTCTATAAGCAAATTTGTGTACAACAGATTTTTCTATAGAAAAATTTGTGTATAACACATTTTTCTATAGAAAAATTAGTGTATAACTCATTTCTCTTTAGAAAAATCTGTATATAACACATTTTTCTATAGACATATTTATATATAATAGATTTTTCTATGAAAAATTTGTGTATAACACATTTTTGTATAGAAAAATTTGTGTACAACACATTTTTCGATAGAAAAATTTGTGTATAACAGATTTTTCTATAGAAAAACTTATGTAAAACACATTTTTCTATAGAAAAATTTGTGTAGAACAGATTTTTCTAAAGAAAAATTTGTGTATAACACATTTTTCTATAGAAAAATTTGTGTATAACACATTTTTCGGTAGAAAAATTTGTGTATAACACATTTTTCTATAGAAAAATTTGTTTATAACACATTTTTTTCTAGAAAAATTTGTGTATAACACATTTTTCTAGAGAAAAATTTGTGTATAACATAATTTTCTATGTATAACACAGGAACCTTCCCCATATCTTTAACGACTTTTCTTAGCAACATGTTGCGTGTAAAATATGAATAAATTGTTTGTTGTTTGTTTGTTGTAAGTAGTAATATGTAATAACCATATACTTAACATGTTCACATTTACACCAAAATGTTAGAAAAAGGAAAAAAG
Organism: Stomorhina lunata; assembly: GCA_933228675.1. NCBI lineage: Eukaryota > Metazoa > Arthropoda > Insecta > Diptera > Rhiniidae > Stomorhina > Stomorhina lunata. The sequence goes on along the minus strand of OW121740.1, from coordinate 114,157,279 downwards.
CAGCAGCAAAAGCAAGAAGGGAAATGAAAAACTTTTCTCTTTAAGAATTAGAATATAAACACAAATTTTGCTACTTCTTGCCACTTTAGCGAATTAGTCGGGTAGAGGTGGAGAAGTTGTAGTAAAATCGTGGCAAATGGTGTTGACATTTACCAACAATTAACAACATGAACACAAATGTAATGAATTGAAAGTAATAATAACAAAAACAGCAACAATAATACTTGAAAAATATACAACTTGAGTTTATAAGTTTTTAGGAAAAAAAAAGTTTTAGAAAAAAGTATCATGTTATAATCCAAGCGGATTACATAAATGAAATGAGAGAAAGAAAGACTTGCTGGAAAAAATTAAACATATAAAACAAAAAAGTTTCAACAATTAGAAGATACTTTAATACTAAATAAAAACAGATTTCTTAACTTTGGTTTATGCCCACACCAAAAGATATTAGAACACACACACACAGATGCAAATAATCCATATGCGAACATGTTTCTAAGCTTTTGAGTAAAAGTAAATGATTACACGACATTACTTTACAAAGGACATTTACTTAGAAAACTTTCAGCCATGAATATCGTATATTTACGAGTACTATACGTAAATATTTGTATCAATGTATTTCACTCATGTGTGTATTATATAGTAATATGGGTAAAATATTATTTATGAAACATCTGTGTTAGCAATTTTTCTTGTAGTTGTAGTTTGAAAAATAAGTGTTTCATGTTCCTAAAGTGTTAATTTTACTGTTACTGTCTTTATGTGCTATTAGCGTCATTTGTTGGTTAAATTGTTATTTGTATTTTACATTTTCTTCTTGTTACCGAAAGTCTAAGTGTGTCTAATTTTTTGATTTCAGGGTCACATCTTACAGACTTCATGTCTCTAAGTATTTGGTTTTTGTGGTATTCCTTCTTTTTGGGGATGCCTTTGAATTTTTAGTGATTTTTAGAAAAAAACCATCATTTTACATATGTCCTAAGTCTGTCAACATTTTGGTTAAAGAGGTTTTCTAGATTTATGTCTAGAAAGTTTAAAAGTTTTATGAAAGAAAATAAAATCTGTTACACAACAAATTTTCTTTAAGACAAACTGATATTCGAAAATTTTTTAGGAATGTAAACTATTATACGACAATTTTTCTATAAGACAAAATACTATGAGATAATTTTTCCATAAGAAAACTGTTACACGACAATTTTTCTATAAGATAAGCTTTTGTATGACAATTACAATAAAACTGTTATACAAAAATTGTTCTATAAGAAAAAATTTAATACGAATATTTTTCTCTAAGAAAAACATGATATCCGTATTTTTCTTAATTCAAAACTGTTATACAAAAATTATTATATATGAATTCAAAATGTTGTCCTCATCAGGGAGACATTTTTTCTGTTTTCTTATTTCTATAAACTATATGATGTTATTTCTAAAAGACAAACTGTTATACGACAATTTCTTAAAAAAAAACTGTTATAAGACATATTTTCAATAAAAAAAACTGCTACATTACTTTTTTTCTTAATTAAAAATTGTTATATTAAAATTGTTCTATTTGTTATACTACAATTTTAAAAGGCATTTTTTTTTCTATTTTCTTATTTCTATAAACTCTACACATTCCACATTTATATTTATTGCAGTCAGCAATTAAGTTAACCACAAAATTTTCCACCTGCTATAAAACCCTTAAAACGAGAATTTTGTTTTTTATATATAATTTTTTTTATTTAAATACAAACCAAAGCCAAACCGCTGCTGCTTTAGCTAATTCAAATAAGAGTCTTGGCAATTACGTTGCCCATTTTACAGTGTTTTGGCCAATAACCAGTAGAGAGGCATAACATTGGCTACCACCATACAACAACCCTTAACCCTTTTACGTCTACTTATTAATTCATATTTGCTGTTATTCATAAGACATTCAAAAATATATAAAATGATCTGTAGTCCCGACTATAGATAGGTCTATAGCTCCGACTGTAGATATCTCTATAGTCCCGAATATAGATAAATCTATAGTCCCGACTATAAAGAGTTCTAGAGTTACGACTATATATAGTTCTATAGTCTCGACTATAGATAATTTTATTGTCCCGAATCCAAATAGTTCAGTTCTATAGTCCTGACTATAGAAAGTTCTATAGTCCCGACAATAGATATTTCTATAGTCCCGACTATAGATATTTCTATAGTCCCGACTATAAATATTTCTATAGTCCCGACTATAGATATTTCTATAGTCCCGACTATAGATATTTCTATAGTCCCGACTATAAATATTTCTATAGTCCCGACTATAGATATTTCTATAGTCCCGACCATAGATATTTCTATAGATATTTCTATAGTCCCAACTATAGATATTTCTATAGTCCCGACTGTAGATATTTCTATAGTCCCGACTATAGATATTTCTATAGTCCCAACTATAGATATTTCTATAGTCCCGACTATAGATATTTCTATAGTCCCGACTATAGATATTTCTATAGTCCCGGCTATAGATATTTCTATAGTCCCGACTATAGATGTTTCTATAGTCCCGACTATAGATATTTCTATAGTCCCGGCTATAGATATTTCTATAGTCCCGGCTATAGATATTTCTATAGTCTCGACTATAGAAAGTTCTATAGTCTTGACTATAGAAAGTTCTATAGTCTCGACTGTAGAAAGTTCTATAGTCTTGACTATAGAAAGTTCTATAGTCTCGACTATAGAAAGTTCTATAGTTTCGACTATAGAAAGTTCTATAGTCTCGACTATAGAAAGTTCTATAGTCCCGACTATAGACAGTTCTATAGTCCCGACTATAGATAGTTCTATAGTTCCGACTATAGACAGTTCTATAGTCCCTACTATAGAAAGTTCTATAGTCCCGGCTATAGATAGTTTTATAGTCCTGACTATAGATAGTTCTATAGTCCCATCTATTTGATAGTTCTAGAGTACCGACTATACATGGTTCCTTAATCCCGAGTATAGAAAGTTCTATATTCCCGACTATAGACAGCTCTAAACTCCCGACTATAGACAGTTCTATAGTCCCGACCATAGACACTTCTATAGTCCCGACTATAGACACTTCTATAGTCCCGACTATAGACACTTCTATAGTCCCGACCATAGACACTTCTATAGTCCCGACTATAGACACTTCTATAGTCCCGACTATAGACACTTCTATAGTCCCGACTATAGACACTTCTATAGTTCCGACTATAGACACTTCTATAGTCCCGACTATAGACACTTCTATAGTCTATAGTCCCGAATATTGAAAGTTCTATAGTCCCGACTATAGACACTTCTATGGTGCCGACTACAGACAGTTCTATAGTTCCTACTCTTGACAGTTCCATAGTCCCGACTATAGGCAGTTGTATAGTCCCGACTAAAGATAGTTCTATTGTCGCGAATAAAGATAGTTCTATAGTCCCGACTATAGATGGTTCTAGAGACCATAAAAAGTTCTATAATCCCGAATACAGATGGTTTTATAGTCCTTACTATAGAAAGTTCTATATTTAGTCTCAACTATTGATAGTTATATAGTCCCGACTGTAGACATTTTTATAGTCCCGGATATAAATAGTTCTATAGTACCGATTAAATGTATCTTTAGTGCCGTCTATAGACATATCTATAGTCCCGACTATAGATAATTCTATAGTCCCGACTATAGATAATTCTAAAGTCCCAACCACAGATGTTTCAGTAGTACCAATTTTAGATATTTCTTGAGTCCCTACTATAAATTGATCGATAGTCTCTCCTATAGATGGATCTATAGGGTATTTTATAAGAAGAAAAGATTCATTTTACCGTGTTTGAACATATTGAAAAGAAAGGCCCTTAAAGGGTTAAACCTATAATAAACACAAGCCACCGTAACAAAATAAAATTAAATGAAATATAACTAAATTACGCTGGCAATTATTACAACTAATTTACATAAAATTGTATTTCTAAACAGAAAAACTCACCTGGTTGACAACCGCAATCTTGGCCAACGCCTAATCCACCCAAACGTTCATGGGAACTGGAACCATTGCTAGCGCCCGTTTGACGACGATGCTGCTGACGACGACTCAATTGTAGCTGGGAAACATCACGTCTAAGACGATGTAATTCACCGACTTGTCGTGTTAGAAGGCGAACAGCTTGTGTAACATCTTTGGCATCTTTCAAATGTAAAATATTCAAATTACCTCCTATAGGCGAGGAGTTATAATCCGTATCCATGTCATCATCGTCATCATCTGCCTCAACATCATGCGCATCTTCATCATCTTCGTTGTCATTATTATTGTTGTTGTTGCTGAAGCTTTGCTGTGTTGCTTGTAGGATTTGTTCCTGTTGTCGTGTCAGTGTATGACTAACATGTTGCAATTGTTGTTGTTGCATTTGTAATTGCATCTCCAGATCCATTAGACGTTCATCGAATTCCCTTAAATGTCTTAAAGTTCTTTCCGTATGCGTCTGTCTTATATTACAGTACAAGGAGAAACCCAAGGATGTAACGCACATGATGTAAAAAAATAAATTTAATAAGGATAATGAAGATTTTGTTGTATGGCTGCTCGTGGATGATGAGGAGGAGGATGATAGTGTGGAGGTTGATGTCGGACATTTTGATGATGTAAAGAATGAAGAGCCGGTTAGAGATTTTATATGGAATGAAGGAGGTTGTTTTGTTGTTGCTATTGTTGAGGAAGTTTTGCTGTTTATTACTACGGGACAGTTTTTATACACTTCTGTATTTAGATGTTGTTGCTGCTGCTGCTGTGGTTGGTTGTGTTGCTGTTGCTGAAGGTTTTTTGTTTTGTTATTTGAGGGACTTTTATTTGTTTGATTAAGTCCTTCAAGGCGACTAGTTTGATGTTGTTGTTGCTGTTGCTCCTGCTGCTGTTGTTGCAAGCTCTTAACATTACTATTTGCTGTTGCTAGATTTAAAGCTGTAGCTTTCTTTGCTAACGTTTTTGTCTGTTGTGCAGTTGACATTTGTAGTTGCTGCTGCTGCTGCAGCTGTTTATTATTCGTTGCTGTTAACATTTTTGTGGAATCTTTCAAGGACATTTCATTGTTAAAATTTTCCTGATATGTTTGTGTTTTACTACTAGAACTATTTTTGTAATGATACTGCTGTGGCTGTGACTGTTCATTTAGTGAATCCTTTAACAAAGATTCGTGCGATAAAGAGGTTGTGGGAGCTGAGGAGTTTGCTGATGATGATGTGGAGTCCTTTGACAGCATATTGTTGGCTAAACTCCTTGTGGTTGAGGGTGTCTCAGCACCCTTGTCTATTCTTCTCATAACTCTTTGTTGTCACTTGTCTCAAAACGACCCAAGTTAGTAATAGTTTCTGTTTTTTATGCTAAAGAAAACTATACTATTTTCTTTCTTTATTTGTCTTTGCTTTTAAAAATGTTACAGTTTTTTGTTTTTGATATTCTTTTCTTGATGCCTTGTGTTATGAGGTAATTGTTTTTTATCCTGTTGTGACAATATGATGTCCTTTTTGTTGTCAAATCATGTAAACGTAAACTAAATGTAAACTAACTCTAACTCCAGACTCCTTGAGGGCATTACATATACACAGATAAATTAAAAGCAGAAAGAAGGACAAAAATATAGCTCCTTAGAAATCCTTGCTTCTTAGAGTTTTCCTTATAATAATGGAGTTGACAGTAGAGTCCTTTTTTTCATAAAACAACAAATATTTTTGTTTCTTATAAATCTAACAAAAAACCATTTTATCTTTTTTACACAATTTCTTAAATAAATAAAAAACAAGAGATATTAAACAAACGAGTCCTTGCTTGTATCTTTTTTTCGAAGCAATGTCCTTGTAAAACTTAACAGCTTGTGTTAATTTGTTGTTCTTGTTATTTAAAATATTTTTCTTTTACACTTTTATCTCGACTGTTTCTTTTTTAGAAAAAAAAAAATAAAAAAAACACCATGTATGTTTTTTGTAGCTGTCACCATGTATTTTTTATTTTTTTTTTGTTACTTTTTTATTACATTTGTTGTCATCTTGTTGGTATTTATTTAACAATTTTTTTCTCTGTCTTCCTTTTTCCTTTTGTTTTCAGTTTAATTTAAGACCTGTTCAAGTGTCATCCTTTTGTACACATTTTGTGCTGGTTGATATCTCTTTGGTTACCAAGAACTGAATTTAATCTGCCAGAATAAAAGAAGGAGAAAAAAAAATAAATGTTAGAAAATTTCGTTTAAAAATTTTTTTTGTCAGTGCAAAAAAATATTAAGATTTATTTTTACTTGATTAAACTTTAAGATACGAGCCAGTTTTAACGTTTTAAGTTGTTAACAAAGAAAGTTTTGAATTTCGAAGCGAAGAAAAAGACAATTTTTTTACATAAAAACCCACAAATCCCATCAATCTTCAAGTCCGGGGTAAATTATGGTTTTTTATATTCTGGATCAAATTTTGCTATAATTTGTATCGTTTTTTTTTTTTTATAAGGAAGACTTTTAAGACTTCTCGATTAATTGGACACTAAGTCTAGATTTTAAATTAAAAAAAATAAAAATAATGAGTTTAAATTTTCCAATATTGAGCGGATGTTGGACACACAGCAACTGATTGCTCTTAACTTAGAAAGCCCAGAATTATCTTGGTAATCCTTCATCTCAATTGTCGGCATTGACCTCCTCGTGGTATTTCCAAAAATTCTTAAATAGTTTTCAGTAGTTTTTGCAGTTTTTAGAACAAAAGTACCTACCTTTTAGAACAAAAGTACCTTTTAGGACAAAAGTGCCTTTTAGAACAAAAGTGCCTTTTAGAACAAAAGTACCTTTTAGAACAAAAGTACCTTTTAGGACAAAAGTACCTTTTAGAACAAAAAGTACCCTTTAGAACTAAAGTACCTTTAAGAGTAAAAGTGCCTTTAAGAACCAAAGTACCTTTTAGGAAAAAAGTACCTTTTAGAACAAAAGTACCTTTTATAACTAAAAGTAACTTTTAGAACTAAAGTACCTTTTAGAACAAAAGCACATTTTAGCACAAAAAGTAACTTTTGGAAGAAAAGTACCTTTTAGAAGAAAGGTACCTTTTTGAGGAAAAGTGCCTTTTAGAACAAAAGTACCTTTTAGAACAAAAGTACATTTTATAAAAGTACCTTTTACAAAAAAAGTTCCTTTTAGAACAAAAGTTCCTTTTGAAAGAATAAAGTGCAATAAAATAGGTTCCTTTTTGATTAAATAAACAATTTACAAGAAAATTACATTTTAGAAAAATTTACTCTTTTAGGAGAAATGTGACTTTTAGAATAAAAAGAAAATTTCCTGTTTGAAAAAAGATCCTTTTTAAAAGGTAACCTTTCTCCATACCATCTGATGGTATAATTATATAAATGTATAATTGAAAATCCGAAATCCTACACACAAAAATTCCCTTTCCTAAATTTATTTATTGGTTTCAATAAAACTTAAGATTTTTATCTTTATATACCCCTCATTGATTTGTAAAGCACCGATAGGCAAATAAAAAATGTTCGCTCCATTTCTTTATCAATTTCTGCTTTGATTATTCCCCAAAGATAACGATATTTCTTACCAGCACCATCCACACATCTTTAGATACACATGAAGAGGTAATACAAATTTATGCTTAACTTTATCTCTATATTTAGGAAAGTACCTTTTACATGTGTTTATGTGGCATGTAAGGATATGTGTATGCAACTACAAATCTATCTAGGGAAAATTACTTAATATTATTTTTCCTATTTCTTAACAGGAATTTCAATTTCACCAAAAAACTACACACACATATCCCTTTCGTCTGTCTGTCTCTCTTTTTGTAAGTTTTTTTGGCTACCAAAACTTTCAAGTTGTAATTCTAGACAACCCTTCTTGGATTTGTTATTGCCCAAAAGCAATATAACCTCTTCTTGTTGTAGCTGCAGCTGTAGTATTTCTATTTTTATACTTTCTTTTTCTAATTTTTACTCGGTTATTTGTTGTATTTATTCTTGGCAATTTCCGGAATTTTAGCACGCACTATGGTTAGTTTTTTTGCTTTCATTTCCTTAAATTTACAAAACTAACAAATTGTTTGCAGCAGCAAAAATAAAAAACTGTAAGTGTATAAAAACTTGAAAAAAACTACAAAAAAGCTTTAGTCTAGCATTTGCTCACTCACTCATTTCCACTAAGGTAGATGTTATTTAATAAACTTAAAGAGAAGACTTGAACAAAAAAAGCTTTGAGCAAAAAACAAAACTAGGAATTACAATTAACTAACATTTTACACCCACACTTTTTTTCTTTGCCAAACATTAAAGTTACCCTAAAGTCAGTCCACCAGCTCATACATGGTCATTAGACCGGCTCAAAAAAGAAAGTTGACTTAGGCAGCCCCAATAATGTTAAAAATCTCTATATGTTGTTTTAAACAAAAGTTGGATATTTTATGAAACTTTTTTTAAGAACAAATTACTTTTTAGAACAAAAGTACCTTTTAGAACAAAAGTACCTTTTAGAACAAAAGTACCTTTTAGAACAAAAGTACCTTTTAGAACAAAAGTACCTTTTAGAACAAAAGTACCTTTTAGAACAAAAGTACCTTTTAGAACAAAAGTACCTTTTAGAACAAAAGTACCTTTTAGAACAAAAGTACCTTTTAGAACAAAAGTACCTTTTAGAACAAAAGTACCTTTTAGAACAAAAGTACCTTTTAGAACAAAAGTACCTTTTAGAACAAAAGTACCTTTTAGAACAAAAGTACCTTTTAGAACAAAAGTACCTTTTAGAACAAAAGTACCTTTTAGAACAAAAGTACCTTTTAGAACAAAAGTACCTTTTAGAACAAAAGTACCTTTTAGAACAAAAGTACCTTTTAGAACAAAAGTACCTTTTAGAACAAAAGTACCTTTTAGAACAAAAGTACCTTTTAGAACAAAAGTACCTTTTAGAACAAAAGTACCTTTTAGAACAAAAGTACCTTTTAAAACAAAAGTACCTTTTAGAACAAAAGTACGTTTTAGAACAAAAGTACGTTTTAGAACAAAAGTACCTTTTTGAACAAAAGTACCCTTTAGAACAAAAGTACGTTTTAGAACAAAAGTATCTTTTAGAACAAAAGTACGTTTTAGAACAAAATTACCTTTTAGATCAAAAGTACCTTTTAGAACAAAAGTACCTTTTAGAACAAAAGTACCTTTTAGAACAAAAGAACCTTTTAGAAGAAAATTACCTTTTAGAACAAAAGTACCTTTTGGAACAAAACAACCTTTTAGAACAAAAGTACCTTTTAGAACAAAAGTACCTTTTAGAACAAAAGTACCTTTTAGAACAAAAGAACCTTTTAGAAGAAAATTACCTTTTAGAACAAAAGTACCTTTTAGAACAAAAGTACCTTTTAGAACAAAAGTACCTTTTAGAACAAAAGTACCTTTTAGAACAAAAGTACCTTTTAGAACAAAAGTACCTTTTAGAACAAAAGTACCTTTTAGAACAAAAGTACCTTTTAGAACAAAAGTACCTTTTAGAACAAAAGTACCTTTTAGAACAAAAGTACCTTTTAGAACAAAAGTACCTTTTAGAACAAAAGTACCTTTTAGAACAAAAGTACCTTTTAGAACAAAAGTACATTTTAGAACAAAAGTACCTTTTAGAACAAAAGTACCTTTAAAAACAAAAGTACCTTTTAGAACAAATGTACCATTTAGAAGAAAAGTACATTTTAGAATAAAAGTAGCATTTAGGACATTTAGAAAAGTACCTTTAAAAAAAGTACGTATTGAAAGCAAGTAATTTTTAGAACAAATGGACATTTTAGAGCAAAAATAAAAACTAGACTAACTTTTAGACGAATGTACCTTTTAGAACCAAAATACCTTGTATTATTAAGTAGTTTTTAAGAAAAAAATGTATTTTTAACATTCTACAATACAAAAAATGTTTGGAGAAAAAGTACTTTTAGAACAAAACTACATTTTTCTGCTAAAGTTTATTTTAAAAGAAAACAATCTCTTAGTACAAAGAAAGCTTTTAGAAAAATAGTAGCTTTTAAAACAAAAATTGCTTTAAAAGCAAAAATAACCTTTATATTAAAAGTTGTTTTAAAGCAAAAGTACTTTTTAGTACTAAAAGCTTTTTTTAGAACAAATGCTAGAAAGTATCTTATTTGTCTTATGTGCCAATTTTCCTTAGTACATCGTGACGGTCTAAAGTTCATTCTCTTACATGCGTCTAAATTCTTGTCTGAATTGTGGCTGCTTTATTTGTTTTGTGCCGCAAAAACTATATGAGGAAAATTCCAAATGAAGGAACGTCTCCCTAAGGTAATAATTAGTTTTTAATGAAAATACTACATTTTGCTGCCGAATAGAAGAGGCGAGAAGAGAAGGAAAGTAAAGTATTTCTAGTTGGGTCAAAATGTTTGATATGAATATTAGAAAAGCTGAAAGGCACATAAAGATTGTTTGATCTAAAATTTGAAAAAAGTGAAGTTTGAATTCTGGGATACAGGGTGGCTGATGAATTTTGCTACATTAGGAAACTCAAATGACTTTCGGTAAAGTTTATAAAATGTATTTTCTTCTTCATTGCTTTATAAATGTTTTGTCAATCCTTATAAAATCAATTCCTATTAATTTTAAATTTCCAGTAATCATTTTTGAACAAATTAATTATAAATAATCTAAATAATTTATTAATTTATTATCTCCTTATCTTCTATGTCCTTTGCCATATCTCCTTTATATGTATTTTACTTTTTTATAAAACGTTTCCTTAACTCCCTCTTAAAACATCCTGACAATGCAAATAGCAAATACTTTTTCTAAACTTTCTTTTTTTAAAATATGCAAAAGTGTTAGTAAGAGATTTTTTCAAGTTCTTTTTTAAGGTGTGTGTGTGTGTGTGTATGTTAATTTTAGTCTAAGAATTTGTTGCTGACAAAACTCACTTGCCTCTGCTAGACTTTTTTAAAGGTTTTCTTGTTGTTTCGTTAAATATAAAAAGTTTAATTTTTCCTACCTTTTTTCTGAGTTTGTTTATGTGTTATATAAATATAAATGTTTCCGGCTTTTAAGAGATAGGGATGAGATTTTTTACAAAGATTAAAGATAATACAATACATAAAACTTAACTATAAAAGCAGCAATATTAAAAATCTTTATATCCTTGACATTGATCGCCTTTAAGAACAAAGAATCTTTTCGAAAAAAGTACTTTTTATAACAAAGGTAGTTTAAACATAAAGGTACCTGATAGAACAAAAGTACCATTAAGAGCAAAAAATAACATTTTGATCAACATTGATTTTAAGGCATTACTAACCTTTAGGATCAAAGTATGATTTAAAATACAAGTAACTCTTAGAGCAAAAGTACATCTTAGCAAAAGTATCTTTTAGAGCAAAAGTACCTTTTATGGCAAAAATGATTTATAGCGAAAATAGATTTATAGCAAAACTAGCGTTTAGAGAAAAAGTACGTTTCAGAGCAAAAGTAGCGTTTAGAGCAAAAGTAACTTTTAGAACAAAAGTACATTTTACAACAGAAGTACTTTTTCAAAATTACCTTTTAGAGTAAAAGTACCTTTTAAAGTAAAAGTACCTTTTAGAGTAAAAGTAGCATTTAGAGTAAAAGTAGCATTTAGAGTAAAAGTACCTTTTAGAGAAAAAGTACCTTTTAGAGTAAAAGTACCTTTTAGAGTAAAAGTACCTTTTAGAGTAAAATTACCTTTTAGAGTAAAAGTAACTTTTAGAGTTAAAGTAGCTTTTAGAGTAAAAGTACCTTTTAAAGTAAAAATACCTTTTAGAGTAAAAGTACCTTTTAGATTAAAAGTACCTTTTAGAGTAAAAGTACCTTTTAGAGTAAAAGTGCCTTTAAGAGTAAAAGTACCTTTTAGAGTAAAAGTACCTTTTAGAGTAAAAGTAGCTTTTAGAGCAAAAGTACCTTTTAGGACAAAAGTAACTTTTAGAGCAAAAGTACCTTTTAGAGCAAAAGTACCTTTTAGAGCAAAAGTACCTTTTAGAGCAAATGTAACTTTTAGAGAAAAATTACCTTTTAGAGCAAAAGTACCTTTTAGAACAAAAGTACCTTTTAGAACAAAAGTACCTTTTAGAACAAAAGTACCTTTTAGAACAAAAGTACTTTTTAGAACAAAAGTACTTTTTAGAACAAAAGAACCTTTTAGAACAAAAGTACCTTTCAGAACAAAAGTACCTTTTAGGACAAAAGTACCTTTTAGAACAAAAGTAACTTTTAGAAAAAAAGTACCTTTTAGAGCAAAAGTACCTTTTAGAGCAAAAGTAACTTTTAGAGCAAAAGTACCTTTTAGAGCAAAAGTACCTTTTAGAGCAAAAGTACCTTTTAGAGCAAATGTAACTTTTAGAGCAAAATTACCTTTTAGAGCAAAAGTACCTTTTAGAACAAAAGTACCTTTTAGAACAAAAGTACCTTTCAGAACAAAAGTACCTTTTAGAACAAAAGTACATTTTAGAACAAAAGTACCTTTTAGAACAAAAGTACCTTTTAGAGCAAAAGTAACTTTTAGAGCAAAAGTACCTTTTAGAGCAAATGTTCCTTTTAGAACAAAAATACCTTGTAGAACAAAAGTACCTTTTAGAACAACAGTACCTTTTAGAACAAAAGTACCTTTTAGAGCAAAAGTACCTTTTAGAGCAAAAGTACCTTTTAGAGCAAAAGTACCTTTAAGAGCAAAAGTACATTTTAGATTAAAAGTACCTTTTAGAACAAAAGTACCATTTAGAGCAAAAGTACCTTTTAGAGCAAAGGTACCTTTTAGAGCGAAAGTACCGTTTAGAGCAAATGTACCTTTCAGAGCAAAAGTACATTTAAGCGCATAAGTACGTTTAGGTCAAAAGTTCCTTTTACAGCAAAAGTACCATTTAAAGATAGAGTTTAGATTAAAAGTTTTTTGTAAAGCAAAGTACCTTTTAGAGCAAAAGTGCCTTTAAGACCAAAAGTACCTTTTACATCAAAATAACTTTTTGAATTAAAAGTTCATTTTAAAACATATGTACTTTTTACTTGTTAGACCAAATGTACCTCTAAGAAATTACTATCGCGAGGAAGTATGGCATTAAAATCTATCAAAAAGCTCCCTCTTAAACATTTCAATCGGTAGAAAAAGCTTTTACATAAACCAATATCTACGTTGTTCAGACTTCACATTAATAAGATCCCATTTCTAGTCCCCTTCTATACTATCCAGCAGGACAAGTGCAGAGAAGATGTTTTTTTAATTTACTCCTCCTGCTAGTCTCTACAGCTTCTGGAATAGTCACTTGTCGTAACTTTCATCCTAACCAAGTTACTTCCAATCAGACAGTTACCAGACAGTTACAGAAGTCTGTGAGAACTTTTCCTATCTAAATAGGGACACATTTGTCTGGACTGAATACATCCTCGGACAGATGCCCATCTATCATTTGCCTATTTTCAAGCTCTTTCTCGTAGTAGAAGCTTGCAAGTAGTTAGAGGCATGTAGGTAGGCTAAGGTAGTTCCAAATCTTGCAAATTCGTGTGCTCCACTGTTGTTCTGTGGCACGGCTTTGTTAAAATATGAATACTGAACATCCTTCAAAAGAACAATTTTTCGCACTTAGTCTCTGTCTATTACATTAAATTTTTAATGTATAGAAAATTCATTGATAAAAGACAAAAATGTTTGTGGGGACAATCAATTCTTCGACGCGTTTCGATGGTTGATTAGGCCATCATCTTCAGTAGAAGTATACCTACTTTTAGACAGATCGAATACCTTGCATTATTACCTATTTTACAAACACAATCATTACGAATTATGTGAACGTGAACAAAAACATTTTGCAGTTTCATCTTCCATCATATTCCTTGTCTAGTGTTCAATAGATATTTTATTGTCCTCTTGTAGTCTATGATATCCACAATATCCACTTTAGAAACCTTAAGTAATCAAAAATGTTGACATTTAAATATCTTAAATTAGCTTTAAATATAAAAAAGTACTTTTTCCCCACCTGTATCATCTCTGTCATGTATTAACTATTGTATGAGTACCACTTGTTTTTTGTTGCTATCTCCTTTATATGCTACCAGACGTCGAGACTCGTAAACTTTACGAGACTTGACTAGACAAGATGAAATTCATGAAAATGAGCTACTACTACATTAACAGCAACGAGCGATTCCTTATTATTAGCTGAAATACGAGTACAATACAATATGAGTGTGAAAAGTGTAAAAGAAAAACTGTTCAGGAGTTGTATTATCGTATACGTCTTTAGTTAGCACATGGCTATTAAGTGTTTGTATATGTACTATATAGTAAAAGTAATATTATCTAGTATGTTTGTATAAAAGTTTCTGTATGATTTACAACTTAGAGTCTGAGTTTTTTCTCAAGCTTTTTCATCTTCATGCTTTAAGAATATAAAAATGAAGAAGATACACAAATTTTTTAACCCTTGGATGACTATTGTTGCCTAAAGATAACATTGTAAAATTGTAAAAATAGCTTTAGTATTGCTAAATTTGTCTAACACAAGTAAGAAAGTTCTATAGTCGGTCAAGCCCGACCATACGATACCCTTCACCACTAAGGTCAAAGGTGCTATTTTTCCTGTATAAAGACAAATATTTGCTAAATTTTGGCATCATACAAACATTTTCTCAAAACATATATTTAAGCTATTTCCGTCATTTGGACCTATATGAGAGCTAGGGTCAAATGTGGACCGATTATCTCGAAACTTGGCAAATTGTTTACAGTTGTTACAAAACATATGTATGCAAAAAATAAACTCAAAATTCTCATTATCTTTAGATTTACGAGCGTTTTAAAGATTTTTTGTCTCATTTAGTGCGTTTTTAAAGAAGAGTTTGTATGGGAGCTATGGTCAAATGTGGACCGATTTCAATGAAATTTGGTACAGTGATTTTAGTTTTCATAAGCAATATTTGTTTTAAATTTGATGAAAAATGTTGATATTTGTGGCCAATATATCAATTCCGGAAAATGCGACCTATGGGAGGTACTATAAATAATGGACCGATTTTGACCAATTTCAATAGCCATGGTCCCATTATCAAAAAAATGATCTGTGCCAAATTTCATCAAATTATTTTTAGAGTTGCGACCTGTAGTTTGATGACAAGGTTTACATGGGGGTCCAGCCAGCCAGCCAGACGGACGGACGGAGATCGCTAAATCGACTCTGAAAGTGATTCTAAGCCTATTGGTATACTAAAAGGTGGGTCTAAGGCAAATATTTCTATGCGTTACATACATCAGCACAAACTTATAATACCCTTTCCACCTATGGTGGTGAAGGGTATAAAAATGTTCTTTTGCGAAAAGGTCAACATAAGAAAAAGTCATAGATTTTAACCCTTGGATCATTGACACAAAAAAAATTTCGAAATTAATTAAAATGTTTCTTTAAAACATTTCTTTTTAACATAAAACTATTAAGCAATGATTCCTTTAAAATATTTAGCTAAGACACGAACCTCGATTTTTTTATAATGTTGTTATAAGTTTTCATAATAATCTTATCTGTCTGATATTGGTCACAAAAGGGTTAAAAACCATAAGACATAATATAAGAGCCAAAAAAAGGATTTCTCCTGTGTAAAGCATGATTTTGATTAAATGAATTTTGTAAATTTTTTTGTCTTAAACTTATTTTTTCCTCCAGTCTCACTCTATGTTTGTACTCTAGGGTTATTACATTGTTTTAGTTAGGGGATTTTTCTATTTTTACTCTTTTGCTATACTTTTTTATAGCTGTTTTCGTCTACTCAATTTTCTTCGTTTTTTTGGTGTTGGTGGTAAAGGGGAATCTGCAGGAAAGAAAATGTGCTTAATTTACAAATTGGTTTAACAGAAAATATTTAAGTTTTACTTAATTTGCGAAATGTTTTAAGAATATTTTAGCTAGTAAGAAGCCAGTTCTGTTAGCTTCTACATAAATTATGGAGCTACTGCGTAAGTTCTGAAAATGTTAAAATTAGAAAAAAAAAATATCAAATGCATTTGGAGAAGAGTTTTCTTTTTTTTTGGAAAAACAGTTAACGCTAATGAAGTTTGGGAAATGTGTGTAAGGCATTTGAACTAGGATTAGCTAAGGTTAAGAAAAATATTTTAAGGCAAAGTTGGTAATGATTATGTTTCAAGGAAAAGGAATATCAATTAAATTTTTCTTTTATATAAAAGCAAATGTTGGTTTTAGTAATTATTCTATAAAATGCTAGAGAATTTAATACCAAGTAAGCACTTAAAAGGTTGTATAAAAGTTAATAGTTAAACCTTTTCACAGTAATTTTACAAGTACCTGTAAGGTATTGGCAATTAACTTATTAATTAGCTTATGTATGGGTAATATTATTAATGGTGGTATGTATATCATAACAGGGTTAAAATTGGAGAATGTAAAGGAAAATATTAAAACTGATTACATTAGAATTTACCAGAGGACAGTAATGTGACAATTGTCTATAAACTTATTAAAATTTTTATAAAAATTAATACTTATTTCGCAAACTCTTGTTAACCTGTGTTATTTAAAGGGTTATCCATAGTTAGACGCTACTTTTTCCCAACTTTCTGGAAGCATATAGATTTCACTCCAAAAAAATTAACCGATATTGCGGTAAAGAATGAACTAAGCCAATATCTGATATGAACCGAATTCCAGATAGGGCGTTCTTCATCGATTGTAGCAAATGGAAGTCAGAAGCGTCAAGGTCTGATCTCTAAGACATGTGTACCAAAACTTCCCATCACATGTTTTCCTAATAGTTTTTCATCTGTCTTACAACATGTGATCGAATATTTCAGACGCTTTTTGTTGATTGTTTTCGATACAGGTATCCTGTGGTACTCTGACCTGATTGAAATATAAAAAACCTTCCTTCTGATCCCATCAAATACAAAACATTACCTTGACGTCATGGATATAAGGCTTTGGCATGGATTTGTCTGTTTGGCATTGCTTTATATATGACTTATTGCGCTTGGGTTATCGTAAGGTATTATCACCAGTAACAAGACGATGCAAAAAATACTCTTTTTTATAGAGTTCAAGCATCATTTCCGATATGAACAATCTATTTCCAACGTTTCTAGGTTTTTATTCATATTGAACGATATAGCAAATGTAAACGAAGGGAAATGGCTGGTTGTATGACTACCAATAACAATGTAAGTTTTTCTTATGTTTTATAAAAATTTTCATCGAGTAATGCTTCCAACTCTTCATATCCAAACTTTTTCGGCTAACTAGGCCATTCATTGTTTTCTGCGACGAATATTACATTTGAATGGCTCAAACCAAGGTTCACAAGTTTTACCAACAATCGATAACTTTCAACTGCAGCCTTTTTTAACTGACAGAAAGCTATTAAGCTTCCTCGAAAAAACATATTTTTTACCACCAAAATTGGTCGTTATTATAGCGATTGAAAAAATGTTGTGGTTAAACTTTGGCTTCGAATACCAAATTAGAATGACAGATGTTTACCCTCCAAAATACCAGATTTGTTATTAATGACACAAACCATATGAGAAAGTTATGCCACATGATGTCCCAATCGAAATTAAATATTAACTTGTTGACCCAACTTTACTCTACCACGACCAGAGTTTCAGAAACTTGTGTCGTTTTCTAGCAAAGCTCAATTTCCTTCAATAGCCTTATATTCCTTAACATGACAGAATAATGATTTAAAACCTGAGTTACAAAAGAGCTAGTTTTGAATTAAAGTAATTTCTGACGGAAATATGTTCTATAGTCAGAGTTGAAAAATCTAAAACCTTTAAAATTCTAAGGTAAACTTGCGAAGGCACTACTAAAGGTTAGCAATCTCATGCATTAAACACATAGACAACAGCAGGCTACGGGCTACAACCTGTCAAAATTAGAATACATGCATTCAAATAAAAATAATCATAATTAATAAATGAGCGATTTAAGCCACTTGACTTTATTTACCATAAATACAATGGGGAGAATTTATGTAAACAATTTACATACTTATCAAATATTTATATATTTATTGTATATAATAATATCTAATAAAATATTATGTAAAAATTTATATTTATATAACTCTAACTCAATATAAGTAAAATTTTAAAAAGTTATTTTTCAAACTGTCTAACTGACACGCTACGTGTGCTAGAGTTACGTTTACGTGTTTTGTAAAAGCCCAGTATGTCCTTTATCAAATACTTATATCTATATTGTTTAAAGATATGCGAATTTTTATAAAAAAAAGTCGGTTGCAGAAATATAGCTCTTAATCCATTATAAAGAATATTATATAAAATATATAAGAATATAAAAGATATTTTTAGTAGCTTTTGTTTGATACCACAAAAGTTAATACCGGATATAAGCGCGTAACTCTTAAACTATAAGTGATCACACCAAAATCTTTCTATAATTTTTTTTTTTGATGTAGACATACTATCAGGTACAGGAAAACCGTTGATTTCGGAGATTAATAAATAAAATGAATTTATGTCGTTTTTATCAAAATTGAAATTGTTATTTTGTCCATCTTATAAACGCGATATTGGCACCACTCATAAACAGATGTTTCGAAATGTAGCTGCCGTCTTAAATGTAGCTGCCGTCCCCAAAATAATTAAGTAGCTGACTATGAGGCGACGATTGCAGCCAACGACTTTTGTAGTAGGTGTTGGTGTAGCCTGCTATTGTCGTCCTCTAAAACAGCATTTGTCGTCCTCTAAAACAGACATAAGAGTCTGTATGTCTGATACCTTGGATATATTGGAAGATAATCATTAAATAAAACAAGTAAGAAGGCGCTATAGTCGGTCAAGCCGACCATACGATACCCTTCACCATTATGGTCAAAGGTGTTCTTTTTCCTATATAAAGACAAATATTTGCTAATTTTTGCCATCATACAAACATTTTCTCAAAACTTATACATTCAATCTGTTTCCGTCATTTGGACTTATATGAGAGTTAGGGTCAAATGTGGACCGATTATCTCGAAATATGGCAAATTGATTACAGTTGTTACAAAAATTATGTATGCAAAAAATAAACCCAAAATTTTCATTATCTTTAGATTTACGAGGGTTTTAGTGATTTTTTGTCTCATTTAGGTCGTTTTTAAAGAAGAGTTTGT
The DNA here is from genome assembly GCA_933228675.1 of Stomorhina lunata. Lineage (NCBI taxonomy): Eukaryota > Metazoa > Arthropoda > Insecta > Diptera > Rhiniidae > Stomorhina > Stomorhina lunata. The sequence goes on along the minus strand of OW121740.1, from coordinate 114,138,119 downwards.
ATGGGAGCTATGGTCAAATGTGGACCGATTTCAAATTTGGTACAGTGATTTAAGTTTACATAAGTAGTATTTGTTTTAAATTTCATGAAAAAATATTGATATTTGTGGCCAAAATATCAATTCCGGGAAGTGGGACCTATGGGAGGTACCATAAATAATGGACCGGTTTTGACTAATTTCAATAGCCATGGTCCTACTATCAAAAAAAAAATGATCTATGGCAAATTTCATCAAATTATCTTTAGAATTGCGACCTGTAGTTTGATTACAAGGTTTACATGGGGGTCCAGCCAGCCAGATGGACGGACGGACGGACATCGCTAAATCGACTCAGAAAGTGATTGGTATACTAAAAGATGGGTCTAAGACAAATATTTCTATGCGTTACATACATCAGCACAAACTTATAATACCCTTTCCACCTATGGTGGTGAAGGGTATAAATATCATGTAACAAAACTTGAAATTAAATTGAATTAGTTTCTTCAATTCTATCCATAAGTATGTGGGGGTTCAACATGTTCGTCATACAAACAAAAATAGTTAGTGAAGATTTTTTTTTTTTTGTAATAGCAATATATAATTGAAAGATACAAAGTATTTAAGTAGACTTATTGATAATAATTTTGGGCTACTCTCAAATATTCAAATGCGTATATTCAATTCGAAATAGCGTTCAGTACAATAACAAATTATATGTATGACAACAACATATCACACCACAAGTGCTTGGAAGACAGAAATTGTGGGCATCACTGTTTTTAATGAAAACGAATAAATATGAGGTTTCGAACAAGTTTGATTCTAACGTTGTGTTTTTTATGTATCATAAACAAACATTTGTGTTAATTGGTATGAGTCGACAATGAGTTAAGTCAAATAGCCAAGATGATAATAATTATGGTTTGATGGAGTTTTAATAAGCAATGAATATATGGATGTATATTTGGTGACAAGTTCACATACTGGTTGCATTACATAGAAGTTGCTAAGTAATGATTCATTTGCAACCTTTAAGTGGGCAGAAAGTTAAGGAATGAGGAAACTCTTTCCTAGATATTGAAAATTAAAACAAATTTTTACAAAATAAGATTTTTTTAAACGCATGAATCTGAATCAAATAACACCCTAAAAGTTTCCTTCCCTTTGCTAAAACATTGTGACACTCCTCTTCCAACAGCCATTTGTTGTGTTAACACATTTTCCTAAAACTCAATCTCATACAAGATGTGAAGAAAAATAAACTGCCAAACAACATGTTGTCGACATACTCGTAGAACTAACATAAAACAAAGAAATCAAAAGACATTTTCAGTTTTATTTCTTAATAACAAACAATGTGTTTATATAAAAAGCTAAATACAACAAAAAAAATCATATCATACTTTTCCATATACAAATCTAAGTTTCTTTTTTTTTATCGAAAAGGATCTAAATTCTTTGGCTTAAATTGTTTTTTCCTACTTTGGTTTTTCGAAAACTACTCACTCGTATTGGCAATAAAGTTAAACGTAAATTGTAGATGAAGTAGTAGTAGATTCTTATAGAATTTTCCCATTTCTTTTTTTTTTACAGAAGGGAAAACCAAATAGAAAAGAAACCCAAAGATGAAGAAAACTTTAAGAAAATACAATGTAGTTATCACAGTTGCACATACAGTTGATATAAACTTTTACATATATGTATTCTAAGTATGTAAGTCAATTGTTTATATAGAAAGTTTATGCCCAATGGGGGAAAAAAATATCAGGAGCTGGTTCTTGAACGTCTTAAAATGATTCAGTTTTCTATTAAAAATTTTCTATAGTAATTTTTTCATCAAAAATTTTTTCTAGAAATTTTTTCATCAAAAATTTTCTCTAGAAATTTTTTCATCAAAAATTTTCTTTACAAATTTTTTACAACAAAAATTTCCTATAGAAATTTTTTCATCAAAAATTTCCTATAGAAATTTTTTCAACAAAAATTTCCTATAGAAATTTTTTCACCAAAAATTTCCTATAGAAATTTTTTCATCAAAAATTTCCTATAGAAATTTTTTCATCAAAAATTTCCTATAGAAATTTTTTCATCAAAAATTTCCTATAGAAATTTTTTCATTAAAAATTTCCTATAGAAATTTTTTGATCAAAAATTTCCTATAGAAATTTTTTGATCAAAAATTTCCTATAGAAATTTTTTGATCAAAAATTTCCTATAGAAATTTTTCATCATAAATTTCCTATAGAAATTTTTTCATCAAAAATTTCCTATAGAAATTTTTTCATCAAAAATTTCCTATAGAAATTTTTTCATCAAAAATTTCCTATAGAAATTTTTTCATCAAAAATTTCCTATAGAAATTTTTTCATCAAAAATTTCCTATAGAAATTTTTTCATCAAAAATTTCCTATAGAAATTTTTTCATCAAAAATTTCCTATAGAAATTTTTTCATCAAAAATTTCCTATAGAAATTTTTTCATCAAAAATTTCCTATAGAAATTTTTTCATCAAAAATTTCCTATAGAAATTTTTTCATCAAAAATTTCCTATAGAAATTTTTTCATCAAAAATTTCCTATAGAAATTTTTTCATCAAAAATTTCCTATAGAAATTTTTTCATCAAAAATTTCCTATAGAAATTTTTTCATCAAAAATTTCCTATAGAAATTTTTTCATCAAAAATTTCCTATAGAAATTTTTTCATAAAAAATTTTCTGTGGAAATTTTTTCATCAAAAATTTCTATGGAAATTTTTTTATCAAAAATTTCTATGGAAATTTTTTTATCAAAAATTTCTATGGAAATTTTTTTATCAAAAATTTCTATGAAAATTTGTTCATCAAAAATTTCCTTTAGAAAAATTTTGATTAAAAATTTTCTATAGCAGTTTTTTCAGTAAAAATGTTCTATAGAAATTTTTTCATCAAAAATTTCCTATAGAAATTTTTTCATCAAAAATTTCCTATAGAAATTTTTTCATCAAAAATTTCCTATAGAAATTTTTTCATCAAAAATTTCCTTTAGAAATTTTTTGATCAAAAATTTCCTATAGAAATTTTTTCATCAAAAATTTCCTATAGAAATTTTTTCATTAAAAATTTCCTATAGAAATTTTTTCACTAAAAATTTTCTATAGAAATTTTTTCATCAAAAATTTGCTATAGAAATTGTTTCATCAAAAATTTCCTATAGAAATTTTTGCATCAAAAATTTCCTATAGAAATTTTTGCATCAAAAATTTCCTATAGAAATTTTTTCACTAAAAATTTCCTATAGAAATTTTTTCATCAAAAATTTCCTATAGAAATTTTTTCATTAAAAATTTCCTATAGAAATTTTTTCATCAAAAATTTTTCTTATAGAAATTTTTTTATCAAGAATTTCCTATAGAAATTTTTCATCAAAAATTTCCTATAGAAATTTTTTCATAAAAAATTTCCTATAGAAATTTTTTCATCAAAAATTTTCTATAGAAATTTTTTCATTAAAAATTTCCTATAGAAATTTTTTTCATTTTTTTTATCAAAAATTTCCTATAGAAATTTTTTCATCAAAAATTTCCTATAGAAATTTTTTCATCAAAAATTTCCTATAGAAATTTTTTCATCAAAAATTTCCTATAGAAATTTTTTCATCAAAAAATTCCTATAGAAATTTTTTCATCAAAAATTTCATATAGAAATTTTTTTATCAAAAATTTCCTATTGAAATTTTTTCATCAAAAATTTCCTATAGAAATTTTTTCATCAAAAATTTCGTATAGAAATTTTTTCATCAAAAATTTCCTATAGAAATTTTTTCATCAAAAATTTCCTATAGAAATTTTTTCATCAAAAATTTCCTATAGAAATTTTTTCATCAAAAATTTCCTATAGAAATTTTTTCATTAAAAATTTCCTATAGAAATTTTTCATAAAAATTTTGTATAGACATTTTTTCATAAAAAATTTTCTGTGGAAATTTTTTCAGCAAAAATTTCCTATAGAAATTTTTTTATCAAAAATTTCCTATAGAAATTTTTTTATCAAAAATTTCTATGGAAATTTTTTTATCAAGAATTTCTATGGAAATTTGTTCATCAAAAATTTCCTATAGTAAAATTTTGATTAAAAATTTGCTATAGCAGTTTTTTCAGTAAAAATGTTCTATAGAAATTTTTTCAGTAAAAATTTTCTATAGAAATTTTTTTATCAAAAATTTAAGATAGAAAAATTTGCTAAAGTAATTTTTTGATAAAAAATTTTTTGTAGAAATTTTTTCATCAAAAATATTCTATAGAAATGTTTTTATCAAAAGTATATTCCTTGAAGGTAGTTTATAGGGCCTCTAGAATTCCCTTCATTTCTCGCTGGTTCTTTCTATACATATTTGCCAATTTTGTGCAGTTGTGTGGAAAGAATAAATTTAGCAAATAAATAACTTCCAATAATCCTTTTCAATATATTGAACAATATTCTATTACATAAAAAAAAAAAATAAATAAATACATTGTAACCCATACACACATCAACTCCAGTTGTAAGAGTTATGTTTGATTTCTCTTTTATCCTCAAACTACTACACACACAAGCACACATGACATTTTGTATTATGCAAAAAACAGTTACAGACCACATTTATTTTTTTTTTCTTTCTCAAGTCCTTTGATCCTTTAGTTTGATTTTTAAACGACAACAAGTGTAAGTTAATGTTTGTGAGTATTATAGTGCTTTTTTATGTGTATTGTAATTTTTTCTGCTCAATATTCTTTTTTGTTGTTGGTGTTATGTTATTTGATATCCTCTTTATTTAAATCTATCCATATCCATTATATTCATGTGTATATCTCTTCATAGCTATCTCTACCTTCTGTTATACATATGTAAGTGTTCATTTTATTCATTCGTTCAATCTTTTATTTATTTATCGTTTTGCAAACGTTTCCAAGTTTAACCCGGCCAACAACAACTACAACACAAACAAAAACAACAATATTGAGATTAAATTCATGACGACCACACATTGATAACGCCCCAAAGATAAAGAATACCGCCTGATATTGCCTTACTGCCAGTCAGTCAGTCATCCAACCATTTTCTCTTCCAATTCTTGATACCTTAACCGCAAAGTTTTTAAAACCCAGACAGACATTGATATACCCAATTTTATTGAAACAGTAATGAAGCGAAATTTACAAATATTCTATAAGCATTTCAGTCATTTGATATTGCCTTCGAAATTTCGATGTATTCTAAAGTTTTGATATAAGCTTTTAAGCCTTAAGCTTTTATGTTTAACAAGTATCTTTGAAATTTAATATCATTGTGACTAAATGTTTTAAAGTCAAGATCAAAGAACCACTTTAAGGTATGTCGTACAGAATCGATTTAAAAACTTTTAAGCTTTAAAAGCTCTTTTCAGTTAAGCTCTTAATAAAGTTTATAGCTTTTTATGGAATAGCTTTTTGTTGGAAAAGTTTTTAATTTAAAACATTTTATAAAGAGACCTCTTCTGTTAAACTTTTTATGGTAAAGCTTTTTGTGGAATAGTATTAAATAAGAAAGTTTTCATATAAAACTTTTTGTTGATACAACTGTTTTAATTTACATTTTTAATGAAAGAACTTTAGATGACAACAGTTGTTACAAATAAAGCTTCCTTACACATGTAAAAAAAAGGGAATATTAAAATCTTAAAAGGAATAAAACCTTTCTATAGAGATTTTAAACTTTAACTAAATTTGTTAAAAAAAAACATTTGTTTGAGAAAAATTTTTTTGCAATAAAATAATTTATAAAACAGCTTTTTATAAAAAAGCTTTGGATAAAAAAAATGTTGATACTAAAGTGCTTTTAGGGAGCTGCATTTTTATATATAAGCTTTTTGTGTTATAGCTTTTAAAAAGAATTTTTGCTTAATATCAATTTTATTAAAAAGACTTGATATGAAGAAGCTTATTATGTGTATTAAAGCTTTTATATACGAGTATCTTAATAAAAAAAATTTTAAAGAAACATTTTAATATTTCAACTTAAAAAGTAGTTTAGAGTAAAACTTTTTTTAAAAAACTCATCTAAGAAACTGTTGGAGTGTCTTAAAATATATTGAAAGCTCTTTACAGTAAAGCCTTTTATGTAGTTTGTTAAACAAATATTACTTTTTTGGAAATCACTTTTTGCAATAAATTTTGTATATAAAAGCTTTTATTTAATAGCTTTTAATAGAAAACAATTTTGTATACAATATTATTTCTTATGAAAAAACTTTAAATGAAAAAAGCTTATTTATGCATGTAAGCTTGTTTATACGAAAGTAAAGAGAAATTTTTACAGAAATGCTTAAGTCAAAAAACTAAAAACTTGTATGCAATGAAGCTTCATTACAAAAAAACATTTTTTTTATATAAAAGCTCTTTAAATGGATACTTTGTACTTCAGCTAAATTTTTTAGCAAAAATTTTTTATGTATATCACTTTTTGTAATAAATTTTTATATAGAAAAGCTTTATATGTAATAGCTTTTAGAAGACAACTATTTCAAATACCATATTTTATGAAAAAGCTTATTTACGTACATAAGCTTTTTTAAACTAAAATAAAGAGAAAGTTTTGTAGAAAAGTTTTAGTCAAAAAAATTTTATACAATTATTTTTATTATCATAGAAAAACATGTTTTTTACAAGTGCTCTTAATATAGGTTTTTGCAAAAGCTTTTTATACGTGTTATTGTAAAAGCTTGTATTATAAGATTTTGTAAAATCTTTAATATAGGTTTTTGTAAAAGCTTTTAATGTAGGTTTTTGTAAAATCTATAATATAGGTTTTTGTAAAAGCTTTTAATATAGGTTTTTGTAAAAGCTTTAATGTAGGTTTTTCTAAAACCTTTTTTTTACCAAATACTAAAAACTTGTGTACATTAAAGCTTATTAAAAAAAAAATCATTTTTTAAAAAAGCTTTTTATTTTGGGTCTTGTAAAAGCTTTTAATATATGTTAATGTAAAAGCTTGTATTATAAAATTTTATAAAAGCTTTTTATATAGGTTATTGTAAAAGCTTATATTATAAGATTTCGTAAAATCTTTAATATAAGTTTTTGTAAAAGCTTTTTATGTAGATTTTTGCAAAAGCTTTAACATGGGTTATTGTAAAAGCTTTTTTTACTGAAAAATTGTTGTCGAGAAACAAAAAAACGTGTAAACAAAAAAGCTGATTATTGAAATTTTTTAAAGCTCTTTTTATAGTAGGTTCTTGTAAAAGCTTTTTACACATGTTGTTGAAAAAGCTTGTATTATAAGATTTTGTAAAAGCTTTTTATATAGATTATTGCAAAAGCTTGTATTATAAGCTTTTTTACTGTAAAGTTATTGTCAAGAAACAAAAAAGCTTGTATACAAAAAAGCTGATTATTGAAAAACTTTTTTTTAAAAAAGCTCTTTTTATAGTAGGTTCTTGTAAAAGCTTTTTGCATATGTTATTGAAAAAGCTTGTATTATAAGATTTTGTAAAAGCTTTTTATATAGATTATTGCAAACGCTTGTATTATAAGATTTTGAAAAAGCTTTAATATAGGTTTTTGTAAAAGCTTTTAATATAGGTTTTTGTAAAAGTTTTAACATAAATTTTTGTAAAAGCTATATAAAGATAAAATTTTATGAAAAATTTAATTTCTTAATTACTTTTAATACAGAAACAGTAGAATTGTAAAAGCTTTCCTATGAAAAAGGGGTTATATGGCTAAGCCTTTTTATAAAATAATGCTTTTATATGGAAAATGTGTAGAATTTCATAATTTAAAATACCTCTATAAATTTACTCCCAACTGTTATAATACCTTTTTATTCGAAAAGATTTTTTTTTAACACAGACCTTTAAACTTCTTAAGCAAATACACATTTGGATGCACACGACAGGCAAAGGAGCAAAACACTTGGGTATAAACATGTAATCAGTGTTGACAACTTCTGGGAAATATTGAACAACTAATAAGCTGTTGATACGAAAAGCTCTCAATAGGAAGCAATAAAAATTTGAATTCAGAAGAAATTTAATTTAAATTTAAGAAAATAAAAAATGCTATGCCACAAATTAGTAAAAGAAAGCTTTGGTCTACACTCGGTTTAATCTGGATAATTTATAAAGATAAAGTAAAAGTTTTGAAATTCTTAAAGTAAAGCTTTTGAAATTCCATAACTTTAAAAAAGCTTTCTTAACAAAAGTGATAATACTTTAACTCTTATATAGATAATCTTCTCATTAAAATCGTTTTTGTGAGAAATAATTTGGATTTTTTGTATGTAAAAACCCTTTATCGGAAAAATTTTAATAAGAAAGCATTAAAAAGCAAAGTTTTTTAATCTTCTATTCAAAAGTTTCAGTTAACAACGTTTCAATACGGTTCAAAAAAGTCATCAAACTTTCTGAGAATTCCTTAAAAACTTTCAAGTGGGCATCACTCTCATATGGTATTGGCCAAATACCGACCCATACAAGAGCAGTCAAATTGATTTGCATATTACTCAAATGTTAGACCAAGACATCAGCAAAAAGTAGTGAAAAAGTAAAATCCTCATGTTGAGAATAACATGCAGATAATCATGACAATGACTACTTTAGTTGGTTGCTGTTTTCTTTCAACTTCCACTGATTATGTGAATACTCGTATCTAGTGGATGACTGCAGTTGTAAGACAAATGTAGTCAAATGGTCCTGCTTACTTTGAGTGTCTGTGCCTCAACAACAGAATCGAACGAAATGAGCAAAGAAAGATTAAAGACAATATACCAAAAGATAATAATGATTAGATTGACTTATTGCCAAAATATATCGACAGGAAGATTTTAAAAAAAAATATGGGAGAATGGGATATCGTGTGTCTAAAGGAAAAAGGGTATAAAAGAAAATTTTTTATATTTTTAAAGGAAATTATTCAAAAATTTCTTATTTTAATAGGAAATTTTTCAAAAATTTCTTATTTTTATAGGAAATTTTTCAAAATTTTCTTATTTTTATAGGAAATTTTTCAAAAATTTCTTATTATTATAGGAAATTTTTCAAAAATTTCTTATTTTTATAGGAAATTTTTCAAAAATTTCTTATTTTTATAGGAAATTTTTTAAGAATTTCTTATTTTTATAGGAAATTTTTCAAAAATTTCTTATTTTTATAGGAAATTTTTAAAAAATTTCTTATTTTTATAGGAAAATTTTCAAAAATTTCTTATTTTTATAGGAAATTTTTCTAAAATTTCTTATTTTTATAGGAAATTTTCTAAAAATTTCTTATTTTTATAGGAAATTTTTCAAAAATTTCTTGTTTTTATAGGAAATTTAAAAAAAAATCGTATTTTTACAAGAAATTTCTCAAAAATTTCTTATGCTTATAAAATTTTTTTCAAAAATTTCTCATTTTTATAGGAAAATTTCTAAAAATTTATTTTTTATAGGAAATTTAAAAAAAAAATCTTGTTTTTATAGAATTTTTTTTAAAAATTTCTTATTTTTATAGGAAATTTTTCAAAAATTTCTTATTTTTATAGGAAATTTTTCAAAAATTTCTTATTTTTATAGGAAATTTTTCAAAAATTTATTATTTTTATAAGAAATTTTTCAAAAATTTAATATTTTTGTAAGAAATTTTTCAGAAATTTCTAATTTTTATAAGAAATTTTTCAAAAATTTCTTATTTTTATAGGAAATTTTCTAAAAATTTCTTATTTTTATAGGAAATTTTTCAAAAATTTCTTGTTTTTATAGGAAATTTAAAAAAAAATCGTATTTTTACAAGAAATTTCTCAAAAATTTCTTATGCTTATAAAATTTTTTTCAAAAATTTCTCATTTTTATAGGAAAATTTCTAAAAATTTCTTTTTTATAGGAAATTTAAAAAAAAAATCTTGTTTTTATAGAATTTTTTTTTAAAATTTCTTATTTTTATAGGAAATTTTTCAAAAATTTCTTATTTTTATAGGAAATTTTTCAAAAATTTCTTATTTTTATAGCAAATTTTTCAAAAATTTCTTATTTTTATAGGAAATTTTTAAAAAATTTCTTATTTTTATAGCAAATTTTTCAAAAATTTCTTATTTTTATAGGAAATTTTTAAAAAATTTCTTATTTTTATAGCAAAATTTTCAAAAAATTCTTATTTTTATAGGAAATTTTTAAAAAATTTCTTATTTTTGTAGGATATTTTTCAAAACTTTCTTATTTTTATAGGAAATTAAAAAAAAATTAAAAAAAATTATTATTTTTATAGGAATTATTTAAAAAATTTCTTATTTTTATAGGAAATTTTTAAAAAATTTCTTTTTTGATAAGAAATTTTTAAAAAATTTCTTATCTTTATAAGAAATTTTTCAAAAATTTCTTATTTTTATAAGAAGTTTTTCAAAAATTTCTAATTTTTATAAGAAGTTTTACAAAAATTTCTTATTTTTATTAGAAATTTTTCAAAAATTTCTTATTTTTATCAGAAATTTTTCAAAAATTTCTTATTTTTATAAGAAATTTTTCAAAAATTTCTTATTTTTATAAGAAATTTTTCAAAAATTTCTTATTTTAATAAGAAATTTTTCAAAATTTTTTTATTTTAATACAAAATTTTTCCAAATTTTATTATTAAATTAAAAATTGAAAAAAAATTCATATTCTTATAAGGTATTTTCCAAAAATTTCACACTTTTATAAGAAATTTTTCAAAAATTTCTTTTTTTTATAAGAAATTTTTCAAAAATTTCTTATTTTTATAGGAAAATTTTCAAAAATTTCTTTATTTGATAGAAAGTTTTTCAAAAATTTCTTTTTTATAGCAAATTTTTCAAAAATATATTTTTTTTTATACCAAATTTTTCAAAAATTCTTTATATTAATAGGAAATTTTTCTAAAATTTCTTAATTTTATAGGAAATTTTTCAAAAATTTCTTTATAGGAAATTAAAAACAAATATTTTTATAAGAAATATTATTTGATATTAAAATTTTATATTTAAATTCTCCTTGAAGTATGTAATTGTAAATAAAAATTCCAAAAAATTTTTGATATTGAAATTTTATCTTGAAGTCCTTGTACTTTTCGCCAACCAGATGTAAATATTATTCTTTTTCCCTGTCTGTTTTCATTCGGTTATGTCTGTCATTGAAAATTCAAGTTTTTTTTTTTTTTGTAAGTTTTCTTTTTTTTTTGCTCATTTCTTTCCAACATCAGCAATAATTCAAAATATTTTGGCAGCAATAATTCATCTTGCAAATTCGCAATAAAAAACAATAAAATAATCGCTACCAGACAGTAATTCTAATGTCAAAGACATTAGAGTTACATGTATTTAAGGTAAAATCAGAATTTATAAATTTATGTAAATTGCCATTAAAATTAGTTTAAAAGAAAATTAAATTTCATTTAAATTAGGTCCTTAAACTTCTGCTTGTGTTCGTTCACTTTAAATGAACAAAGACACACAAACAGAAAATTCCCATGAAACACTTAAAAAAAGTGTAACAATCCTTCTGACACACATTTAGAGGTACTTTAATAAAGGGAATTTCCTCTGAATGGTGCCATGAGACAGATAGACAGACACAGACCTCCCTGTTAAAGGGAAGGCATATCCTATTGGTATGTATGTGTGCTTATGTTGTTAAGTGTATGTTCTGTCTTTCTATTAACTGCCAGCCTATTTTAGAGTCCTTTTGCCATACTTTCATGCCCATACATCCTTTTCTTTTTTTGGGTAACTATGGGCTTTTCCATAATTACTTAAGTAAATATTATGATTGCTTTAAGTATATGTAGGTTGTCTGCAGGCTTGAGACTATATATGAAAATAAAGACGAAATTGGGTTTAAAATTAATTTGAGGCAAATGCCAACAGTTTGATGAAAAAATTTCCACAAGTCTGGAAAATTGAATTTTAAATGAAAACATTAAACAAAATTTAAAACGAAAATACTAAGAGTTGTTTATATTCATTAAAAAATTTGAAATTTTAAAATTTTTCTTAAGAAATATTAATTCAATTCTTGATCATCAGAGTTTAAAGGTTTATTTTTTTTTTTAATAATTACAAGAACTACAAAAAAATTAAGTGGAAAGACGAAGTTTTATGCTTTTTGAAAAATTTTTGCTTTTAAATGAAAATTACGATGTAATGATATCTATCTTGTAAGTGGAAATCTTATCTTAGGTCTTGGTAAGATTAATGTACGCTAATCGAGTCAGCACCACTTCCTTATATGATTTTATATATAACTTATAAGTAATGAACTTGTAGTTATTCCGAAGATACATTAAAATAATGGATATTTTTTATAATTCCCATTCAAATTTGTTAAAAATTTGTTTTAAATATGTTCATTATTTTGGATAATTCCTATTAAGCTTAACTTGAAGCCTCACAGCCACAAATTTTTAGAATGCCACTAGAACTTAGTCAATGTTCCTTAGGCGGAAAGAGTAGTCTATTGGTTTTGTGCTGATGTTGGTAATTAGACTTTCTATGTCGATTTAATGTCGAGGTGGATGGTTTCTATAGATTTTCGACCAAATCGGATTATTTAACGGGTGTCTGCCATAGGACTTACTTCCCGTAAATATATTTGCTTATAGAAGCCATAATCTTATATAGGGCAAGTTGGATACCAATTTGGATACCAAGCAACGGTTCTAATTGGTCTTGACTTGGTACGCTCAGACTTATCTTCGTTAGTCTTCATCTCAACTGTGGACACTAACCTTCTTGTGTTATCACCCGTTTATATAGTGAGTTAAAATGTGCCGATAGTTCTCCCATAAGAATGATACAAAGTATATGTTACGAACATCGGGCTAGTAGTCCACTCTAGAGCGGTTCGCCTTCCATACAAAGAAAAAATTGTGCCAGCCACCTCCTAGTGGTTATTTTCTGTAGTAACGCTCAAGCATTGTTTCGGAGACACAAAATTATTTTGTTAGCCCATTTTTTGTCATATTTTCGAAAATGTTCTAATCACGTTTTCCCTTATTTGTGTAACCGATCTAACCACAATTTTTTTATCTGTTTCAGTTTTAGTAAAATAATCGAATATTTGGCCATTACTTTTTACTTTTGATCTCCGCGCAATTTCATTTTTGGTTATTACACTTTTGGTTTATGAGATATAATGTTAGAGATTTGTTCCTTTTCTTCTATTTTTATCAAAAATTTTTCTATAGAAAATTTTTTTTATCAAAAATTTTCTATTAAAAACTTTTTTACCAAAAATTTTTCTATTGAAAATTTTTTTATCAAAAATTTTTCTATAGAAAATTTTTTTATCAAAAATTTTTCTATAGAAAATTTTTTTATCAAATGATAAAAATATTTTGATAAAAAACTTTTTCTAAAAAAAATTTTTTTACAAAAATTTTTCTATAGAAAATTATTTTATCAAAAATTTTTCTATAGAAAATTTTTTCATCAAAAATTTTTCTATAGAAAATTTTTTCATCAAAAATTTTTCTATAGAACATTTTTTTATCAAAAATTTTTCTATAGAAAATTGTTTATCAAAAATGTTTCTATAGAAAATTATTTTATCAAAAATTTTTCTATAGAAAATTTTTCTATAGAAAATTTTTTCATCAAAAATTTTTCTATAGAAAATTTTTTCATCAAAATTTTTCTATAGAAAATTTTTTCATCAAAAATGTTTCTATAGAAAATTTTTTTATCAAAAATTTTTTTATAGAAATTTTTTTTATCAAAAATTTTTCTATAGAAAATTTTTTTCTCAAAAATTTTTCTATAGAAAATTTTTTTATCAAATATTTTTCTAAAGACAATTTTTTTATCAAATATTTTTCTATAGAAAATTTTTTTATTAAAAATTTTTCTATAGAAAATTTTTTCGTCAAAAATTTTTCTATAGAAAATTTTTTTATCAAAAATTTTCTACAGAAAATTTTTTTTATCAAAAATGTTTTTATCAAAATTTGTTTCTATAGAAATTTTTGAACAAAAATTTTTGTATAGAAAATTTCTTTTGTCAAAAATTTTTCTACAGAAAATTTTTTTATGAAAAATTTTTCTATAGAAAATTTTGTTATTAAAAATTGTTTCTCTAGAAAATTTTTTTTATCAAAAAATTTTCTATAGAAATTTTTTTATCAAATGATAAAAATATTTTGATAAAAAACTTTTTCTAAAGAAAATTTTTTTAACAAAAATTTTCTATAGAAAATTTTTTTATCAAAAATTTTTCTACAGAAAATTTTTTTATCAAAAATTTTTCTATAGAAAATTTTTTTATCAAAAATTTTTCTATAGAAAATTTTTTTCTTAAAAATTTTTCTATAGAACATTTATATATCAAAAATTTTTCAGTAGAAGAAAAAAATTGTCTATAGAAATTTTTTTTATCAAAAATTTTTCTACAGAAAATTTTTATATCAAAATTTTTTCTATAGAAAATTTTGTTATCAAAAATATTTCTATAGAAAATTTTTTTATCAAAAATTTTTTCTACAGAAAATTCATTTATCAAAAATTTTTTATAGAAAATTTTTTTATCAAAAATTTTTCTATAGAAAATTTTTTATCAAAAATTTTTTCTATAGAAAATTTTTTATCAAAAATTTTTCTATAGAACATTTTTTATCAAAAATGTTTCTATAGAAAATTTTTTTTATCAAAAATGTTTCTATAGAAAATTTTTTTTATCAAAAATTTTTCTATAGAAAATTTTTTTATTAAAAATTTTTCTATAGAAGATTGTTTTATAAAAAATTTTTCTATAGACATTTTTTTATCAAAAATTTTTCTATAGACTTTTTTTTATCAAAAATGTTTCTATAGAACATTTTTTTTATTAAAAATTTTGTTATCAAAATTTTTTTATTAAATTTTTTTATCAAAAATACTTCTATCGAAAATCTTTCTTTAGAAAAAAATTTTTCTACATAAAATTCTTTTGGTCGAAAAATATTCCAGAAAAAATTTTTTCTAAAAAAATTTGTATCGAAAATAGCTAAAAAAAAATATTTTTTTTTCACATATTTACAAAAATATTTCTAATGTTTACAAAAATAATAATGTCGTGGCAACAATGTTCGATATTATATTGTTTTGTTCTCTCGATCCATGTATTTTGTGGCTATGAATTGGATTTTTATTTGTTTTTTGTCTATTTTGGTTTTGTATTATCTTGAACAAAGCGGCTCTAACCAACTCTTTTAACATCCAAATTCTAACTGAATGATTTTAATGCTCATTTTCACGAGTTTTATTAGTGATCGAAAATTACAAAAATTCTTCGGCTTCTGGTGGTATGGGTTATTATTTTAATTAATTTTTTCACTTTGTGGATTTAGAACTAGACCAAATTTTAAGTTTTTGAGTTTTTGCACGCCGTCGCAAAAGTCGAAGTAGAAATGTTTTTAGGGTACCTATTGACCCCACAAGCATTTAAATATATCATGGATCACCTTGGATCTAGATATAATTAGAGAAAATTATTTGTTTTAACTGAATTAAACTTACTTCAGTTACATTTTAGAAATTTATCCAATAACTACTTCTAACCTAATCACACATTTTCTCATAGATAATCCAACTCATTAACATTATTCCTTTCGCCACATGATTATCCTAAATGAAACTCATTTAAGTTTTCCATAATTTTCTACTCACTATTAATCTACTATGCTTTCAGTTGGCAAATTAGTTAAATTTCTAAATGAAAAAAAAAAAAAAAATACAAATTTATTCATAGGATTGTACGAGTATATGAAGCCATTTTATAAGGGCCCATTTAAATATTTAATAAATTTTTCATTATATTTACGAGTAATAGTTTTGGCATTCTAATAAAACTGGTTAAATTAGTAGCAAATTGTGGTGTGTAGTAAAAGTAACTCTACTGTGCAGTTATTAACACAATAAATAACTTAATATAGTATAGAGTACTAAGTAGTAGATATTGCTACTATGTATAGAATTTAATATATACATATACTAACTTACATATAATCTTTATATTATAAAGGTATGTAAGTATGTATGTCTACTTATTATGTAAGTATGTTTCTACTCTAATATTTAATATGAGTATGTGTTCTATTTAATATGTATAAAACTTTAGGTATTTTATATGTAACTTTACGTATTATATATATAATTTTACATACATTGTAAATATGTCTTGTAATTGTGGCAAAAAAAAAAGAAAGAAATTGTTCTGTAGAATCATGTCACAAATAGTTTAATTTGTTTGCTAATATGGGAAACAATGTGTGCTAATACTAACACAAATTCCATAGAACACATTGACAACCCAACGACCTACACACATGGCTCCAGCTATTAAAAGGAAATGGCGAAAAATAGTATAAGACAAGGTGACCACACTTAAAGAAAAACATGAAAAGGTAGCAAATATTAAGAAATGTTAAAAAAGTTGGAAATTAAAAAAAACCATCAAAACCTAATATTTGAATAAAGACAGACCATAGGTATGTTTTCTAGTCATTTTGATCTCTGAGATTTGAGTTTTGTGCCCAATTTTTCTCCGTTAGTCTGGTCACCTTAAGAATAATACAAAACCACTAGACAGATACACATTCAAAATTACATTGTTCTAGATGTTAATATTATGTTCATTCAGAAAAACTGAATGAAATTATTTTATATTATATACAAAATTGAGTAACTGAGAAATATTAATATATTGGGTTCACAAATAAGTTCTGTTTGACGAATATAGCTCGTTTGGTGTATCTTAATGCTATACAAATAGTATAAAGATTCGGATATTGATCGCACCTATCATTCCGCGAAAACCCGGTAAAAAGTTTCTTAAATTACATCAATTTACAAATTACTGTCAACTTTTGGATCGGAGCAGATGAGAACAAATCTAGACGTTATTTGAGGTGCTGTATTCAAATCCGGGTTTCTTTTTTCAAAATTGGTTCTAGTTTGTAAGTTAGCACATGTTGGCAGCACTGAGTTCTCATAATGACAGTCATCTGTTGGCGTCGCTAGAAACATTGCAGACCGCTTTTATTTATATTAGGCAATTTGGTTAGAGCTTATATAAAAATTACGTGTTCTTTAAACAAAAAACTGCACTTATCTTCAGATTTTGGATCGTTTTTGTGAATTTCGACGTTTTTGTGGCTTCTGGTAGCTATGATCAAATACGGACCGATATCAACAAAATTTGCCACAGTGATTTTTGTTTATAAAAGCAATATTTCTTTTTAATTTTATAAAAATTAACCGAAATTTTTTACTAAAATCTCAATTTCGGGAAGTAAGACCTATACGATCCATAGGTTCCCCAAATAATGGACAAATTTTTCAAATTCAATTGACTCCCAAATAAAATGTATGTGTCAAATTCCATAAAGATACAAATACATTTGTGGATTTGAGGAACGTGAAACTATATTTCGGGAAGAAAATTGTTTGGGAGATACCCCGAAACTTTAAACGATTTTGTTTATTTTTAACAGACATTAGCGTTATAGCGAAAAATTATTTTTTTCCAAGTTTCATTAAAAAACTTGCAAGCTAATGATTATGATTTTTTTTTTTATATAATAGAATTTATGTGACAGATTTTTTTTTTTTGGGTATTTTCAGGTTTTTCCTAATTAAATCGCCACTAATTATTGGATTTCAATTATTTATGACTTATATATTATCCGGAATATTAATAATTTTACGACTATCCAGTAACGATACATAATTAGTTTTTGCCACTTTTATATTTTTATGAATTTTCAAAAAATAAAATTTTTTAGATTTTGCACAAAAAAAATATTTTTTACGTTCCTATACGAATAACTCTAAAACCATTGACCACACAAAAATTTTGTGTAAGCACGTCTTAAGGTTAATTTTGTTCTGAATCGAATGATGTATTTTTAAATAATATTAAGCAAGTCATTTTTAAGATATGGTAAACTAACTATGGCAATCCCTTTTTCGATATTGCACAAAAAAAATATTTCTTTTCATTCCGATGTGAATAACTCTAAAACTACTAATCACACAAAAATCTTTTGTTTGCACGTCTTAAGGTTTATTTTGTTCTGATTTCAGAAATGTATTTTGAAATAAAATTGAACAAGACTTTTTCAGGATATGGTAACCAAACTAGGATAACCTTTTTGAAAATCTCAAATTTTAGAAAAAACAAGTTTTAAAATGCTTAAGACGGTTACTCCCGGCTATTTGATCTCCTTTACTACTACGGTCAAAAATTTACTAACAACTTTTTGCAAGTTTCTCTTAAGACTTAGGGAGATATTTTTTTAATTCGAGATTTAACTACATTGATGACATTTCCGGCAGAGGGTCCACTACAGGAGCTGGGGTCAAATATGTACCGACTGTTAATCGGCGTATATTTACAAAACGCTTATCAGTGCATAACGTTTTTGATTTAGAAGCCTTTTTGTGACTTTCTGGGTATTTAAAGGTAGAAGGCCAAAACACATGGCATGCGGCTTTGGGCGGTCCTAGAATTGCTAGTGTATAAAATGTGTGTTTGTTTACAAAAATATTCATATAAAAAAATATTTGAGTAGTATATTTTTAAATCTGGCAGCACTGAAAAAAACCTGCCGCACGGAAAAGTAGAACTTTGTTATACTTTTTTCCATTGCCGCTTCAAATTTGACAAATCAATTAACAGCTTACTACCGCCAGCAGCCGCTTGCCGCTTTTATTGGCCTTCTACCTTAAGAGACTTTTGGGAGTGTGATTTGTACGGGAGGTATGGGCCAATCTTAGTTACCATAAGTAAGATTTATGCCATATTATATTAATAAGTTTAACTTAAATGTAGTTTTAGCTGTTGACCAGTGTAATTTAACGGAATTTGGCACTGACTATCTGAGAATTATGTGTATTTCCATTATTCTGATATTGTCAATTTAAGAGAAAAGTTACTATACCACATTACCAGCCTGTACCACATTGCCAGCACTTTTCTGTATATAAAAAGTTTTGAAGCCACATAAAGATATTCACTATTATATTATGTGCCTTTCACGAAATCGAACAACCCGTTTCAAATATATCGAATTTTATAAAAATCAATCAATTAAAAAAAAAAAAAAAAATTCGACCGTATTTATAAGTACCTGGTTGACCGAGCCTTGCTCGGAACTTTATGATAAGCATTTTGAGGAAAATTTTAAAGTTTTTATATATCTTATATTATAAAGTGCTAAAATAAATTTAGAGGATAGACATTGTACAAATATTCAGTTTATTTTGAATTTTCTGTGGCGCCACATGTCGGACTTTGCTCATTCCAATTCATAAACCTTCTTCGGCTTATCCGTAACAACTTTACTGAAGATTATAGCATGATTAAATGTACAGCTTACGATTAAATTGACTTTGAATAAATTTCAGTGGCGCCAGCTGTCGAAATTTCTTCATAGCAACTAAAAAGCCTTCGCCGGCTCATGCGCTACAACTTTGCTAAAGATCATAGCATGATCAAATGTACAGTTTACGATTTAATTAATTTTTAGTAATTTTCAGTGGCGCCATCTGTCGGAAATTAGTCTTACCAAGTTAAAAACCTTCGCCGACTTATCCGCAACACCGTCGCTAAAGAAGATGTTGAAGTTTACAATTCTATAAAGAACATACATACAGACAAACATTCATTTGTTTAAAAGGTATAACATTACTATTTTTTCCCCTTATAAAATTTATAATTCGAAGATTATAAAGAAAAAACCTAACGCCGAATTTTTTAATAAACAATTGAAATCAGATCGGTTAACTACAAAACTACTAGAAAGAACCCCCAAAACAATAATACTTATGCATACGAAGTAATGGACTAAAGGAGAATTATGTGCACAAGAAAAACTTTGGGAAGGTAGCAACAATTTTAAAAAGGTCATACAAAATTTAAGTTTTAATGGATAAAAAATTTATTTATTCTAGTATTTTAAGTAACATTTGTAAGGCCACATTAAACATTTTATGTTTTACAACAAAAAATGCAAAAAACTTATTTGTACACCCAATATAATTATAGTTCCTCATCTCAAACATTAAAAAAAGGAACAAACATGTTGTTACTTTTAATAAAAAAAAACAAGTTGCAAACAACAAAAACTACGAGCTAAAAGGCCAACTATTTAAGGTAACTAAGTATTTGTTTGTTCTTTACTGGTCCCACTTTAATACTAAAAAAATAAAACAGACCCAGGAACAAGACGTCAAAAAAAAAAAAAAAAATACAACAAAAAACTAGCACACACAGCAACAAGACCCACCAACCTGAACTCAGAAACATTTTATTAAAACTTTGTGAATGGACTGAGTTAAAATGTAGCAAAAAAAATCTACTTTGTTGCTACAAGCAAAGCTAAACGGACGACATAACAGGGCTTAAAGGAAGCTTAAGTTAAAAGGGACATTATATGAGAACTCATGTATATGAGAATGTAGGAATAAATGTATGAATGTGGATGGAATAAAACCAAACATGTAACAGAATTAAATAGGTGGCATTAAATGCTGGAATAATAGAAGACCTCAAAAACATTTAAAAGACTTTGTATTTTGGGACCTCACAATGAATTTATAAATTATAATATTATACACTTTAAAGCAAAATTATGTTAAGTAGTTACTTAAATTAGTTTAGGCATCTAATGGTGTACATTTATATGTATTTATATAAGGCTTAATAATATTTTGATGTTAATAATGTGGTTGAAGTTATTGGCATAACAAGTTTTTATGAATTAGCCAATTAAAATGCTAATGAGTTTTAAATTGGCAAATTAATTTAAATTTGCGCAACGTACTTGAATATAAGAAAGGATTTTATATAAAAGGAACTATTTTTTAGACGAAGATGCGACTTCTACACTCGTAATAAGGCTCAATATTAGGGTAGAGCCAAAAAGCACTTTTTAGAATTTATATTCGCCTGTACTAAAAATCGTAGCTCTATATCCTAGGGTACATTATACAAAATTTTGTTTTCCTGGTCAATGTCCTGAAGTGGCTCGCAGGACTTTTATTTGGATGTGGAAGATTACTAAAGGAGCTGTCTTTAGAGTTATAAAAACCAACCAATCCATGCATTAGTTTTGAAGTAATTTCAATTTTCCCCAGAAAATTCGAGTCTTCATCGACATGCCTTAGGATATGCACCAACAAGATTTGCTTTAGAATACAGAAATTACAAAGTTAAGACAGATTTATTATTTCAAGACTTTTAAGTATTTAATAGTGTAATTTTGTTGAAATATAATCGAATTTACATAGTTTTTTTTATACTGGAAAATGTTACTTTTTCAAAAATTTTCTATTTCAAAACTCACTTTTTAAGTTTTTGAAAATTTTGTTAAATAAATATTAAAAATTTAAATTTATTTTATCAGCTTATTAAAGCAGACAGATGGGAAAATAAAATTACAAAAATTCAGGTTGATAACTTATACGGTTTTATCGCACCTGAGATGTAAAATCGTCAATTTTCAAAAAAGTAAATGTTTGGACATAGTTTGGGAAGATGCATGGTTGGTTTTAATTGAGTATAATTTCTATAAAACTAAAGTCTATAAAGAATTTATGCTATTTATGTATTTTGAAACCATTTAACCTTTAAACATTTTTTTCATCGAGGTCAAAGTTCAAAATTTGGATTTTTTATAACAAAATTACTGAATGTTATGAGTTTAGTTTATATCAAAATTTTTTAAATAATAATTATTTTGAATGATATTGTTTTATTAAAAACTAGCTGTGCCCAGCGCGCATTGCTGTGCCACCAACTAAAATAATTTTGAAATCATGATATTAAACAAATGTCCAATAATTTTGAACCATTTTATTGGTTTTGTCCGTTTAATAAATCATCGAAAGCATAGTTTACGATTCAAATAATTTTGATTGATTTTCAGTGGCGCCATCTGACGGAAATTAGTCGTCGGCTTAGGCACAACAACAACAACGTCGACTTATGCACAACAACTTTGCTAAAGATCGTAACGTAATCAAATGCATAATTTACTATTCAACAAATTTTGAACATTTTTTTCAATAGCGCCATCTATTGGAAATTAATCGTACCAACTTAGAAACCTCCGTCAATTTATGCGCAACAACTTTGCTTAAGATAATAGCATAATCAAATGCCTAGTTTACGACTTAATTTATTTTGAGTAATTTTCAGTGGCGCCACCTGTTGGAAATTGGATATACCAAATAAAAAATTTTCGTCGTCTCATGCGCAAAAAATTTGCCAAAGATCATGGCATGATCAAATGGACAGTTTATGATTTAATTTATTCTGAGTAATTTTCTTTAGAGCCACCTGTCGGAAATAGGTAATACCAACTTAGAATCCTTCGTCGGTTACGATTTAATTTATTTAGTGTAATTTTCTGTAGCTCCACCTGTCGGAAATGGATCAACTTTTTTACCAACTTTTTTTCACTGGGTCATGCGCAACAAATCTGCTAAAGATCATAGCATGATCAATTGCACAGTTTACGATTTAATTCATTTTGAGTGGCGACACCTGTTGGAAATTGGTAATAGAATTCTTTGTCGGCTCATGCTAAAGATTATAGCACGATCATACACAGTTTACGATTTAATTTATTCTGAGTAGCGCCACCTGTCGAAAATGGATCTTTCGTCATAACATGATCAAATTCATAGTTTACTATTCTTTAAAGGACATACAATTAATTTTTATATATATACTAGCTGTACCCAGCACGCGTTGCTGTGCCACCAACTAAAATAAATTTGAAATAAAGACATTTTACGGGAATGAGTTATACCAAACGTTATTAACCCGAAATCATAAATGATGAATCCTAAAATGACTGATATTTTACCGATCAATCACGATCAAATGCATAGTTTACGATTTAATTCATTTTAAATAATTTTCAGTGACGCCATCTATCGAAATTAATCACACCATCTTTAGAAACCTCCTTTGACTCATGTGCAACAACTTTGCTCAAGACACAGTTTACGTTTTATCGGAAATAGAGCATACCAACTTAGAAGGCTTACGCGGCCCATGCCCAACAATTTTACTAAAGATCACAGCATGATCACATGCATAGTTAACGATTTAATTAACTTTACGCAGTTTCCAGTGGCGCCACCTGTCGGAACTTGGTCATACCAACTTCGTCCGCTCTTGCGCAACAACTTTTGTTAAGATCATAAAATGATCAAATGCTTAGTCTGCTACTTTATAAAGGACATACAGACAGACAAACGTTCATTTTTATATAATAGAAATATATATTTTAACCCTCAATAGATATGGGAACTAAAATGACCCATGTTTACTTTATTACCCTCAAACAGATAGAAAAAATCTTAACAAAATAAATCTTTCCCTTATAAACATTCAAAAAATATATTGATAATATTTCCAAATTTTATTTAAATATTAAAGAAAATATGTTTGTCTTCCTAATGGCATTGAAACAGAGACTACAATTAAAAAAAAGGTTATTGGTTCTTTGGCTAAAAACTCATAAAAAGATAAGTTAATCCCAAAGGTTTAACACCTTAACTTAATTACTTTGTCCCCGGCCAAGTGCAACACAACATGCAACCAACCACTCAAACATTTGACTATGAAGCCTTAGTCTGAAAACACCACCTTCATAACCAGGCAGGTATTAACAACACAATACAACTAATACTAATACAAAAAACAAGTATATCGAGTAATACTCATTCTACACACCCATACACACAAGTTAATGTTTTAATAATGAAAATTCTGCTTTTCGCGTAATTGTATTTTGCTGCTGACTCAGAAACTCTATGACTCTAATACGGCTGCCAGGATACGTAGCCAACAAAATGTATGTGTATGTGTTCAAGGATTTAATTGCATTATTTTGTACGTGTTTTTGGAAGTTATAGTGCAAAATATATTTTCTTCTTCCTTGACTTATATATAAAACGTATTTTGGTTATCCTTGTCGCGTCTGCCTGCGCCTGTTTGACTAAATCTTAATCTAAGGCGTCATTTTTAGTTTGGTATACCTTTAAAATAAAAGATTGCAGTTAAAAATTAATTGCTTTTCACACAAAAAAGGCAAAGATGTTTTAGAGAAAAAAATTTGAAAAGAAAATGCAGAATTGTATTTTTAGTTTGAGGTTTATGCATCTTTTTTTCTTTCGAGGCTTTTGAAAATTATTTTAAGCTAAAATGAAACCAAATGAAGCTAAATGGAAATGAAAAAAAGTTCTTTTAAGTCGCGCGTTACCACAAATCATGCGACAGTAAGAACGAAAATGAACAAAAAAATCCAAGGATTTTCTTGAATGACATTTAAGACGTGGATGTACAAATGACTTAAGTGACTCATAAAATGGAAATTTTAACATAAAGTACACTGAGAAAAATTTTAATAATGATAAGGATAAAAATATTATTGTATGATGCATTAAGGGGACAAGTAAGAAAGTATTTAAGTGTATCATATGAAACCCTATTCCACTGAGGTTAGATGTGTTTTAATCATACACAAATTATCTCAAAATGTTTGTACTCCTATATTTAAGTTATTTTTGGCATTAAGTCTTATGTGGTAGCAAGGGTTAAATGTCTTCCGATAATCACTAAATTGAGCATATCGATTACACTGGTCTTTAGTCAGAATAACATTCAAATTAAACTCTTTTATTTAAGTGTAATGATACAGAGATATTATTTTTATTTTAATTTGGGATTTTTGAAAAGGTTGTCCTATTTGGTTTATCATATCATGAAAACGACTTGTCTAATACATCAATGTATTAAGAATAAAGTTGCCCTTAAGACGTGTTAACAACAGATTTTTGTGTGATTAATGGTTTCAGAGTTATTCATATCTCAATGTGAACAAATATTTTTTTTGTTCAAATTCGAAAAAAAAAAGAAATTTTAAAATTTGTAAAGAAATGGAAGACAACAAAAACCTCCTATTGTTACTAGACGTTCGTAAAATATTACAAATAATGAATGTTACGAATAATATAAGCCTTACATTACGAAAATTCATCGATAAGTATTGATTTTATTAAGAATAAGGTGAAAATATTCAATTTTAGCGAAACATTTTTCACAATTTTTCAGATGCTCTCATGAGACTTGGCTTGAAGTATATTTTTTATACAAGGAAGGACAAAGCCTGCTAAAAATCAAAACTGTCGCTTTAAGTTTCGGAGTATCTCCGTAACAATTTTCCTTCCGGAATACAGTTTTAAGTTCCTCAAAGCTACACAATTGCTTTTATATTTATGAAATTTAGTACAAACAATTTTGTTTGGTAGTTAGACCATTGCTTTTAAAATTTACCAAAAACGGTCCATTATTTCGTGTACATATTTCGGCAACAAATTTTAGTATACTTTTATGAAACGAAAAAGAAATATTTCTTATATAAGAAAAAATAACTATATACAATTTTGTTGAAATCAGTCCATATTGGACTATAGCTCCTATATAAGACCTTTTCATAAAAGTCACTTAAATGCGTAGAAAATGAGAAAAACGCTTTTAAATCTAAAGATAATAAGAATTATTTGTAACACACAAAATTTGTATATAAACTATAAGAAAATTGCTAAATTTTAGAAAAAACTGAAACTGATCCACATTTGACCCTAACTCCCATTTAATATGTTAAATACAAAATTGGGTTTTTTCACATAAAACTTAAAAAGGAAAGGTCTTTCCCATCTTCGACTTCTACTGAATGTTAAAACATCATCATCAACCCTAATTCTAGACAGATCAAAAACCACACATTATATCTCATTTTTGAGACAGAATAAATACGAATTACAGTGTCTAAACAAATATCGTCAGCACACCGTGTCACCATGCTTTTGAATGTTTGTAGTTAAGATCATCTATTCAACTGAACACTTAAGCGAAATTGAAAACGAGAATAAAGTTGGCACTTGAAAACTTATTTATGTTTTCACCTATGACCATATAATCGGTTCAGTGAGATGAACAACTTTTTAATGTCAAAATGCAAATAACTTCGAATCCGTTTAGCATAAAAGACAATTTTTTCGCTATTCCATTTGTAATTTTCAACAAAATATCCTAACCTGTTCCAAAGATATAATAAAATCAATAGATCAAATAAAAAATAACCCAATATCAAAAAAATCTGCCGTTATAATCAGGGGTTCTGATGTACCAATTCTGTGTTTTTGTTTTTTTTGATCCGAGAACGTTTGGAGAACGAAAACACCTTTGGTTTTCTTAGATTTTTCAATTTTGAATCCCAGCGAATATAATCTTTCAAATAAGGCTTACTTTTTGTAAATCGGTTAACAAATGGCAAGATAAGGTTAGGTTAGGTAGGCAGCCGAGGATAAATCAGCGTCACTTGGGTCCTAGAAGCGGTCCCTTTGTGGTACATGCAAGGTATAGACTGGAAAAGCACAGAGTAATTTATTCCAAATCACCAGTAATAAATGAGTCTATTTTACGAATGTCAATACTCTCCAGATCAGATATATCATGCAGAAAAGCGTCCCCAGATTTAGAGCCTTCAAAATAGAATGAGCGGGGTAGTGGCAGAGAAGATGAGTTACAGTCTCCACCTCGTCGATGTTGTGACAACTACGACAGTTGTCATAGTGTCGAAGGTTAGATCTTTTGTCATGCAACCCAAAAACGCAGTGATCTGTTAAGGTTGCGGAGACGGGGCAAGGCAGTGATACCAAGCGTTTTGAACATTTAATGTCGTTAGAGAGCCATGTTTGCCTGTATATTGAACAAGTTGTTTCAGTGAACCAGGTGGTCTTCCGTAATAGCGGAATAAGGAAAACCCTCTTCACACCTTGCCTTGACTTGGATCCGTCCGTGTATACCTTCAGACATCCGTTGTAGAGGTATGAATAGTCTCCACAGTAATGGAGTTATCAAAGGGAGGGGTGGATATGCAGTAGTCAATGTTGTCAGGGATATTAGTGATTTTATCTAGAATAGTGGAGTATCCTATTTGTGAGTGGGACCAGATTCCGATAATGCTAAGTCGGACAGCTTAAGGGCAATTTGTTGTGGTTAGACTGCAAGCCAGTTAAGCATGACAAAGAGCGCCTTTGATGTAACATATGGCTAAGTTATAAATGATTGTTATATGATTGTAATCATTATATGATTATTAACATACTCTGCTAAGAGACGGACGTGTTTTTTGGCTCCTTCTGATGAGGCTCAGAAATTGTTAATTTAAAAAAGAAATAAATCACAAAAAAAATATATAATATCGAAAATAGACGATCTTTTAATATATTAGTGAAGTGAAGCAGTGAATATTTAATATAATAAAGTTAAAGTTAAATTATTCTAAAATATATAAACAAAAATCTCAACAAAAAAAATAAAAGTGCATGAGTGATATACAACAACAAAATCGAAGGCTCTCCCTAAATGGTAGAAATGCCTACATATCAATAACAACAGAATCAAGTGAAAACAAAAATCTATATGACAAAGAGTATAACAGAAACTACTTAACAGCGAAAACAATTGAGAGAGCACGGTCCCTTTCTCCCTCGCTCAACTCAATTGATATTACATTTGCGCCAAATCAATCAACAACAAATTCTTGTGCGATAAATAAGTCTACATATGCGCCAGGTCAAACAAAAACAATTACTTGTGCAAACGACAAAGAAAAAGAAAATATAAAAAATCAAAACATTGAAAATACAGTCAGTGCCAAAAAAACAGACGCATCCAAGCAGTCTGTGAGTGAATGTTTTAATTTGTCCAATATTGATGTTGGTGGTACCAGTTCAAATAACAAGGTTACTAAACAGATCCAGACAGGTATTGACCGGTACTTTTCCATACCGAAACGTAAGTCGAGTCCTACGTCCTTGCGCCAGGAACCTCTCCTTAAACAGGCGAAAATAACCAATAGTCCATTATCAGGAAATATGTCGGTAAGTAAAAACCGCTTTGAATTACTAGCCCCCCCTGAAGATGAAAACCAGGCGCATAGCACGGTTAAAGTACTTAAACCTCCACCCATATTCTTGCGAGAACAAACAAATAACTCCATTGTGAACAATTTATCCCAAATAATAGGCAAGGATAACTTCCATGTCGTTTCAATTCGAAGAGGAAATGTATTTGAAACAAAAATCCAAGTTTATTTAGAAAACAATTATAGAAAGGTAATTGATCATTTTGATTCCAATAATAAAAGTTACTACACATATCAATTGAAAAGTGCTAAAGGTTTGATTGTAGTAATTAAAGGTATAGATAGCTCTGTTCCGATCAATGAGATAAAAAGCGCTCTTGAAATCGAAGGTTACGAAGTGAAGTCCGTTCACAATATCCTTAATAAAAATAAAGTTCCTCAACCACTTTTTAGAGTGGAAATATCTTTTAACTCTTCCCAGCTAAAAAAAGGTCAACCTCACCCTATCTATAATTTAAGATATCTGCTTAGTCGCAGAATTACTGTAGAAGAGCCAATTAGGCGCAGAGATCCTCCACAATGTCAAAACTGCCAGGAATTTGGGCACACCAAATCGTACTGCAAATTGCCTGCAGTATGCGTAATATGTGGTGATATACACAGGACCTCCGAGTGTCCTAAGTCCAAGACGGACTCTACAACTAAAAAGTGCAGTAACTGTGGACAAAATCACACTGCTAACTACCGTGGTTGCCCTGTATTTTTACGTCTCAGACAACAGGCACCCTCTTCGCGAAGACCTACTACCGCTCAATACCAGGGCTCCTTTTTCCCGTCGCTCCCTACAGTTCCAGATCGTTCAAACAATAGTTCACAGCAAGGTAATCCCCCACCTCCAAATGGCTTCTCCTATGCTCATATGGTTAAAGAGGGTCCGCCAATTCAAACTAAAGAATCTCAAAGCTCCATTGAGAAACTAATTGAAACCATGAATAGCTTCATGTCTAATATGCAAAGTATGTTCCAGGAGATGATGAGAAATCAAAGCATGCTCATGCAAATTTTGTTGGAAAGGAAATGAACCTGTTGAAAATATGTTTTTGGAACGCAAACGGCCTTAGCCAACACAAAAAAGAAGTTGAACATTTCCTGTATGAACAGGAAATTGACGTATTACTGGTATCTGAAACCCATTTTACTCTAAAAAATTGCTTTAGAGTAAATGGGTATTCTACATATGATACAAAACATCCAAGTGGAAGAGCATGCGGTGGTACAGCTATCATAATACATAATAAACTAAGGCATTTTCCATTGCCTCATTACGAAAAGGAATACATTCAGGCAACATCTGTTAAACTTTTGGAATATAAAATGACTTTGTCTTCCATATATTGTCCGCCAAGATATAACATTAAAAAAGATCAATTCCTTGACTTTTTTGATACGCTTGGCTCTAAATTCATAGTGGCTGGTGATTTTAACGCGAAGCACACGTTTTGGGGCTCACGCCTTATTACGCCTAGGGGTAGACAGCTATTAAGTGCTATCTCTTCACACAAGTTGGATGCCGTATCAGGAGGTCACCCAACATATTGGCCCTCAGACTTAAATAAGATCCCCGATTTAATAGATTTTGCCGTTACAAGAGGTATAAAAAGAACCAACTTATCCGTCTGCTCATCACTGGACTTATCATCCGATCATTCGCCATCGGTTATAACATTTTATGACAGTCCCAATGTAGTTCAAGAAGAAAGACATTTTTATCCAAACAGAAATACAAACTGGTTAAAATATAAAATGTATGTGAGTTCCCACCTCCCATTTAATATTCCCCTCAGGAATCCAACTGACATCGAATCTGCAATTAATACTTTTACAGACATCATCACTAATGCAGCCTGTATAGCAACTCCAATTTTTAAACCGAAGAAAAAGGGTAACCAAAACATTCCAGAAGATATTCAAAGTCTAGTAAATGAAAAGAGAAGGCTAAGAAGACGGTGGCAGGAATGTCGATGTCCTGCCTTAAAATGCCGTTTAAATCAATGTCAAAGAAAACTGCATTCCGCATTGAGGATCAATGAACAAAAATCTCTTGACAAGTACTTAAAAAACTTAGATTCCTCTAAGGAAAAAAATTTCAATCTATGGAGGGCTGTTAAAAACATGCAACATCCAATTACATATGAGTCTCCAATCAGGCTCGAGAACGGTACTTGGGCAAGAGATCCATCTGAAAAGGTTAATGCTTTTGCTAATCACCTAGAAAAAGTTTTCACACCAAACGAAACAAATTCTAATATAAGAGCTCATATTATAGACGACGTCGTGCTGTCCCCATTAAAATTTCGTCTTCCCTTACTTATATCAAATATTAAAAAGCTTAACCCAAAAAAGTCTCCTGGCATTGATAGAATTTCTTCGTCAATGATTATCCATCTACCCAATTCGGCTGTAAGAGTTCTAATGTATATTTATAACGCGATTCTTCGTTTGGGACATTTTCCAATGTCCTGGAAAGTATCCGAAATCGTTATGATTCCCAAACCAGGAAAAGATGTCAGTCAAGTTCCATCTTATAGGCCTATAAGCCTACTTTCAATTCTTTCGAAATTGTTTGAAAAGCTTCTTATTTGCACTTTGGGCGCATTCGTTAATTGGTTGGATATTATTCCGGACCATCAATTCGGTTTCCGCGAATGTCATGGTACCATTGAACAAGTACACAGAATAACAACAATGATCAGAAAAGCGTTTGAAAGAAAACAATACTGTTCCGCCTTGTTCATAGATATTTCACAAGCATTCGATAAAGTCTGGCACGAGGGACTTATAAGCAAAATAATAAATCTGCTACCAGCAAATACACACAAACTCTTGAAAAGTTATTTGTCCAATAGAACATTCCGAGTTCGATCCAAAGATGAATATTCTTCCACAAGAAAAATCGGTGCTGGAGTTCCTCAGGGTAGTATATTGGGTCCGTTGCTATATATTATCTTTACAGCAGATATGCCAACGAATGCTCAAACATACACATCTACTTTCGCAGATGATACAGCGTTTATTAGCATTCATTCTGATCCCAAAATTGCCTCTGCATTATTGCAGTCCCATATTCATGAGCTTGAAGTGTGGCTGAATAGATGGAAAATTAAAGTAAATCCGAGCAAGTGCGTTCACGTAACGTTTACTCTAAGAAGAGACAACTGCCCTGCAATTGAGATTAACAACGTGACTATCCCCGTGAGTTCTCACGTTAAGTATCTTGGTATACATTTAGATCGCCGTCTCACATGGTCCCATCACATTGAAAGCAAGATAACTCAGATAAAACTGAAATCCGTAGAACTAAACTGGCTCATTGGCCCACAATCTGCTCTGGACTTAGATTACAAGGTTCTTTTGTACAAAGCAATTATTAAACCAATATGGACCTATGGTATTCAGTTATGGGGAACGGCTTCCACCTCAAACATTGCAAAATTACAGAGAAGACAGTCCAAGCTCTTACGTTTAATAACTTGCGCTCCTTGGTACATAAGAAATAACAACATTCACAGAGATTTGAATGTTCCCCTTGTCCAAGAAGAGATTAGAAGGTTTTGTACAAAATATATTTCCAAGCTGCAAGTTCACCCAAACCATCTCGCAAGGCTGCTTTTGCAATTTGAAGGTCACCAACGGTTAAGAAGGATGGATACCTTGGACCTGGCAACTAACTGATTTTCTCTTAATTCGAATAAATTTTAAATAGAGTTGCACTGGCAACCTCTATATAATGTTAAGTTAGATTAAGTTTTGATTACTTATTGTTATTTTCTTTTCAGAAAGATTCAATAATAAAATATAAGCATAAAAAAAAAAAAAAAAAATTATATGATTACAATCTGATAATATTGTTACGTTTTTCCTTTAAAAACGTGGAAGGAGTTCTTTTTGCAAACAACCGTAAACAAAGTTAAAACACTTTATGTAGTTTTAAATAAGTAATAATTTTAAGTACTTAAGATCACTTAAAACGCACTTTCACAAAAACTGTAAACAAACTTAACAACTGCTTTACAAATATTCTTAGTCTCACTGTTCTCTTATATGCGTCTTAATTAATACTGATTCCACATTATTCGTCCACCGGCCTTATATAGTAGAGAATAAAGTTTCTAGCATTTTCTGCAGATGTAAACAAAGAGCTGCTGTCGTTGATTACACTAACAATGTGGCTTACGAAAGCTCATGCATGTTCCAATACATTCTTACACGATCAAGAACACGCTCACACATACGTTGTACAAATAGATTATCTGAAGTGAACAGTAACAGAGAGAGAGAGAATGTAGATAAAAGAGAAAAAAGTTGCTATGCTCTTTACAGAAAATAAAAGAAACATGTAGCTCTGCTTATAGCCATGATAGGCATGTTAGCCCTTAGGGGCCGAGCACTAATCGTCATTTTCACATACTCAACACGAACCAAAAAGAAAAAACAAACTAAAATACGAAAAATACTCATTTGTATCCAATTTGCCAATGATTGAGGTTCTTGTCGGTTTATTTTAGAATTTGCAACAACAAAACACACGCAAAAGAGTACAAGAAAACATTTATTTGTTCTTAGTCTCTTTATTTGTAAAATCACCAATACATTATATTTTCTATGTTCTCTTTGTGCCTACCATGGGCTTATAAACATAAACAGAATAACAACAACATCAACAGAAATATTCTAAAAAACTAGGGACTATGGGGCGGATAACTTAAAAATTCGTGACAATATTATAATCATGATTATAATCTTCTGTTTTCAGTTAGTGTTATTTTTTCCTTTCCCGGTTACGATTTTATGGACATTTAAAACTTTCTTATCTAATTCACTTTTGAGTTCAATCCCTTAACTTTTCTCTCCCTGTAGTTTATAGCCTGGAACGCAGTAGTTATAAGAGCATAAGTACTAGTTGTTAAAGAAACAAATTAAATAAAAAACTTCGCTCCAAGATTTAAAACTGTCTGCCTTTAGAGGTTCATGTGGTTGGATGTTTGACTGCTTGTATGTCAGTCCCTCCGTCGGTCCTTACGCTTGTCTTTACTTGCCATGGTTTTCAATTTCAGTAGCATTTGACTTAACTTGGAAAGAAATGGTTCTGTTTTATTCACTTATTCTACATACAAAATGGCATTTTGTCAGGTATTAGTGTCGCCTGTTATAATGTCACATACTCTACAACTCAGATCGTTATAAGTATGAGCAGAAAAAAACTTACTAAAAAGTGCAATAAGTAGTAAAACTGTTTGGCTAGAGTGTACGAATAAAAAAAAAACTTATGCGAAAAAAAGAAGGAAGTAAGACAAGGAGTAGCTGTAAAGGAACATAAAAATTCAGCATAACCACAAAGCAATTACTGGAATACAAACAAGCTTTACATACCGGTTAAATAAGAAAATGAATTGAAGAAAAAAAATACAGAAACCGGCAACAACCAAGTACTTGTACTCATTTGGGTACTAAATGTGGTAAAAGTTTCCTTAAAACCTATATAAAAAACCTCTATAAAAAAAACCAAAAAGACCGAGGGTTTTACATACACCCAAACACCTAAAATTTCAAAACGACAAAAGACCAAGACGAAAAGAAATGGCACAGCTTTAAAAGGTCTTATATAAGTATATTTTTTCGTATTGCGAAAAAATGTAAAGTTTTAACATAACAAATGCTTTGAATTAAAATACAAAACAAATAAAAGTAAAACTTATGCTTCCACATAATATCGTTTTATGCTACATATTATGGCGGCTGGTGAATTATGTTGCAACAGGATAAAAGAAAACCAGCAACAACACAAATCGTAGCCCACAAATTCGCTACAAAAACAAAAAAGGCTAAGCGACAAATGAGCAAATTACTTAAATGCTTAAACAAGAACAACATGACTCTTGGCTCTTGTGCCAGAAGACACTTAACTTGAAAAGAAACCATTTGCACAAATAAACAGACTCGGGACAGACCCTGGCAGCCACCTCAATGGCCTCTGGTCTTTGTCTGTTTTGTTTGTGTTTGTGTAGGTATATTTTGTTTTACATTTTTTGTCTATTGTTTGTTAATATTCTAAACATGGTCCTTTTTTGGTTTGTGTTTCTGCTTTTGATTTCTTTTTTTTCCTTTTTACCTTTTTTTATTGTTAAACTTGACATCCCACAGGGTTTGCTTATAGTTGTTTATGTCTATTTTAATTTAGCCAAAACTACCTACACTCATGCCAAATATCCTTTTTTGCAACATTTATACGCACAGATACATAAACAAGCATACAGACACATATAAACACATAGTCCATAATCTTTGTAAAACACTCGTTTGAGATGTGGCGAAAATATAGATTTTTTTTTGTCTATTTGCATTATCAATCTGTTCTTCTTCTGGTTATGTTTTAGTTCTGTTCGATTCTAGTTCTGTTCCAGTTCTGTTCTAGTTCTTAGCCTTATATAGTAGAGAATAAAGTTTCTAGCATTTTCTGCAGATGTAAACAAAGAGCTGCTGTCGTTGATTACACTAACAATGTGGCTTACGAAAGCTCATGCATGTTCCAATACATTCTTACACGATCAAGAACACGCTCACACATACGTTGTACAAATAGATTATCTGAAGTGAACAGTAACAGAGAGAGAGAGAATGTAGATAAAAGAGAAAAAAGTTGCTATGCTCTTTACAGAAAATAAAAGAAACATGTAGCTCTGCTTATAGCCATGATAGGCATGTTAGCCCTTAGGGGCCGAGCACTAATCGTCATTTTCACATACTCAACACGAACCAAAAAGAAAAAACAAACTAAAATACGAAAAATACTCATTTGTATCCAATTTGCCAATGATTGAGGTTCTTGTCGGTTTATTTTAGAATTTGCAACAACAAAACACACGCAAAAGAGTACAAGAAAACATTTATTTGTTCTTAGTCTCTTTATTTGTAAAATCACCAATACATTATATTTTCTATGTTCTCTTTGTGCCTACCATGGGCTTATAAACATAAACAGAATAACAACAACATCAACAGAAATATTCTAAAAAACTAGGGACTATGGGGCGGATAACTTAAAAATTCGTGACAATATTATAATCATGATTATAATCTTCTGTTTTCAGTTAGTGTTATTTTTTCCTTTCCCGGTTACGATTTTATGGACATTTAAAACTTTCTTATCTAATTCACTTTTGAGTTCAATCCCTTAACTTTTCTCTCCCTGTAGTTTATAGCCTGGAACGCAGTAGTTATAAGAGCATAAGTACTAGTTGTTAAAGAAACAAATTAAATAAAAAACTTCGCTCCAAGATTTAAAACTGTCTGCCTTTAGAGGTTCATGTGGTTGGATGTTTGACTGCTTGTATGTCAGTCCCTCCGTCGGTCCTTACGCTTGTCTTTACTTGCCATGGTTTTCAATTTCAGTAGCATTTGACTTAACTTGGAAAGAAATGGTTCTGTTTTATTCACTTATTCTACATACAAAATGGCATTTTGTCAGGTATTAGTGTCGCCTGTTATAATGTCACATACTCTACAACTCAGATCGTTATAAGTATGAGCAGAAAAAAACTTACTAAAAAGTGCAATAAGTAGTAAAACTGTTTGGCTAGAGTGTACGAATAAAAAAAAAACTTATGCGAAAAAAAGAAGGAAGTAAGACAAGGAGTAGCTGTAAAGGAACATAAAAATTCAGCATAACCACAAAGCAATTACTGGAATACAAACAAGCTTTACATACCGGTTAAATAAGAAAATGAATTGAAGAAAAAAAATACAGAAACCGGCAACAACCAAGTACTTGTACTCATTTGGGTACTAAATGTGGTAAAAGTTTCCTTAAAACCTATATAAAAAACCTCTATAAAAAAAACCAAAAAGACCGAGGGTTTTACATACACCCAAACACCTAAAATTTCAAAACGACAAAAGACCAAGACGAAAAGAAATGGCACAGCTTTAAAAGGTCTTATATAAGTATATTTTTTCGTATTGCGAAAAAATGTAAAGTTTTAACATAACAAATGCTTTGAATTAAAATACAAAACAAATAAAAGTAAAACTTATGCTTCCACATAATATCGTTTTATGCTACATATTATGGCGGCTGGTGAATTATGTTGCAACAGGATAAAAGAAAACCAGCAACAACACAAATCGTAGCCCACAAATTCGCTACAAAAACAAAAAAGGCTAAGCGACAAATGAGCAAATTACTTAAATGCTTAAACAAGAACAACATGACTCTTGGCTCTTGTGCCAGAAGACACTTAACTTGAAAAGAAACCATTTGCACAAATAAACAGACTCGGGACAGACCCTGGCAGCCACCTCAATGGCCTCTGGTCTTTGTCTGTTTTGTTTGTGTTTGTGTAGGTATATTTTGTTTTACATTTTTTGTCTATTGTTTGTTAATATTCTAAACATGGTCCTTTTTTGGTTTGTGTTTCTGCTTTTGATTTCTTTTTTTTCCTTTTTACCTTTTTTTATTGTTAAACTTGACATCCCACAGGGTTTGCTTATAGTTGTTTATGTCTATTTTAATTTAGCCAAAACTACCTACACTCATGCCAAATATCCTTTTTTGCAACATTTATACGCACAGATACATAAACAAGCATACAGACACATATAAACACATAGTCCATAATCTTTGTAAAACACTCGTTTGAGATGTGGCGAAAATATAGATTTTTTTTTGTCTATTTGCATTATCAATCTGTTCTTCTTCTGGTTATGTTTTAGTTCTGTTCGATTCTAGTTCTGTTCCAGTTCTGTTCTAGTTCTGTTCTAGTTCTGTTCTAGTTCTGTTCTAGTTCTGTTCTAGTTCTGTTCTAGTTCTGTTCTAGTTCTGTTCTAGTTCTGTTCTAGTTCTGTTCTAGTTCTGTTCTAGTTCTGTTCTAGTTCTGTTCTAGTTCTGTTCTAGTTCTGTTCTAGTTCTGTTCTAGTTCTGTTCTAGTTCTGTTCTAGTTCTGTTCTAGTTCTGTTCTAGTTCTGTTTTAGTTCTGTTTTAGTTCTGTTCTAGTTCTGTTCTAGTTCTGTTCTAGTTCTGTTCTAGTTCTGTTCTAGTTCTGTTCTAGTTCTGTTCTAGTTCTGTTCTAGTTCTGTTCTAGTTCTGTTCTAGTTCTGTTCTAGTTCTGTTCTAGTTCTGTTCTAGTTCTGTTCTAGTTCTGTTCTAGTTCTGTTCTAGTTCTGTTCTAGTTCTGTTCTAGTTCTGTTCTAGTTCTGTTCTAGTTCTGTTCTAGTTCTAGTTCTGTTCTAGTTCTGTTCTAGTTCTGTTCTAGTTCTGTTCTAGTTCTGTTCTAGTTCTGTTCTAGTTCTGTTCTAGTTCTGTTCTAGTTCTGTTCTAGTTCTGTTCTAGTTCTGTTCTAGTTCTGTTCTAGTTCTGTTCTAGTTCTGTTCTAGTTCTGTTCTAGTTCTGTTCTAGTTCTGTTCTAGTTCTGTTCTAGTTCTGTTCTAGTTCTGTTCTAGTTCTGTTCTAGTTCTGTTCTAGTTCTGTTCTAGTTCTGTTCTAGTTCTGTTCTAGTTCTGTTCTAGTTCTGTTCTAGTTCTGTTCTAGTTCTGTTCTAGTTCTGTTCTAGTTCTGTTCTAGTTCTGTTCTAGTTCTGTTCTAGTTCTGTTCTAGTTCTGTTCTAGTTCTGTTCTAGTTCTGTTCTAGTTCTGTTCTAGTTCTGTTCTAGTTCTGTTCTAGTTCTGTTCTAGTTCTGTTCTAGTTCTGTTCTAGTTCTGTTCTAGTTCTGTTCTAGTTCTGTTCTAGTTCTGTTCTAGTTCTGTTCTAGTTCTGTTCTAGTTCTGTTCTAGTTCTGTTCTAGTTCTGTTCTAGTTCTGTTCTAGTTCTGTTCTAGTTCTGTTCTAGTTCTGTTCTAGTTCTGTTCTAGTTCTGTTCTAGTTCTGTTCTAGTTCTGTTCTAGTTCTGTTCTAGTTCTGTTCTAGTTCTGTTCTAGTTCTGTTCTAGTTCTGTTCTAGTTCTGTTCTAGTTCTGTTCTAGTTCTGTTCTAGTTCTGTTCTAGTTCTGTTCTAGTTCTGTTCTAGTTCTGTTCTAGTTCTGTTCTAGTTCTGTTCTAGTTCTGTTCTAGTTCTGTTCTAGTTCTGTTCTAGTTCTGTTCTAGTTCTGTTCTAGTTCTGTTCTAGTTCTGTTCTAGTTCTGTTCTAGTTCTGTTCTAGTTCTGTTCTAGTTCTGTTCTAGTTCTGTTCTAGTTCTGTTCTAGTTCTGTTCTAGTTCTGTTCTAGTTCTGTTCTAGTTCTGTTCTAGTTCTGTTCTAGTTCTGTTCTAGTTCTGTTCTAGTTCTGTTCTAGTTCTGTTCTAGTTCTGTTCTAGTTCTGTTCTAGTTCTGTTCTAGTTCTGTTCTAGTTCTGTTCTAGTTCTGTTCTAGTTCTGTTCTAGTTCTGTTCTAGTTCTGTTCTAGTTCTGTTCTAGTTCTGTTCTAGTTCTGTTCTAGTTCTGTTCTAGTTCTGTTCTAGTTCTGTTCTAGTTCTGTTCTAGTTCTGTTCTAGTTCTGTTCTAGTTCTGTTCTAGTTCTGTTCTAGTTCTGTTCTAGTTCTGTTCTAGTTCTGTTCTAGTTCTGTTCTAGTTCTGTTCTAGTTCTGTTCTAGTTCTGTTCTAGTTCTGTTCTAGTTCTGTTCTAGTTCTGTTCTAGTTCTGTTCTAGTTCTGTTCTAGTTCTGTTCTAGTTCTGTTCTAGTTCTGTTCTAGTTCTGTTCTAGTTCTGTTCTAGTTCTGTTCTAGTTCTGTTCTAGTTCTGTTCTAGTTCTGTTCTAGTTCTGTTCTAGTTCTGTTCTAGTTCTGTTCTAGTTCTGTTCTAGTTCTGTTCTAGTTCTGTTCTAGTTCTGTTCTAGTTCTGTTCTAGTTCTGTTCTAGTTCTGTTCTAGTTCTGTTCTAGTTCTGTTCTAGTTCTGTTCTAGTTCTGTTCTAGTTCTGTTCTAGTTCTGTTCTAGTTCTGTTCTAGTTCTGTTCTAGTTCTGTTCTAGTTCTGTTCTAGTTCTGTTCTAGTTCTGTTCTAGTTCTGTTCTAGTTCTGTTCTAGTTCTGTTTTAGTTCTGTTCTAGTTCTGTTCTAGTTCTGTTCTAGTTCTGTTCTAGTTCGGTTCTAGTTCTGTTCTAGTTCTGTTTTAGTTCTGTTCTAGATCCGTTCTAGTATTAGCTATGATCGTTTGATTTGTCTTTCTGCTTTAAACTATATCCTTTTTAAACTCTTATCATGTAACATGACATTTTCTTGTAATAATAATTTCAACAGATAAATTGTTTTCCATTTTGTTTAAATTAACCAAAAACTTTGATTGATTAAATTGCTGATGTTTTAAATTTAAAGAGTTTCGATACGACATTTTAACAAAAATAAATTGGTTTTCAATTAAATAAATGACAGTTATTTCTCATATGACATACGCATTCGAATATAACCCACGAACGATCGCACTCTTCTCATATCATGAGTACTTGCAGTAAAAAACAACATTAATTTAACAATATTACTCTATAAATTTTAAAATAAAAATAAATATTGTATAATATAATCTAATGAAAATGTAATAGTATTTAACAAGTACAAGCACATACTCATATTAACAATTTAACCCAAAGTATCGTATTAAAACAACAAAAAAAAAATGGTGGCAAGCAAATGTCTGTTTGAAGATGAGTTGCAAGCAATTGGATAATACCACACATACATTCATTCAAACATCCAACCATCCGTTCATGGATACATTCATTCATCCAATAACAACTTGTGTGGCATAAATGAACAAATCAACGAGTGAGCGAGCAAAAGAGTATAATTTTATGTTGCGTTCAAGTTGTATTTTGGCACTGATGATTGATTGAATGATTAAATTATAGTATTTCAAACTTTGATGTACGAGCGAGCACTTAAATATATTTGCTCGCATTGATAAATTTATACCACTTGTTTCAATATGTTTAAATAAGTATAAATTGTATGTATTTGATTGTAAGTACTTGAAATGTATGTTAAAAGTCAGTTAAAGGTTAAATATTTTAAGCCGAAACAAAAATTTGGAAAATGAAAAATTACATGTACATAAAATTTGATGGCGTAAATAAATTTATATTTCGGCTAAAACTATTTGAAATGATTGAAAACTTGTGGGTTTTTGTTTGAACATTTTATATAACTTATGTTCGGCAAAAGCTTGAAAGCAAATGGAGCGAATAAAACTAGAACAGGATTGAAAAAAAAAAAAATAGAACAGAACTAGAACAAAATTAAAACCTAAAGATCGGAGAACTGACTGAAATGACATGTAGTAAAAGACGTTTAGTCATAGTTTAAAGTTCGATGATTTTTGTCATAAAAATATTCCCTTTTTAATAATTTGTCTACTGCCAAACTTCAGCCTGTCACCTTCCTTGTCTTAATATTTTAGGTGATGCTTCAATTGTTTTATGTCAGTTGTTTTCAGTATCTCATAGCCACCCACCCAAAATCGAACTCATTACCAAAATTTTCAGACATAAATGCAACCCCTTTCACTTATCTAAGACCCTTGAAGAATCTGTTTGCTTTAGAAAAATGCTTTTCATGTATTTGGCAAAATGTTAGACATTTTTAATCTAAATAGATAGAGAGAAGAAAGCCAGACAGACCCAGGGTGCTTAAACTATATGCCATAGTCATATAATAATGAAATTAACCCTTTTGTGACCAATGTTTTTTGGAATTTTTATTAGTATGTAAAAAATTGGAATTATCTGTATGTGAACCCAGCAGTACCAAATCGAAGGTTAGTCACATATACCGAAGGCAACGATTATTTTTTCTCGTATATCTGTGGCAATAAGGAAAATGTGCCTAAGTCTGATATTTGGGATTTGCAGGAAAGGAATTTGAAATTTTTAAGTCAATTTATAAAAATTTAGTTCTAAAATAGATAAGTGCAATCAAGTTGGGAAAGAAGAAATTTAAAATTTTACGCTGGGCTGAAGTCATACAGAACAATTATAAACATTCCCGGTGAGTTCAATTCCCCGTGAGCACATTTTTCACAGTAAATTAATTCCCCTATTATAAACAAACGAGAGAATAGTTTAATGTGAAAGGGAATTCCAATTGAAAATTTGAATTTTATTTAATTTTCAAAGTTTGTTTATAATAAGAGAGATGGGAAAAGCCAACAAGTTTCAAGTGAGGTTTTATTTAAAATAGAAAAAACGATCCAAGAAATTTACATCAAATTTTATAATAAAATTATACACATTTTACAACTTTCGGACCAAGATGTTGTTGATCAACAAGGCAGTTTTCAAGAGGTATTGTCGAAAAAAAAATTTGTATATGGCTCGTAATTTTTAATAGCGGCACAAAAAGCCACGCATTTATGGCATCAGGTACGATAAAGACAGAAATTAATAAACGGGGTGCCAACAAAAAAGCTATGACCTTTTTTGAGACAGCACAGAATGCTTACATTTCTGGCGCGATTTGGAATTATGCTTCTATGAAAAAAGGTACTTGTATTCAAACAATAATATAATTTGTATAACACGATAGGCTCATCCATCCAACTGCCCAGAACTTCAGAATGTAAAAAGATGTTAGGGTCTTGTAAAAAAAACTAAGGAACATAGGAGAGGTGTACCAGAGAATGTCCGATCTTAACCTCTAGTGGAAAAACTCTTCCAAAAAGATAACAGAAGAAACTATAAAACACTAAATGAAAGGGCTTCGGAAAACAACTCTTTCATTAAAAAAAATAACTGAATAATATATCAACATTTTTATGTCAGATGAAATTGTACAATATTTCAATAAATTTCCATATTTTTTGGAATTTTTGTATTGCTCGGTTTAAGTTTTATTTAACTTAATACAATTACAAATTTTATTCGGAACACTTCCTAAAATTGCTAGTCATTTGACTTGAATTAAAAATGGTACTACAATATATCACTAGTAAGAAATAATATTAAGTTTTAGGCTCCATCTTGGAGTTAATTCGTATTTTTTGTGGATCAGAAGAAAACCCTATTTAAGCATTTGATCGGGTTCGTGTTTTAGCTTAAAAATTCGGCATGGTCCTGTTTTTAATAGCATTCAACTAAACACAGTTAAACAATTTAAAAAGATTTGTTATTTGCAAATTCTCATGTGAAATCCCTAACTTCAAAATTTATTCGGAACACTTCCTAAAATCGCAAGTTATTTGACTTGAATTTAAAATGGATCTTCAATTTCGAATTAGTGAAAAATAATATCAAGTTCCAGATTCAATCTTGGAGTTATTTCGTGAAAATAAACCTATTTAAGCATTTTATTGGGTTCGTGTCTAAACTACAAAATTTGGCATGGTCCTACTTTTTTCTACTAAACACAGTTAAATAATTATAAAAAAAATTTGTTGTTGAAAAATTCTCATGAGGAACACTTCCTAAAATCGCAAGTCATTTGACTAGAATTTAAAATGGATCTTTAATTTTGTACTAGTGAAAAATAATATCAAGTTCCAGGAGTTATTTCGTAAAAAAACAATTTAAGCATTTTATTGGGTTCGTATCTAAGCTACAAAGTTTGGCATGGTCCTACTTTACCCTTCACCACCATAGGTGGAAAATGTATTATAAGCTTGTGCTGATGTATGTAACGCATAGAAATATTTGTCTTAGACCCACCTTTTAGTATAAAATCACTTTCTGAGTCGATTTAGCGATGTCAGTCCGTCCGTCCGTCTGGACGGCTGGCTGGACCCTCTTGTAATCAAAGTACAGGTTGCAATTCTAATCATAATTTCATGAAATTTAAAACAAATCATTTTTGTGATAGTGGGACCATGGCTATTGAAATTCGTCAAAATCGGTCCATTATTAGTGGTACCTCCCATAGGTCCTTCTTCCCGGAATTGATATATTGGCTACAAATATCAATATTTTTTCATAAAATTTAAAATGGATATTGCTTATATAAACTAAAATCACTGTACCAAATTACGTTGAAATCGGTTCACATTTGACCATAGCTCCCATACAAGGTCTTTTGTCAAAATGCACCAAATGAGACAAA
Source organism: Stomorhina lunata (assembly GCA_933228675.1). Lineage (NCBI taxonomy): Eukaryota > Metazoa > Arthropoda > Insecta > Diptera > Rhiniidae > Stomorhina > Stomorhina lunata. The sequence continues at coordinate 114,095,192 of OW121740.1, read as the reverse complement.
AATCACTTAAACGCTCGTAAATCTGAAGATAATGAGAATTTTGAGTTTATTTTTTATGTACCTAATTTTTGTAAAGTGAACCGCCGTGGTATAAAAGGTTAGTCAACCGCCTAGAATACCAGAGGTCCCAAGTTCGATCCCTGGCCAGACGACCCACTTGAAAAAAAATAAATTTTCAAAAAAGCGGCGTTTCACTTCATAACTCATCTGGCTACTGGTTATTGAGTATTAGGCTATGTAAAACTTTTCTTACTTATGCATTTGCCGTTCGGAGCCGGAGTTAAAACGTAGGTCCCTTTCAATGAGTCTAAAAACAGAATCGGATGCAGTTCATTGTCTGAGAGAAGTACCACTTGTTCCAATTGGAATGTTGTCGTGGAAATTATTATTATTATAAATTTTTGTAAAAACTGTGATCAATTTGCCAAATTTCGAGATAATGGGTCCAAATTTGACCCTACCTCGCATATAAGTCTAAATGACGGAAACAGCTTATATATATAAATTTTGAGAAAATTTTTCTATGATGGCAAAATTTTGTAAATATTTGTGTTTATACAAGAAAAAGAACACCTTTGACCTTAGTGGTGAAGGGCATCGTATGGTCGGGTTTGACCTACTATAGCACTTTCTTACTTGTTTTGAATAACATTTAATTAAGCTAAAATATTGTAAATAAAACATTTTAAATAAAACTTAACAAAAGGTAATAATTTTTTTGTAAAACAAGTAAGAAAGCGCTATAGTCGGTCAAGCCGACCATACGATACCCTTTACCGCTAAGGTCAAAGGTGTTATTTTTCCTGTATAAAGACAAATATTTGCTAAATTTTGCCATCATACAAACATTTTATCAAAACTTATATATTCAACCTGTTTCCGTCATTTGCACTTATATGAGAGCTAGAGTCAAATGTGGACCGATTATCTCGAAATATGGCAAATTGACTACAGTTGTTACAAAAATTATGTATGCGAAAAATAAAATCAAAATTTTCATTATCTTTAGATTTACGAGCGTTTTAGTGATTTTTTTGTCTCATTTATTGCGTTTTTAAAGAAGAGGACCGATTTCAACGAAATTTGATACAGTGATTTAAGTTTACATAAGCAGTATCTGTTTTAAATTTCATGAAAAATATTGATATTTGTGGCCAATATATCAATTCCGGGAAGTGGGACCTATGGGAGGTACCATAAATAATGGACCGATTTTGACCAATTTCAATAGCCATGGTCCCATTGTCAAAAAAATTATCTATGCCAAATTTCATCAAATTATCTTTAGAATTGCGACCTGTAGTTTAATTACAAGGTTTACATGGGGGTCCAGCCAGCCAGACGGACGGACGGACGGACATCACTAAATCGACTCAGAAAGTGATTCTAAGCCTATTGGTATACTAAAAGGTGGGTCTAAGACAAATATTTCTATGCGTTACAAACATCAGCACAAATTTATAATACCCTTTCCACCTATGGTGGTGAAGGGTATAAAAAACTCTTGTAGTCCATTTGTAAACAAAATTAAGAAAAATCTGAAATAACGAAAATTATAAAAGAATTTTTAAAATGTTTTCAAAAGGCAACAAGGGTCAAGAAAGGGTTAACAAGAGCACAAGCAGAATATCATGAAAATAATGTCAACTGAATTGAATGCATTACAATTGTGAATAAAATTTTCAATTAGTTTTATTAAGGAGTTTCAAGTGCAAAAGTTCAATTTGATATTTTTGTTGCTGCTGCTGCCTCTTACATTTCCATTGTTCGTTTAATAGCGCTCTTTTTTGACTAAACAATTGTTGTTTTTATTGCTTTTAAATTTTCCAAAGTACATATTATAGTTTTTTTTTTTATTCAAATTTTTTTCATTCAATTCGATTCAATTCCATTTCAGCTTATTGGCTTCATTTAATGCAATTGAATTGAAATGAATTGTGTGCGAGAAATTCATTCATTTTGTATCTTTTTTCAATTTCAAATTAATTTAAATGAAATCCTTTTCATTTTCGTTCTTTCGTTATTTATTTTTTTTTTTTTTGGGAGACAAATATTTTTAATTTAAATGAAAAATAAAAAGGGGAAAAACTGACCAAGAATTTAGTTTTCTATTTTAAAGTTTCTTCTTTTGGAATGATATTCTATAGTTTTCTTTCCGTCCTTTCCTTTAGTCATTGATATATCATTACTCTTGAGTTGCTTGACATTTCAAGGTTATTTTGTTGCCAAAATGTTTTAAAAAATATATAGATAATATGAGAAAGATATTAAATTAGTTGGCAAATTTGTTTTTTTGTTTTAGCTTTACTTTTTGGTATTATTGACCTAATGGTTTTAATTTATATTTTCCCTTAAAAATACGAAAAACAAAGTTTTTTGCATTCTAAACGTGTCATTGGAAAATGAATTATGAATTTTGTTTGCTAATTTTCTAGGGGAAAGTTTTGCTATAATTTAGTTTTGGGAATTTGTTGTAATGAATACTTTAAATTTTGTTGAAAGTTTTAATGTGTTTAAAGGAATTATTTAATTTAGGAAATTTTTTTAATTAAAGAATTAGAATTTTTGTTTTTTTATTAAAGATTTTTGAAAAATTTAAGAAAGTTTTTGTGCCATCTGTTAAAAATTTTCTCAAGATTGAAACAGAAATTCTTACTTTATGCATAACCGAACCATATTTCAGTATTTTTCTTAAAATTTGAGGTCTTAAGTTTTGCTATTCCCTCAAGATCGAGACAAAAACTGATTCTAAAACGAACGGAAAGTAATATATATAGAAAAATTGTAGAAACTTTTAGGACTTAATAAAGATGGAGTTCTGAATTTTAACCGACCACAACTTACAGAAATGGGTTCCCAAACTAGGGCAGAATTTTTTCACATTGAATCTCTTATATTTTGTTCAATAGGTGATATCTCAGTTGTTAACGGATCGATTTTGATAAAATTAAAATTTTGTGATCCGATCGGTATAATTTTTATAGGTGAACAATTTTTTCGCTAATAGTAAATCTAATTATTGGTTGCTGGTTTTGATTATATTTAAAATGTGCTTTACTAAATCATATATTTGACATTTGAATTGATAAAATCAAAGACTCTTTAATATAAAAAAAATTGCTCGTCGTTACATTGATTTTCCATATGGTCGTTTTGAAAAGTCCCATAAAAAAGAGAGTAAGTAATTCGGAAGCAACTAATGGAGACCATTATCCAATGAGAGAAAGCTAAGGTACACACACGTGCTCATGAAATGTATGTTTGTGCGTTTATATGTTTTTCATTGTTCGTTATCCACTTTTATTTCACTTTTGGCAGAAAAAAATTTATGGAGTGCAATATCTTTATATTATAGAGTCTTTGGCTTAACTTTGGCATTGTTGGGGTAAAGCACTTTATGTAAAACTTCTGGATTTTCTGAGCGACAAATTGATAGAAGTGAAAAATAAGCGGTCTCCTCAAGAATATAAATTTAGACTAATAGAAGATATCTGCAGAGATCGAAACAAATGATCATCTGAAGCTGCAAGTTCGAGCTACCCGATGGATGATTTAAAACTTCTCAGCCAAGCTCTTTTAGTTACGGACGTGTCGTAAGATATGGTCATTTTAATTATGGAATACGATCGATCGACTAGAGTTTTAAGAAGCAAGTAAACCACTTAATATTTATTCTCAACAAAATACATTGTTCGAGCGAACAAAGAAATATAATATCGAACATTGTTGCCACGACACTAATATTTTTGTAAATTTTGGGAATATTTTTCAAAACAGAAATAAATTCTAATATTCAACTATTTTTGAGTTTTATATCTTTTTTAGATATTTTCGATCTAAAATTTTTTTTATAGAAAAATTTTTGATAAAAAAATTTTCTATAGAATAATTAAAAAAAAATATATCGAAAAAGTTTTGATAAAAAAATTTTCTGTGGAAAAATTTTTGCTAAAAAAATTTTCCATAGAAAAATGTTTAATATAAAATTTTCTATAGAAAAATTTTTGATAAAAAAATTTACTATAGAAAAATTTTTGATAAAAAAAAATGGTTGATAAAAAAATTTGATAAAAAAATTTGATAAAAAAATTTTTGATAAAAAAATTTTCTATAGCAAAATTTTTGAAAAAAAAAATTCTATAGAAAAATTTTGCTAAAAAAAATTTCATAGAAAATTTTTAATATAAAATTTTCTACGAAAAATTTTTGATAAAAAGTTTTCTATAGAGAAATTTAAAAAAAAAAAAATTCTATAGAAAAATTTTTGATAAATAAAAAATTTCTATAGAAAAATTTCATATAAAATTTTCTACGAAAAATTTTTGATAAAAAGTTTTCTATAGAGAAATTTTTGATAAAAAAAATGTCTATAGAAAAATTTTTGATAAAAAAATTTTCTATAGAAAAATTTTTGATAAAAAAATTTTCCATAGAAAAATGTTTAATATAAAAATGTTTAATATAAAATTTGGTAAATTTTTTTACCAAAAATTTTCTATAGAAAAATTTTTGATAAAAAAAATTTAATAGAAAAATTTTTGATAAAAAAAATTTAATAGAAAAATTTTTGATAAAAAAATTTTCTATAGCAAAATTTTTGAAAAAAAAATTCTATAGAAAAATTTTGCTAAAAAAAATTTCATAGAAAATTTTTTAATATAAAATTTTCTACGAAAAATTTTTGATAAAAAGTTTTCTATAGATACATTTTTGATAAAAAATTTTCTATACAAAAATTTTTGATAAAAAAGTTTCTATACAAAAATTTTTGATAAAAAAAATTTTCTATATTATAATTTTTGTAAGAAAATTTTCTATAGAAAAATTTTTGGAAGAAAATTTTCTAAAGAAAAATTTTTGATAAAAAAATTTTGTATAGAAAAATTTTTGATAAAAAAATTTTGCATAGAAAAATTTTTGATAAAAAAATTTTCTATAGAATAATTTTTGATAACAAAATTTTCTATAGAATAATGTTGGATAAAAAAAATTTCTATAGGAAAATATTTGATAAAATATTTTTTATATAAAATTTTCTATAGAAAAAGTTTTGTAAGAAAAATTTCTTTAGAAAAATTTTTGATAAAAAATGTTCTATAGAAAAATTTTTGATAAAAAAATTTTCTATAGAAAAATTTTTGATAAAAAAATTTTCTATAGAAAAATTTTTGATAAAAAAATTTTCTATAGAAAAATTTTTGATAAAAAAAATTGTTGATAAAAAAATTTGATAAAAAAAATTTTCTATAGCAAAATTTTTGAAAAAAAAAAATTCTATAGAAAAATTTTGCTAAAAAAAATTTCATAGAAAATTTTTAATATAAAATTTTCTACGAAAAATTTTTGATAAAAAGTTTTCTATAGAGAAATTTAAAAAAAAAAAAAATTCTATAGAAAAATTTTTGATAAATAAAAAATTTCTATAGAAAAATTTCATATAAAATTTTCTACGAAAAATTTTTGATAAAAAGTTTTCTATAGAGAAATTTTTGATAAAAAAAATGTCTATAGAAAAATTTTTGATAAAAAAATTTTCTATAGAAAAATTTTTGATAAAAAAATTTTCCATAGAAAAATGTTTAATATAAAAATGTTTAATATAAAATTTGGTAAATTTTTTTACCAAAAATTTTCTATAGAAAAATTTTTGATAAAAAAAATTTAATAGAAAAATTTTTGATAAAAAAAATTTAATAGAAAAATTTTTGATAAAAAAATTTTCTATAGCAAAATTTTTGAAAAAAAAATTCTATAGAAAAATTTTGCTAAAAAAAATTTCATAGAAAATTTTTTAATATAAAATTTTCTACGAAAAATTTTTGATAAAAAGTTTTCTATAGATACATTTTTGATAAAAAATTTTCTATACAAAAATTTTTGATAAAAAAGTTTCTATACAAAAATTTTTGATAAAAAAAATTTTCTATATTATAATTTTTGTAAGAAAATTTTCTATAGAAAAATTTTTGGAAGAAAATTTTCTAAAGAAAAATTTTTGATAAAAAAATTTTGTATAGAAAAATTTTTGATAAAAAAATTTTGCATAGAAAAATTTTTGATAAAAAAATTTTCTATAGAATAATTTTTGATAACAAAATTTTCTATAGAATAATGTTGGATAAATAAAAATTTCTATAGGAAAATATTTGATAAAATATTTTTTATATAAAATTTTCTATAGAAAAAGTTTTGTAAGAAAAATTTCTTTAGAAAAATTTTTGATAAAAAATGTTCTATAGAAAAATTTTTGATAAAAAAATTTTCTATAGAAAAATTTTTGATAAAAAAATTTTCTATAGAAAAATTTTTGATAAAAAAATTTTCTATAGAAAAATTTTTGATAAAAAAATTTTCTATAGAAAAATTTTTGATAAAAAAAATTGTTGATAAAAAAATTTGATAAAAAAAATTTTCTATAGCAAAATTTTTGAAAAAAAAAATTCTATAGAAAAATTTTGCTAAAAAAAATTTCATAGAAAATTTTTAATATAAAATTTTCTACGAAAAATTTTTGATAAAAAGTTTTCTATAGAGAAATTTAAAAAAAAAAAAAAAATTCTATAGAAAAATTTTTGATAAATAAAAAATTTCTATAGAAAAATTTCATATAAAATTTTCTACGAAAAATTTTTGATAAAAAGTTTTCTATAGAGAAATTTTTGTTACAAAAAATGTCTATAGAAAAATTTTTGATAAAAAAATTTTCTATAGAAAAATTTTTGATAAAAAAATTTTCCATAGAAAAATGTTTAATATAAAATTTTCTATAGAAAAATTTTTGATAAAAAAAATTTTCTATAGAAAAATTTTTGATAAAAAAATTTAATAGAAAAATTTTTGATAAAAAAATTTTCTATAGCAAAATTTTTGAAAAAAAAAATTCTATAGAAAAATTTTGCTAAAAAAAATTTCATAGAAAATTTTTTAATATAAAATTTTCTACGAAAAATTTTTGATAAAAAGTTTTCTATAGATACATTTTTGATAAAAAATTTTCTATACAAAAATTTTTGATAAAAAAAATTTTCCATAGAAAAATTTTTGATAAAAAAATTTTCTATATTATAATTTTTGTAAGCAAATTTTCTATAGAAAAATTTTTGGAAAAAAATTTTCTAAAGAAAAATTTTTGATAAAAAAATTTTGTATAGAAAAATTTTTGATAAAAAAATTTTGCATAGAAAAATTTTTGATAAAAAAATTGTCTATAGAATAATTTTTGATAAAAAAAATTTCTATAGAATAATGTTGGATAAAAAAAATTTCTATAGGAAAATATTTGATAAAATATTTTTTATATAAAATTTTCTATAGAAAAATTTTTGTAAGAAAAATTTCTTTAGAAAAATTTTTGATAAAAAATGTTCTATAGAAAAATTTTCTATAGAAAAATTTTTGACAAGATAGAGACATTTTTGATAAAAAAATACAAAAATTTAATAATTTCAAAAATTAAATCTGATTTTGTTAGAATTTGAACCCGAACAATTATTTACAACTTACCATAGGGAAAAATACTCCCTTCTATAACTTATAAGTAATTCGGATGGTATGTTTAGTCATTATAAGTCATGAACTAATGTTCCAAATTTTTACTTATTTCTAAACGTAGATAAATTTCCATGGAATAATAGATTTCAAACAAGCTATCGTGTAGACAAATATAATTAATAATAATAGTGACAAACACCAACATGACTAAATATAAATTTTCCTATTGATCCTTAAAATGATATGAGTTTCTTAATAGCAAATCATTCAATTCCTATGAATACAAAATAATTGCTATATAAAATGGCTGCCAGTGTAGACATACATAGTTTCAAAATAGTTATTCTGACTTAAGTCACTCGTAGTCAAAATTATCATATTTATAACAATAATCAGAGTCATTCATCATTATTCAATATCTTACACTCAATAATCATAATAAAAGTCAAAATCTCTTATCATCATCATTAAAGAGATATATACTCGTACAAAATCATCATTATAATGTATTAGTACATATTTATAAGCAACATTTATGCCATAGCAAAAATGCTACACTATAGCAGAAAACATAATTATACTAAAGACTATAAACAAGGAAAACTTGTTGAATGGAATGGGAATGGGCTAAAAGAGTTTTTAAAAACTTTAAAAATATTAATTCAAAAAGTTTGATATTATGAATGATTATAGTGGTTACTCTTTTAATAATGTGGCTGATATAAAAGCAAAAATTAATGGTAAGAGTTACTAAAACTTTAGTTACAAAATAATAATAATAAAATATTGTTTTATTGCTTTTGATGGTCTTTCCTTTCGGGCACTGGATGAATACCCTTTAACAATTCAATTTTCTTGGTAATTTGCTACAAAATATTCTTTTTGCCTGATTATGATGTTGATGATGATGATGTTGTCATAAATGAAGCCTGTTGACTGTAGCAGACTCTATTAAATTTCCACTAAAATGTTTTTATGACCATCATCATACGCCATTATGAGCAGCAACGAAATAAAAATAAGATATGGAAAATATTCCTATTTTTTTAGAACTCTGCATTAGAGGGAAGGCCCTCTAATGTGTGAAATATTCATGGGTTTAAATGGAATCATGAAACTATAAATGTTACTTAGAGGTACTGGTATTTTTTAAAGAATCATAGATATAATCAAAATCATACACAACATGTAATGAATTATTATAGTAAACCATATCCGACTATACATAAAGTATCACACTAATGTCTGTTGGTACATAGATGGCGCTTTATTAAATGCATTCAGAAACCCTAACCTTTAAAGCCTATATGTATTAAGCTTATATCTTTCGGGCTATTAGTTTATGAGATACAGCCTTTTGAGTAAAACTTTGTAAAAAATGGTTAAAAAGTTATCGACGGAAACATTTAAAAATTCATAACATTATTTTGAATGACGGTAAAGTGAAGTTCATGATGTTGATCCGTTTTTGCATAGAAGTTTTTCCTAAAGCTTAAATTTGTTTTTAAGCTTTTTCGAATATACATAATTTCGTTTTATTGTTAGTTCTTATTTGCTCTACTTTCATTCTATAACTTCAAAGCTTAAACTTGCAGCTGAATTTTTTAAAATAAAATTTTAAGCTTTTATATACATGCAGCAAAATCTTCTTCTATAAAGCTTTTGAATATAAAAAATTTGTATATAATTCTTTTTGTATACCAAAATTTTAGCCTACATTTTTCTTATAGGGAATGTCTTTCCAAGAAAAAGCTTTTTCTAAAAAGCTGGAAGGACGAAAGCTCATAAGAAATCTAGTTTAGTCTTGTATATTTCTAAGTAAGCTTAATACAGCTAAAAACTTTTTATATTTTTGTTTCTATAGTTAAACCAAGGTGCCCTATTTCCATTTCTCAGCTTTATTTTGTAACAAAAAAGCTTTAAAAAAAACATAAAACAAAATTTTTTCCATAAAAGTTTTAAATATTAAAGCTTTCTGTATACAAAAATTTTCCCTTTGATAATTCTTTTATAGAATTTCTAAAGCTTTTTTTTTAACCTTTCAAGTTAAATCTAAATATATGCTTTCATATATAGAAATCATCGCACAATCTTTCAAAATCGGTTGAGAATTTAATTTACTTTCTACTTTTTGGCATAAATGTTTTTTAATAAATTTTTATATGAAAATTCTTATGTGACCTAATAAAAGCTTTTTGTATAAATATTTTTGTGTACAAAAATTTTGTCCCAGATAATTCTTTTAATTAATTTCTTCTCTTGTAATTAAGCCTTAATATATGAAAATTCTCGCACGATCTTCCAAAATCGGTTTACAAATTATTAAATTTAATGCTTTCTGACATAAAAGCTTTTTTTTAAATAAACTGTGACCTATTGTGACCTTATATAAGCTTTTTATATATAAGTTCTTGTAGACAAAAAATTTCCCCTAAAAAGCTGACCCTTCGTCTTCCTTGGCAACGAAAGCTCATCTTGAGAAATCTTTTGTACCCTAATATTTTTTTAACTAAAATTTTTTATAAAAGCTTTTTTGAATAAGTTGTTAAGAATAAAAACATTCTTCGAATATGAGCCCATAAATTAATTTTTTTAAGAAGCTCTCACTAAAAAAATGGCTTTTTACACAAAAGCTTTTTTTAAATAACTTTTGGGAATAAAGCCTTTAACAATTGTTGTTAAAACTGCGGCTTCATAAAAAATGGGCTTTCTTTAAAGCTTTAGACTATGTTTCTGAGTAATAGTCCGGTATGTGATGGAAAATCGATCGATTTCAGATATATTTTTAAGAAAATTTTCGGTTATTTCCCCAAAAACTTCAAACCAAATGAAGGATAAGATATCAATCAAAAGGATTATAGCCTAAATTTTAATTTTTTGGGGGAAATAACAGAAAATTATCTTAAAAATACATCTAAAATCGGTCGATTTAAAAACGATCGTTTTCCATCACATACCTGAATATTTCCTAGTTTAAACGGCTCTCAAATTATAGATTATATATATTTCAATATTTAAAATTGGTAGATATAAAGATACGATTTTTACTTAGTTTTTTGGTTCTTCACTTATACGAGGCTTTTCTTCTTCAAAACTTTAATATTGTTTTTATAGAAGCTATTCCCACAAATTCTTAGTCTATCATGGGAAAGCCTCTTTTCATTAAAGCCTTTATACTTAAACGATCTTTTACGAAAGTCATTTCACTCTCTCCTATTTCTTAGATGCTTTTCATAGAAAGCAAGAAATATTAATATTATCGCATGAAAGTTTTTTTTCTAAAAATTCTTATACTTGTAAAAGCTTTTCATTTATCAAAGCTTTTCTTAAAAATTAATTCTAAAGCATTCTTTTTTAACAAGATCTTCGTATGAAATTTTTGTTATATATATAAGTATACAAGCTTTAGATCGAATGTCAGTAAAATGCAAACCTTAGCACAAACCCAACATAACCTATAATGCTGTAGGGTATTAAAACATAAATCATGTTATTATTTCCGCGGCTAAATTATGAATGAATGAACGAATGAGTAAATGACTAAACGACTCAATGTATGAATGTACAAATTTTGATTGTGTTAAACCATGTTTGGGCTTTAGTTCTTTTATTTATGGAATTAAAAGTCGTTGTGCCGGGGTAAATAGAATGCACGAATGTAGTTTAAAAACCTATAATTTACTTTTGATGCCTGTTAATTTCTGTTCAAATGTGGGGTATTATTTCACATTTGATTCCGAACCGAAATGCCATCACCATCACCAACGCCACCATCATCAGCAACATCGTTTGTGGCCAGCGATTTATGCCTGTAGCGGAAGGTGAAAATTAAGAAATTATACTCGTATTTCATTATTTTATATTTAGATGTTTACACTCAAATCTGCTTTTTTTTAGAAAGTTTCATAATATTTAGCTTTTTTTGAATGATTTAAATTATAGTGTGAGTGTTAAATATAAATTATAATTTTTGTTAAATTGACATTGTGAATAAAAAGAAATGGATGAATGGCTTTTTCAACACTTAAATGATGGGGAGGAGGTTTCTAAATGGAAATTTTCGAAGAATTTTTTTTTATTTGATAACTTTATTAATATTGTGGAGGTTTTTAGAGTTTTTTGAAAATGAGGAAGTCTTGTGGTGAAGTCATGAAATTAGTTTAGAAAGCTTTCACGGAAGTTGGGCAAGATTTTATTTCCGGGGTCAAAGGTCAAATTTTTAAAAATGTCTAATTTGAACAAATTTTGTGTTATCTTAACTTTTGATCAGTTAAATATTTTTAAATAAAAACATAGATTCGATTCTTTATTGCAAAATAACGGAAAATTATAAATTTAGTGGCAAATTTTGATCAAAATTATAAAAATAATAAATTTTTAGAATAATTATATGTTTTATAAAAAAAACTAGCTGCACCCTGCGCTCGTTGCTTCGCCACCAGAGGTTCGAAAGGCTTAATTCCTAATTCCGTATTTTAAAATCAAATTTATTTTAGTGTTCACATCATTCCCAAAATACATTCACCTGAATCAAGTCATAAGTCTTAACTTTTAAGAATTAACAAACATTATTTTAAATTTCCTGAGAATTCATTCTTAGGGAATTTAAAATCAGTTAGATTTAACTCAAATTATTTCAATTCTTAATCTAATACAAAAAGGCTTGAAAATTTTTTAACAAATCATTTTGTAAAGGCAAACAAAAATAAAGTTATTGAGACAAACCATGCAGTTCAAAAAATATCTTTGGAATGGTACCTATGAGCATAATGAAATAAGTCTCTACGAAATAAATCCATTATTATTATTATTATTATTATTATTATTATTATTATTATTAATAATATTATTATTATTATTATTACTGTTGTAATTATTATTATTATTATTATATAGGAAGACACATGGTTTCAATGCGATGTTTTTAGACCTGTAGGGCATATACAAATAAAATTTCTGTGAAAAATTTCAAAAACTTATTAAGTTGACTTATGCGAAATTTTTAATAACACAAAAATTGTTGTTTTTTATTGGTCTTAAATTTAGAAAAACTATTTTGAAAATAATATAAATAACCATAAAAAATAAAGGTTTTTTTGTACACATAATCTATAACCTCATCCAGATCCGAAGACATAGAGACAGACAGACAGATTTCCTAAAATTCTATAACCTGCCGAAATTATATTAAAAGAATCAAGTAATGAAAGTTAAAATGTTTTTTCCTTCAAAATTTGACATAAGTTCTTTTTTCTTATTAACAGTTTTTTCTGTTTACTCATGTAAGTACGTATTTGTTTTAAAACAATTTTGTTAAACATTTTGTAATAAAAATGAGTGACACCGATTTTTCTTGCGACGATTCCATTGTGGATAAGACTTACGAAGTTCCTAAGCCAAAAAGATCAAATCGTACCTACAGGAGGCCTAGTTCAAGAAATGACTTGCTTTTTAACAAATATTTTGAAATTATCCGCGAGGTAAGAAAGTTTTTTTTTATTTAGTAATAAGAAAATCATTCAAAGAAGAGAGAGCCCATTTAACCAGGATACATGTTTTATTTTCATAATAATTTTCCATTCTTAATAAACTTAGTCTAATGGCCACAGCTTTACTTCTAATTTTTTCTTCAATCACTAGTTAAATAATACAGAATTCCAAACTAGCCACGGTGGTATAGTAGCTAAATGCCTAACATGTAAACTAGAAATTAAAGGAGCATCTTATGTTACTTCAAACTTTTTAAGACATCTAAAAAAGCACGATTTGATTTTTAAACAATACACAAATGAAAAGTTTGACATTGCCAATAAAGATAATACTAAAACTTCTTTGGATAAAATGCTTATGGACGTTTTTGCTGATAGTTTGATTCCATTTACATTACTAGAATCGATGCCATTTAAAAATTTTATAGAAAAGCTTAATAGCAGTTACTCTCTTCCCAGCCGTCCAACTGCAATGAAACTTATAAAAAAAAAATTTTTTCAAGTCAAAGATGAGGTGAAACAACAAATTGAACTCGCTGGGACCGTCTGTACTACTGCAGACATATGGTCTTCTTCAAATCGCTCTTTTTTTGGCTACACGTGTCACTGGTTGGATGACAATTTAGATCGAAAATCTGTAGCTTTAGCGTGTAGAAGGTTTTCAGGTTCACATACTTTTTTGAAAATAAATGAACTTCTTAATGAAATTCATAATGAATATAATTTAAACAATGGCAATATAATCGCAACGGTTACTGACAACGGTTCTAATTTTGTAAAAACGTTTAAAGAATATGGAATTGAGCGGTATTATAATACAATGGATTTTATAACTGAGGAAGATGAGTACACATTCGAAAATAATAATTTACAAAATTATCTACCAATACACATTCGATGCTGTTCACACACTTTAAGTCTTTTGGCGACAAAAGATTTTGAAAATAATTTAAAAAAAACCTTAAACTATGACTACCACAAAGAGGTATTAAGTAAAAAATGTATTGAAAGCTTAAAATAATAATTTATTAACATTTTTGTATCTATTATTATTTGAACTTAATTTTAAGGTCATTCAAAAATGTTCACTAATATGGAACAAGTCACATAGACCAAAATCTGCAGAGCTGATAAAATCATTTTTAGGAATTTCTTTAAAATCTCCAGTAATTACAAGGTGGAATTCTTTGTATGATTCATTTAAACAAATTTTTGAGTTTAAAGACAAAATTAAAGAATTTTGTGAAATTTTGAATGTGCCAATTCTAACGGAAAATGATCTTTTATATATAGAGGAATATATTTTAATTAATGGCCCTATAGCTGAAGCTATTGATTTTCTTCAACAAGAAAAAAATATTTTATTTGGCTATATGCTTCCAACTCTTGCTACAATAAGAAATAAATTAAATAAATTAAAAATATCAATACATTTAAAAATTTTAAAGCAAGAAATAATAGAACTCATGGAACAAAGTTTAGTTATAAGGTTTTCAAAATACTTTGCTTTAGAGAGTGACGTAGATATGGCAATAATAGCTTCAGCGATATGTCCTGATGTGAAATTTAAATGGATAAAGACTTTAAACCCTTCACTAACACAAACCAATATTGAAAATATAATCAAACGAATAAAATCAAAAATCGAAAAAGAAGCCTACAAGGATTTAGAATTATTTGTGCCGAAACCGACAAATACGTTTTTTAGTTTCGATTTGACAGGTAATTAAATCAAAAATTGTTAAAACAATAGAATTTCTTAAAATATTTTTTTAGATGAAACAGCAACCAGTTCCATAAATTCAAATGCAAATAATGAATTTTTGAGCTTTATGGTTGATTCTTCTACAGACCTAAGTGTATTTCGACGGTATCCGAAACTTAAAGAAATTTTTAAGAAATATAATACCCCACTACCATCGTCTGCTCCTGTGGAAAGAATGTTTTCTTATGCTGGATTAGTTAATGCTCCAAGGCGCTCTTCCCTTACAGATGAGAACTTTGAGCAATTGGTAATTTTAAAAGTTAATTCCAAAAATTAAACACAATTATTAAGTTACTTATTTTATAAATAAAAAATGAAAGCATTAACTTTAAAAAGTACTCAAGATCAATTATTTAAGGCAGTTTCACATTAATATTAGCCTAAAATTTCAGAAATGAAAGCTTTTCAGTTTGCACAAAATAGAAAAATAAAACAAGCATATACATATTACAAAGTATTCAAAATTCAGTTTCCATTCAAAAATTTTATAAGAGACGAAAATGTCGTTTTTTTATTAAAATTGTATACTCATATTTGAAAAGCTTATTTTGCTACAAAATATCAAAACTAGAGATAATATACTCTTACATATCAGCACATTTTTACATGTATATGTATTTAAATACAAAAACTTATGTCAAAAAAAAATTATTTTTGTTTTTTTATAAATTTTTGAAGAAATTATTTATAATTTTGCAGATCTTCATTGGTTGAATTTCTGCTAAAGATTAAGTCATTATAAATGAAAGACTGTTTATATTACCATAATTCTGCATACCTAGATATGTTTAAAAAGTTATAGTTTTACAAATAAATGCAAAAATACACAATTTCTGCCTTAAAATAGCCACATTAGGGTAGTTCTGAACGAACATTAAAGAATACATGCATACTTTTATTAAAATGTGTTAAAGCTAAAACATTAACATATTTTAATAGGTTAATTTTGATATATTTTGTTTCTAAAGTTTGTACTAACAATAAATATCGCATTTGTTCATATAATATTTTCGTTTTTTTTTTAATATATTTTTATTCAATGACCACACATTTTGAAAAATCTGGTAGAGTTTTTAAAACCTTGCCCTCGAAAAAGTAAGAATATCAAATGTTTGGTTTTAAATCAAGTATCTTAAGTTCATCTCCACCCTAATGTATCACAAAATTAATTTAAAAAAAAAAAAAAAAATCAATTTGGACTAGTTTGAATTAAGAATAAGAAATGTTAATTCAAATTGGAGTAGAGGAATTACGAACAATTTTATTCATTCAAGTTGATTTTAAATTCCTATGGGATTTAATTCTCTAAGAATTATAAATAAATTCATTTTTTTGAATGGTTTTATGGGAATTAAACTTAAAATATTGTGAATTCATTTTTAAATTCCTAGGAATTAAGCTAATATTGAATCAAGTCTTTCGAAGCTCTGTTCGCCACTAACTAAAATAAATTTAGAGGACATGTTCGAACACATGATCGAATTCATAGTTTGCAATTCAATTCATTCGGAAAAAATTTGGATATTGATCATACCAATTTAGAAATTTCGATCAACAACAACTTTGCTAAAGATCGTAGCATGATCAAATGCACAGTTTACGACTTATTAATTTTGAGTGTTTTTCAGTGGCGCCACCTATTGGATAATTGGTCGTACTAACTAAGAAACCTTCTTTGGCTCATGCGCAACAACTTTGCTAAAGATCATAGCATGATCAAATGGGCAGTTTGCGATTTAATTAACTTAAAGCAATTTTCAGTGGTGCCACCTTTAGGAATTTGGCCATATATATCTTAACCCTCAACAGTTATGGGGCCTGAAATGATCCAAATTAAAACTAATCACAAGAAATATATACAAAACCATCTTCTAAAATTATGGCCAAAAATGTATTTTTCGACAAAAAAAATGTTAGGTCATTTTGGTCCCCAATGTCTTTTGAGGGTTAATATATATACTTTTAAGAAGATAGTATAATTAGACTAAAAAATAATTATATTTATAATTTTAATAAAAATTCAATAACTTTCGGTTATTTTGCAATGGAAAATCGAAATTTTCACTTTTAACCCCGATCAATTAACCAATTTCAAAAGAAAACAAAGCGTACATTCTTCATAGACTTAGCTATAATTTTCAGTAACAGACTCATTAAAATTGAACTCAAGTAAAGTTTTTTGCTTAAATTATGTCCAAAAATTTTCTTTTTCGTGAAATTCCGCGATTTCAAATCAAAGGTACGGCGAAACTGTTTGAGATATCGACCTAAAGTTTTCTAAATTGTATTATCTCATTTGTCTACTTTAACATGTCGATGGGAAAATTTGAAATTTTTAATATTTGTTAAACAAAATTTTCAATAACTTAAAAAGTGAGTTTTGAAACCGACCTTCAAACGAACTATATAAATGCGATTATATTTTGACAAAATATATACAAATTGGGTTACTTTCTTTGGAAAGGGTTATCTACTTAAATGACCTATACAACCTGCTA
Organism: Stomorhina lunata; assembly: GCA_933228675.1. Taxonomy (NCBI): domain Eukaryota; kingdom Metazoa; phylum Arthropoda; class Insecta; order Diptera; family Rhiniidae; genus Stomorhina; species Stomorhina lunata. The sequence goes on along the minus strand of OW121740.1, from coordinate 114,077,949 downwards.
AGGTCAAAGGCCGAGCATTTTTAAGATTTTCATGCGCTTCGATCTTGTGCGCATATTCTCAAATTTCGTAGGCCAATCTTTGAAAGATTTTCCTCTACTTGGTATTTCCTTAGAAGTTTCGGACGTCCTGTTCTTAAATTAGGAGAACCGTTTTTATTCAAATTTTAGCTTTTTCATAGTAATAGTTTTCAACAGGAGTGGGTTATTAGACCGACGTTATAACCCATACTTTTTTATCGTTCTTATAGGGAAACTCTAGGCACATGTTAGCTCACTACACTAACGGGTACTAGCATATGTAGTTTCCCGGGTGATACCACGAGGAGGTCAGTGTCCACAGTTGGTATGAATTAAAATCAAGATACGTCTGGGCTTACCAAGTTAAGACCAAAGAGAGGTAAAATATGATGAAAGAAGAGATAAAGCTTTTATATTATTCAACACTACAATTTCAAGTCATGTCTTATTTAGAATAGTGAACTTAAGCCATTTATTGTTCTTTCGACGCATTGTCTAAGCTTTTTGTTCTACAGCCGATTTTATTTCTTTTACATCGACGGCGTGTTGTTGCTGTAGGCTTACCGGCGATGCTGTGGGATACTGAGGTTATTAATCATTTATTAATAGAGATTAAAAATTACTGAAATTGATGTCGCCGCGACGGGGGCTCGAACCCAGGCTGAATTTGATACATTATGCTTTGTAGTCGTTGTACAATAGTTACATATATTTATCAAACGGTTATATTTTCCTTATTTCAAAAATTTAAACGTTACTTTTTCCACTTGCCCCTCGAAACTTTTTAATTTGTATTACCATTAAAACGCTTTCCTTCCTATTTTTCGGGTAAACAATACAAATATTGCAAATAACACCGATTATTTTCCTTCTAAATTTTAAGGCTATTGAAATAAACTCGCCCTCCTTCTTATCTATGTCTTTCCTTTAGAGTACAAAACGTATTATTTGCTTGGTTTAGCATTTAAATGTACCGAATACATTCATAGATAACTGTTCATTGCTACATTATTATGAAAATGATTTCGCATAATCATAACAATAATAATAACAATCATAAACATAAACATAATAATCATGATAATGGTCTTTTCTCATATAGATTTCCTCCAAAGGAAAGACAGGACAGACAGACAGACAGACCGACAGATAGTCAAATATGAAGAGCTGCTGCGGTCATTCAAACGGTCATTCTTTCAAACATATTTATGAAAATTTATAAATTTCGAAATGAATTTCAGAAAAAACAAATATCTATTGGATGGAGCCTTCCTTTATTTTTAGTGCTGCTAACACCAGAGTCAACTTCATAGTCGTCGTCGTCGTTGTCGGCTTCATCGTCATCATCATCATCTATAGTATCTCATTGTTTAATGTTGTGCAAAAGCGGGCGTAATTTTTGTTTTTAATGCTTTAATGCCTTCCAGCTTTAGCTTTAACTATACTCTCGTATAACCATTCATTCATTCATTCATTGAGGGCTGAAATAACAGTGGAAAAAAGCTTAAACTCACATTTGCATACAACTATTTGCATTTATAAGAAAATATATTGTTTTGCTCGGGCTTACCTACCCCCCGTCCTCTCCTCTAATCATTAAAAAGAGTTAGTTCGTTTAATTTTGTTTTGCACTTTAGCAAAACGACTTTTAGAAAGCCGGGGAACTTTATTCTGTTTTAGCGTATCCAAGCATTATTTGAAATAATATGTATTAGGTACTTTTAATGTACTCAGTTTTATTTCAACTTTAATATGAATAATCGTTATTTAGACATTTCTTAATTAACCCCTTTTGGCTTTGAATGCAGCTAAAGCACAAATACTCCCAAGAGCAGCGTAAATTCAGTTGAGGAAACTGTATGTCAGTGGATGAAAGGAGTGATTCAAAATTTTTTAATAAAACAAATAAGAAAGTGTTATAGTCGCTTAAGCCCTACTATAATATCGAGCCCTTAGATTTAAATAATCGTAAGCGAGACTCCGTTAAATATCTCTCAAACTATTAGAGATAGCGTAGTACTGTAAGCTTATATTCATTTCTTTCTTAAGTAGTTTTCAAATGTGTAAAAATCTTTTCGATAGGTTTATATTTCCGAAAGTTATAAGAATCAATAGGTTTTACATACCTCCCATAGTAGATTTTGACCTTTTACAGACACATTTTATATGCATTTGAATGAAATCCAACAATAAATTTCTAGTCTATAATTGTACAAAATTTTGTTGGAACCGGCTCATACTTGACCATACCTCCAATAAAATATCAAGATTTGTTGGCAATCGGTCCATATTTGACCTTACAGAAGAAATTCCATTACTACTAAAATAACTATTTTTATTACATAAAGAAAGTGCAATTTCGAAACAGATATAGTAAAGATTTGTCTGATTTCAAAAAATTACAACTATGTATAATACTATTTACCCCAAAACTTCATTCATAGAAGCAGCAGCTGTTGCTTTATTTTGTTCTTTGAGTAGCAGTAGCTGTCAAAAGTCTAACAACCCAGCACAACTTTGGTAATGGCAAGTACTCTGGTAACTGGTTACCTTGTAATGACAACAACATACCCTCCGAATAACTAATAAGTTATTACATAAGTACTTATTTGTAATTAAGATGGTAATTTAAACTGAATGGCCCAGGTTCAAATCCCACCAAGACCAACAATTTTTATTTTCACTTTTTTTTATTAAAAGAGTCCTTTTAAATGATTTTTGAATTTTAAGAACTTAAATATTACCTTGTGTAAAAAAAATTTGAAAAACTAATTCACGGTAATGAAAAAATACCATCATGAGTCAATTTTGATTATGTAGTGGATGTTGGATACCAAAGACGGTTCTCATTGATCTTAACTTGGTAAGCCCAAGTTATCTGGGTCATCATTCATCTCAACTGTGGATACTGATCTCCTCGTGGTATCACCCGGGGAACTAGTTTAATACTCCTTAATGTAGTGAGCTAACATGTACCGAGAGTTGTCGCATAAGATCGATAAAAATGGGTTCGGACGACGGGCTAGTAACCCTTTCTTGAAAAACAAAAACAATTACTATGAAGAGGATAAAATTCGAATAAAAATGTCCCACCACCTAATGTTAGAAGAGGACGTCCGAAACATCGATGGAAAGACCAAGTAGAGGAAACTTTTTCAAAGCTTGGCCTATAAAATTGGGAACATTCGCACAAGATTGAAGTCCATAGAATTCTAAAATATGTTCGGACTTTCACCTTAACAGGTTGTAACTATATTTACAAAAAATTGTATAGAAATATTTTTCCAAAAATTACAACAAAGCAAAAAAAGCAGGGAAAAACAAAGTTATTGTCACATGATTTTGGATCTAAAAATAAAAATTGTATATATAATTATAAGCTGTTCAGTTTTCAACATATGAAGTAGCTCAGTGGTAGAGTATCCGCCTAGCAGTCGTAGGGGTCTGGGTTCAAAAAAAAAATTGTATTTCGTTTTTTTAAATAAAACAACAACAAAAATGTTTTTTTGTTGTTTTTGTTGTTGTTTTCCAATTGCTTACCCAAGTCATTACTTTTCTGCAATTGGTAAGTACTTGCCTCCAATGACAGCCCCATGTTAATGTAATGACTTAAACAGTAAATGAGTAAGTAGTTCGTGTTCAATAGTTTATCTGTTTAACTCATTATTTGGTAATGAAAAGTTTTGCTGGGAAGGTCTTTGTCATGTAGCAGTAGCTTATACATTTTGCTAACAGTAGTACTACTGCTATTAAATTAAAGAAAATTTTATATCAATAACTACAATTCTTTTTAAGAGGAAGCAGAAATCATTTCCTGCTTCCACTTCCCATATTTTTGTCTGAAAATGTAGCAGTTGCTCATTTAGTTGCTACTTAGTAATACTGCTACTTGATTTAAGGTAATTGTATGTAGTTGTAGGAGTAGTGTTGGAAGTAAAAGTATTTTAAGTATTCAAAACAGTTATAAGAATAATTATATTTTACTACTAAAGCATTATCTAATAGCTGAACAAGTAAGAGTAGTAGATGATTATCTAGCGCTAAAAATATCCTTAATACTTTCTTAATAAAAGAACTAATAACTTAGATATTTTTTTAGAATCAAATACTTTTAGTGAATATCCTAAAACTTTAATTTTCAAATTATTATTTAAGTGCTACTTTTGCTATCTAAAAGTTCGAATATCTGTCATTAATTGCTACCTACTAAAATAGAAAGATGTAGTAATGATTGATAGCAATTTTTGTCTAATTAGACCAACACTTGGAATATTGCCTTCATATGCATTTTTAAAGTCTATAAAAATTTTTAATTTAATTTACGATATCAGGGATATATATCATCCTCGTTCTGATTTCATTTAATTTTTCTAACCCACCCTAATAAATATATATCACTTTTTAGGACTATCCCACGAGTAACATTTTTTATATGAATAAATATAAAAAACAACTTCTTTGTTTTAAATATATTTTTTTTTGTTAAACCTTTAATCATATTAGCTTAAATTGTTTAATGTACTATGTTGTTGTTTTGATGTTGTTATTGTTACTACTGCTATTGATGTTGTTGTTGATGCTACTGCTACTTTTTTCCCTTTGGATGCTATGGCAACTGATGTTGAAGCTACTGTTGCGGTTGTGTTGTTTTTGCCTTTATTTCCTTTCATTCATTCATTATTCATTACAGTTATTTACATGCCAGTTCAACTGTAGTCATTCAGTCGTACATTCAGTCATTTATTTATTCCTAGAGTATTTTCCCCTCGGTCTGGTTTAGGTCTATTGTGTCAATTTTTATTTTGTGTATTTTTTTTTTTTTTTTTTTCAAAATCTTCTATAGAAGCCGAAGTGTTTGTTGTTTTTGTGGAGACTAACAATAACAGAATAAAAAAAACACTTTTTTTTTAAATTTCGTTCAACACGCCTCAACGCGTTGCTCTACGCAATTATTTCCTATTGATGTTTAAAGTCGTATTGGTGTTTGTTGTTGGCAAAGTTGTTGGCGTTTGTTGCACTGTGGGCTTTTAAGGTATATAAGTTGATATCTTGAAAATATGAACATAGACTGAGCTAAAGGCTATGACATAGACTAACCCGTAGACTAAAACATAGATGTACCCTAAAACATAGACTAAGACATGCGACATTGACAGAGATATCGGACATGGACCAAGTCACAGACAAACACATAGACTAAGACAGAGACTAAGAAATAGACTAAGACATAGATTAAGACATAGACTAAGACATAGACTAAGACATAGACTAAGACATAGACTAAGACATAGACTAAGACATAGACTAAGACATAGACTAAGATATAGAATAAAACATAGAATAAGACATAGACTAAGACATAGACTAAGACATAGACTAAGACATAGACTAAGACATAGACTAAGACATAGACTAAGACATAGACTAAGACATAGACTAAGACATAGACTAAGACATAGACTAAGACATAGAATAAGACATAGACTAAGACATAGACTAAGACATAGACTAAGACATAGACTAAGACATAGACTAAGACATAGACTAAGACATAGACTAAGACATAGACTAAGACATAGACTAAGACATAGACTAAGACATAGACTAAGACATAGACTAAGACATAGACTAAGACATAGACTAAGACATAGACTAAGACATAGACTAAGACATAGACTAAGACATAGACTAAGACATAGACTAAGACATAGACTAAGACATAGACTAAGACATAGACTAAGACATAGACTAAGACATAGACTAAGACATAGACTAAAACATAGACTAAGACACAGAATATGAATACGTAAATCTGTACCTTCAAACCACTGTACTTCGATGTCTCTGCTATTGTTGTGGTATTATTCTGTGTTAAATTTTATTATTGTTGTAGTTGGACAACAATTTCCATTTTCAAAAATTTTTAAATTTTTCACAAAAGGCAAAAAAAAAAACGAAATGAAAAACAGAAAAAATCTCATCTGTAAAAAAGTTTTTTGTTGTTGTTGCCTTAGTTTGATTGTGGGATTGTGCGTATCTGCTGATGTATAAGTATGCGTGTGTAATTGTACAAGTATTTTTAAGGGTTTGCCAAATGTTTGTTATTTTTTATTATTTTTGTTCTTGCTTTGCCACCCCTATTTCCCAATTTCCCTATTTTCCCAATACTAACAGAATGTGGCTTAAATCTGATATTTTTAATGCTTGAGAATTTTTTCTAACACATTCGGTGAATGTATTTGTAGGTCTTCTCTTTGTGTGCGTAAATGCATGTATATGTATGTGCGTGCATGTAATAAGAGATTTCTAATTCTAGTTTTCCATTAAATGTCTTTAATTGAAAATTAACTTTTTTGAAAATAACAACAAATTTTAAATTGATTTCTTTTGTAAAGGTAGAAAATTAAAGTATGTGAGGATTACATTAGTATTATTAAGCGTTTTGGTAATAACAGCCAATCAATTTTTTAGAAAAAAGAGATTGTATCTTTGGGAATTTTATTTCAATTCATGCAGACATACAATATCTAAAAGATATGTATAGATATTTCATAATATATTTTTAATATTACTTTATAATTCCTAATTAGCTTGTGTTTGTTCTAGAATTGGGTTAAGTTATGAAAAGTAGATTTAGGGTAGCTGCTACCTTATGTTAAGTTCTTAAATTTTTCTAAATCATTATAATCAATAACGGGCCTATTGTAGTTGCTTGCTTTCAAAATTATATTTTCTTTCAAATTTTGAAATATTTAAATACTTGATTTTTTATCTCTTATGATAATTTGAAATCGTTAATGAATTCGTATTTTGTTACAGAACATTTTACATAATGTAAGTGGCGTGAAATTTAAGTAGAGATGCATTAATTGCTATAAAAGCTTTTTTTATTTAGTAGTTTAATGTATGTAATTTGAGACAAAGTCTAAGTCTATGTCTTAGTCTATATCTTAGTCTATGTCTTGGTCTATGTCTTAGTCTATGTCTTAGTCTATGTCTTAGTCTATGTGTTAGTCTATATGTTAGTCTGTGTGTTAGTCTATGTGTTAGTCTATGTGTTAGTCTATGTCTTAGTCTATGTCCTAGTCTATGCCTTAGTCTATGTCTTAGTCTATGTCTTAGTCTATGTCTTAGTCTATGTCTTAGCCTATGTCTTAGTCTATGTCTTAGTCTATGTGTTAGTCTATGTGTTAGTCTATGTGTTAGTCTATGTCTTAGTCTATGTCTTAGTCTATGTCTTAGTCTATGTCTTAGTCTATGTCTTAGTCTATGTCTTAGTCTATGTCTTAGTCTATGTCTTAGTCTATGTCTTAGTCTATGTCTTAGTCTATGTCTTAGTCTATGTCTTAGTCTATGTCTTAGTCTATGTCTTAGTCTATGTCTTAGTCTATGTCTTAGTCTATGTCTTAGTCTATGTCTTAGTCTATGTCTTAGTCTATGTCTTAGTCTATGTCTTAGTCTATGTCTTAGTCTATGTCTTAGTCTATGTCTTAGTCTATGTCTTAGTCTATGTCTTAGTCTATGTCTTAGTCTATGTCTTAGTCTATGTCTTAGTCTATGTTAAAAAAACTTAAATTATAACGATTTGAAATGCTAATTTTATAATATTTACTGTTAATGCATCCTAAGAAAAATATTTAAAACCATTATAAAAATTTAAATGGAATACATAAATAAATAGATAAGTAGTAGTTCTTAAAGTAGTAGTAGTAAGATTTATAATGCAGAACCTCCCCTACTTCAGATGAAACTTGTATTGAATTAAACTACAGAATTTTGTTAGTCTATTCGTAAAGAAGTTTGGATACTTCATATATTTATTACATTTCTCCTTTCCTGCTTTCAATATATTTGTTTGTTTGAAGACCCATTAAAAGACCTTAATGAAGTACTTGAGTACATTTTTAGATTTTTTATAACATCTTTATAAGAATTTTTCCTTTCTGCTGCTGCTTACTTCATAATTTATACCTATTATATATTTGAAAGTGGGTGGTACAGAAGCCAGCAGCTTCAGCATCTAACAGGAGCATTCAGCCAGTCACTCACTCACTTACTCATTCATTCATTACCTTGGGGTCCTTTTATAATGTTTTGTACTTATTTCTTCTATTTTTTAGCTTTAACATAAATTTTTCTTGTGCCTGGGCTCTTAAGAAGTTATCATTACAGTGACTTAATTTCAAAAGTCAATTATGAGATGTAAATTTCTTTATACGTAATAAACATTTTTTATTTCTTTTTGTTTTTTAGTTAAACAACATAATTTTTCGTTTTCATTCACGCAACAGCCTTAGTATTTCGTATTAACATTAATGCAACATCTTAAATAAACACACGGAGGGGCAGATATTCAAAAACCCAGCAAAAAATATAAAAAAAACAGATTAACTGTCTTAATCTGTGTCATAGTTTTTATCTTAGCCTATGTCTAAGTCTATCACTTATTCAGTTAAATAGGAATTTTCTCAATGCTTTCCCTTACTAAAGAGCTTCCTGGGAAGCAATTTAGTTTGCTGGGTTTCTAGTCAAATAAAAAAATATAATTTCAATTTCTTTTTGTTTTCTGTTGCTTTTTAGAAGAAAATTAAAAGATGATGTTTGATAAGCTGTATAAAAAAAAAACAAAGACTTTGTGCATACTCCAACAGTCGTCTATTTGTCCGTCCTTCCACTCGTCAGTCTTTCCGTGTCTCTATAACATAACAACTGTGACTATAAATGATTTAAGTAGGTAAATATTTACAGAAAGCAAAAAAAAAATGAATAAAAAAACGAAGAAAGACAGAAAGAAAAGACGACATAAAAATTGTGCACTTGTTGTTTGATGTTTTTCATCATTTACCAGCGTTAAACCATTGAAAAGCGAGAGATAGGGGGGAGGGTTTTCCAACCCATCGTGTGACTTTTACATGAAGATATAAAATGCGCCGCTAATGCTTAAAGCCTTAGAGTTTTCAAAATGATTTCATTTGAAGATTAAAGTTTAAAGTATTTCATTATTTATTTAAATTGTAAATCGTTTAGGTGTAAGTATTTATGTAAAAAACATTATTCAAGACTTATAATGAAACCATTTAATAGCTGAGATAAGAAATGTCTATAAAAGATATTTAATATTTTGTTTACATATTTACATATATATGTACTTATTTGTTAATATATGAAGAGTAAATACATACTAAAATATCGAGTGTATGTACGAGTATTTGAAATGAATGAATAAATAAATACCTAAATTAATCCTAATTTCAATATTTGTGTATTTACGAGTATATTGCGTTGTTGGTTTTTGTTTAATGAAAATTATATTGCCTTTGAAGTTAAAGTTTAACCTTTAAATCAATTAAATAAAATTGTTAAACAAATGTTTTATAACAAAAGTGAAAGCAATTTGTTACAAAAAAGTTAGTAAGACGAGAACCGACAAATACTAAGACAAAGTCTAAAACATAGACTAAGACATAAACTAAGACATATACCAAGACATAGACTAAGACACAGACAGAGACTAAGATATAGACTAAGACATAGACATAGACTAAGACATAGACTAAGACATAGACTAAGACATAGACTAAGACATAGACTAAGACATAGACTAAGACATAGACTAAGACATAGACTAAGACATAGACTAAGACATAGACTAAGACATAGACTAAGACATAGACTAAGACATAGACTAAGACATAGACTAAGACATAGACTAAGACATAGACTAAGACATAGACTAAGACATAGACTAAGACATAGACTAAGACATAGACTAAGACATAGACTAAGACATAGACTAAGACATAGACTAAGACATAGACTAAGACATAGACTAAGACATAGACTAAGACATAGACTAAGACATAGACTAAGACATAGACTAAGACATAGACTAAGACATAGACTAAGACATAGACTAAGACATAGACTAAGACATAGACTAAGACATAGACTAAGACATAGACTAAGACATAGACTAAGACATAGACTAAGACATAGACTAAGACATAGACTAAGACATAGACTAAGACATAGACTAAGACATAGACTAAGACATAGACTAAGACATAGACTAAGACATAGACTAAGACATAGACTAAGACATAGACTAAGACATAGACTAAGACATAGACTAAGACATAGACTAAGACATAGACTAAGACATAGACTAAGACATAGACTAAGACATAGACTAAGACATAGACTAAGACATAGACTAAGACATAGACTAAGACATAGACTAAGACATAGACTAAGACATAGACTAAGACATAGACTAAGACATAGACTAAGACATAGACTAAGACATAGACTAAGACATAGACTAAGACATAGACTAAGACATAGACTAAGACATAGACTAAGACATAGACTAAGACATAGACTAAGACATAGACTAAGACATAGACTAAGACATAGACTAAGACATAGACTAAGACATAGACTAAGACATAGACTAAGACATAGACTAAGACATAGACTAAGACATAGACTAAGACATAGACTAAGACATAGACTAAGACATAGACTAAGACATAGACTAAGACATAGACTAAGACATAGACTAAGACATAGACTAAGACATAGACTAAGACATAGACTAAGACATAGACTAAGACATAGACTAAGACATAGACTAAGACATAGACTAAGACATAGACTAAGACATAGACTAAGACATAGACTAAGACATAGACTAAGACATAGACTAAGACATAGACTAAGACATAGACTAAGACATAGACTAAGACATAGACTAAGACATAGACTAAGACATAGACTAAGACATAGACTAAGACATAGACTAAGACATAGACTAAGACATAGACTAAGACATAGACTAAGACATAGACTAAGACATAGACTAAGACATAGACTAAGACATAGACTAAGACATAGACTAAGACATAGACTAAGACATAGACTAAGACATAGACTAAGACATAGACTAAGACATAGACTAAGACATAGACTAAGACATAGACTAAGACATAGACTAAGACATAGACTAAGACATAGACTAAGACATAGACTAAGACATAGACTAAGACATAGACTAAGACATAGACTAAGACATAGACTAAGACATAGACTAAGACATAGACTAAGACATAGACTAAGACATAGACTAAGACATAGACTAAGACATAGACTAAGACATAGACTAAGACATAGACTAAGACATAGACTAAGACATAGACTAAGACATAGACTAAGACATAGACTAAGACATAGACTAAGACATAGACTAAGACATAGACTAAGACATAGACTAAGACATAGACTAAGACATAGACTAAGACATAGACTAAGACATAGACTAAGACATAGACTAAGACATAGACTAAGACATAGACTAAGACATAGACTAAGACATAGACTAAGACATAGACTAAGACATAGACTAAAACATAGACTAAGATACAGACTAAGACATAGACTAAGACTTAGACCAAGACATAGACTAAGATACAGACTAAGACATAGACTATGACATAGACCAAGACATAGACTAAGACATACATAGACTGAGACATAGACTAAGACATAGGCTAAGACATACATAGAGTTAGACATAGACTAAAACATAGCCTAAGACATAGACCAAGACATAGATTAAGACGTAGACTATGACGTAGACTAAGACATAGACTAAGATACAGACTAAGACATAGACTAAGACATAGACTAAAACATAGACTAAAACAAAGACTAAAACATAGACTAAGACATAGACTAAGACATAGACTAAGACATAGACTAAGACATAGACTAAGACATAGACTAAGACATAGACTAAGACATAGACTAAGACATAGACTAAGACATAGACTAAGACATAGACTAAGACATAGACTAAGACATAGACTAAGACATAGACTAAGACATAGACTAAGACATAGACTAAGACATAGACTAAGACATAGACTAAGACATAGACTAAGACATAGACTAAGACATAGACTAAGACATAGACTAAGACATAGACTAAGACATAGACTAAGACATAGACTAAGACATAGACTAAGACATAGACTAAGACATAGACTAAGACATAGACTAAGACATAGACTAAGACATAGACTAAGACATAGACTAAGACATAGACTAAGACATAGACTAAGACATAGACTAAGACATAGACTAAGACATAGACTAAGACATAGACTAAGACATAGACTAATACATAGACTAAGACATAGACTAAGACATAGACTAAGACATAGACTAAGACATAGACTAAGACATAGACTAAGACATAGACTAAGACATAGACTAAGACATAGACTAAGACATAGACTAAGACATAGACTAAGACATAGACTAAGACATAGACTAAGACATAGACTAAGACATAGACTAAGACATAGACTAAGACATAGACTAAGACATAGACTAAGACATAGACTAAGACATAGACTAAGACATAGACTAAGACATAGACTAAGACATAGACTAAGACATAGACTAAGACATAGACTAAGACATAGACTAAGACATAGACTAAGACATAGACTAAGACATAGACTAAGACATAGACTAAGACATAGACTAAGACGTAGACTAAGACATAGACTAAGACATAGACTAAGACATAGACTAAGACATAGACTAAGACATAGACTAAGACATAGACTAAGACATAGACTAAGACATAGACTAAGACATAGACTAAGACATAGACTAAGACATAGACTAAGACATAGACTAAGACATAGACTAAGACATAGACTAAGACATAGACTAAGACATAGACTAAGACATAGACTAAGACATAGACTAAGACATAGACTAAGACATAGACTAAGACATAGACTAAGACATAGACTAAGACATAGACTAAGACATAGACTAAGACATAGACTAAGACATAGACTAAGACATAGACTAAGACATAGACTAAGACATAGACTAAGACATAGACTAAGACATAGACTAAGACATAGACTAAGACATAGACTAAGACATAGACTAAGACATAGACTAAGACATAGACTAAGACATAGACTAAGACATAGACTAAGACATAGACTAAGACATAGACTAAGACATAGACTAAGACATAGACTAAGACATAGACTAAGACATAGACTAAGACATAGACTAAGACATAGACTAAGACATAGACTAAGACATAGACTAAGACATAGACTAAGACATAGACTAAGACATAGACTAAGACATAGACTAAGACATAGACTAAGACATAGACTAAGACATAGACTAAGACATAGACTAAGACATAGACTAAGACATAGACTAAGACATAGACTAAGACATAGACTAAGACATAGACTAAGACATAGACTAAGACATAGACTAAAACATAGACTAAGATACAGACTAAGACATAGACTAAGACTTAGACCAAGACATAGACTAAGATACAGACTAAGACATAGACTATGACATAGACCAAGACATAGACTAAGACATACATAGACTGAGACATAGACTAAGACATAGGCTAAGACATACATAGAGTTAGACATAGACTAAAACATAGCCTAAGACATAGACCAAGACATAGATTAAGACGTAGACTATGACGTAGACTAAGACATAGACTAAGATACAGACTAAGACATAGACTAAGACATAGACTAAAACATAGACTAAAACAAAGACTAAAACATAGACTAAGACATAGACTAAGACATAGACTAAGACATAGACTAAGACATAGACTAAGACATAGACTAAGACATAGACTAAGACATAGACTAAGACATAGACTAAGACATAGACTAAGACATAGACTAAGACATAGACTAAGACATAGACTAAGACATAGACTAAGACATAGACTAAGACATAGACTAAGACATAGACTAAGACATAGACTAAGACATAGACTAAGACATAGACTAAGACATAGACTAAGACATAGACTAAGACATAGACTAAGACATAGACTAAGACATAGACTAAGACATAGACTAAGACATAGACTAAGACATAGACTAAGACATAGACTAAGACATAGACTAAGACATAGACTAAGACATAGACTAAGACATAGACTAAGACATAGACTAAGACATAGACTAAGACATAGACTAAGACATAGACTAAGACATAGACTAAGACATAGACTAAGACATAGACTAATACATAGACTAAGACATAGACTAAGACATAGACTAAGACATAGACTAAGACATAGACTAAGACATAGACTAAGACATAGACTAAGACATAGACTAAGACATAGACTAAGACATAGACTAAGACATAGACTAAGACATAGACTAAGACATAGACTAAGACATAGACTAAGACATAGACTAAGACATAGACTAAGACATAGACTAAGACATAGACTAAGACATAGACTAAGACATAGACTAAGACATAGACTAAGACATAGACTAAGACATAGACTAAGACATAGACTAAGACATAGACTAAGACATAGACTAAGACATAGACTAAGACATAGACTAAGACATAGACTAAGACATAGACTAAGTCATAGACTAAGACATAGACTAAGACATAGACTAAGACATAGACTAAGACATAGACTAAGACATAGACTAAGACATAGACTAAGACATAGACTAAGACATAGACTAAGACATAGACTAAGACATAGACTAAGACATAGACTAAGACATAGACTAAGACATAGACTAAGGCATAGACTAAGACATAGACTAAGATATAGACTAAGACATAGACTAAGACATAGATTAAGACATAGACTAAGACATAGACTAAGACATAGACTAAGACATAGATTAAGACATAGACTAAGACATAGACTAAGACATAGACTAAGACATAGACTAAGACATAGACTAAGACATAGACTAAGACATAGACTAAGACATAGACTAAGACATAGACTAAGACATAGACTAAGACATAGACTAAGACATAGACTAAGACATAGACTAAGACATAGACTAAGACATAGACTAAGACATAGACAAAGAAAGAATAACTATTGGATGACCTTTATGTAAATTTGGAAGCAGGGCTGAAGTAAGAAAGAGCTCAATTATTGAGTTTTAGTTACACAGATTCATTTAGAAAATATTCCTTCCCAAATTGATGCAAATACACATAAGTTTGTAGCTGTAAGGGACCGAAATCTCCATTCCGGGACGACAATTGTCTGGCAACTGAAGGAAATAATGGTTCGATTTTGACTTTTTAAGTTATAAACAGCGAAATATGCCCTTACTTACATGAGTTTTTTACGGAATTTGAAATAAAAACAATAGCTTTGAATTTTAAAGTAGTATAATTCGTATTTGTTCTGTTTTGGAACTCAGATATAATGCGTAGTTTTTGATTTATCCGAAAATAAGGAATACTTTTCCTGAAGATGATGGCCTAACCAGTTATCGAAAAGTACTTTGAGGTATAGTTGTCGCCACCAACATATTTCAATTTTATCAATAAATTCCTTATTACAATTATGAATAATTGTATTTAATTAGGATCCTATCAAATTTTTAAGCAAACTTTTTGAAACACCCAATATATAATTAAAATTTGTTGAGCAAAAGAAGTATTATGTGTATCTAAATATAAACCGAACTTTTTATTTCTTTCAGCTCATTACGTTTTGATCAATTTACCTACTTACAAAATTTACCTAATTTCTTCCTTCACAATTAAAATCTTCTTTTCTCGGGAATTTATTCACTCATTTACAAACCAAATTCGACTACTTTTGATTCGGAGCTAATTTGCTAAATTCCCCACAGGCAAATTCTGCTTAATTTCCCCAAAGATATTTAGGGAAAAAGTTTAAGTCTATTTATTTCTTGTTGTTGTTTTTGTTATTCCAGAAATAGCTAAAGAAAATTCCAAGAAAATTCTCGCAAAAAATGAAGTTATAAGAAATTAAATCGAAAATTAGACTAAAAGTAAAAGTTGTATACAAAATGATTTGAATATAAAGTAAAATTTGAAAATTTATTATTTGATCATTATTATCATAAACATTTAATTACTTGTGTAATGAAGATTTTTAACGCCATCATTGTAATGAATGAGTGAATGAATGAAACATTTTCCTCAAATCATTTTTGCTCCGGCTTCTTTTCTATTTGTTTATTTAAATATTTTTAATAGTCAAAAGAACCAGCAGCATTTCAAATAATTATTTAAGTTCATCATCAAAAACAACAAAATAATAATAACAACAATTATCATTGATTTAAATTTTAATTATTTGCTTTTGTTGAAATTTGTGTTGTTGTTGTTGTTGTTAAGCCAAATACTGTTGCTTTCGTTTAAGTTTTATTAAGCGAGAAAAACACAAAACTTTGAAAATTCTAGGAAAAAAAATTTTATTCGAAATCATTCTGTGAAAATCTAAAATTCCTTCAAAATTTTCTAAAAGGGAAAATGTATAACGAAAAGGCCTTTTGGCTATTTAAAGTGAATTTAAGACAAGACGTACAAGAAGGTATGCCAAGGAAGCAAGAATATAATGTCTACTAAAGTACGTCTTATTAATGATATGAGGTTTTGTATGGATATATGAAATTTTCTTAAGAGAAAATTTGATATTTCAAGGCCCTTTAGCTAATTATAGAGAATTTAAGACAAAAAATACTAGAAGGACTGCCAAAGAAGGACAAATGAAATGTCTACTTGAGAATGATTTACGAAAGACTTAAAGCTTTGTGTAAAAATGTGAAATTTTCTAAAGAGATTATGTGGAATTTAATTCCCTCTGGCTTAAATAAACAATTTAAGACAACACTTAATAGAAGGACTGTCAAAAAAGGACAAATGAAATGTCTAGTGAAGAATGCCTTATGGAAGATCTGAAATTTTGTGTGAAAATATGAAATTTTCTTAATAGAAAATTTAATATATTTAGGCCCTCTGACTTATTATAGAGAATTTAAGGCAAGACTTAGTAGATGGACTGCCAATGAAGGACAATATCTACTGAAGAATGCCTTATGAACCCCTTAATTTTTGTGTGAAAATGTGTAATTTTCTAAAGAGAAAATTTAGGATTTCAAGGCCCTATGGCTAAATATAGAGAATTTAAGACAAGAAATACTAGAAGGACTGCCAAAGAAGGACAAATGGAATGTCCATTGAAGAATACCTTATTTATTTGAAGCTTTGAGTAAAAATGTGAAATTTTCTTAAGAGATTATGTGGAATTTCAATTCCTTCAGGCTAACTATAAAGAATTTAAGAAAAGACATACTAGATGGACTGCCAAAGAAGGACAAATTATTTAGGCCCTCTGGCTAATTATAGGGAATTTGAGACAAGACTTACTAGAAAGACTGGTAAAGAGGACAAATGGAATGTCTACTGAAGAATGATGTATGCAAGATTTGAAGATTTGTGTAAAAATGTGAAATTTTCTAAAGAAAAGAGGTGATATTTCAAGGCATTCCGGCTAATTATAGAGAATTCAAGACAAGACTTACTAGAATGACTGCCAAAGAAGAACAAATATAATATCTACTGTATAATGTCTTATGAAAGATCTGAAGTTTTGTGTGAAAATATGAAATTTACTTAAGAGAAAATTTTATATTTCAAGGCCCTCTGGCCAATTATATTAAATTTAAGACAAGACTTACAAAAAGCACTGCCAATTAAGAACAAATATAATGTCTACTGCAGAATGACTTATGAAAGGTCTGAAGTTTTGTATGAAAATATGAAATTTTCTTAAGAGAAAATGTAATATTACAAGGCCCTCTGGCTAATTATAGAGAATTTAAGACAAGACATACTAAAAGGTCTATCAAAGAATGATAAAAGTAATGCCTACTGATGAATCCCTTATGGATTCATCAGTAGGCAAACTGAATTTCAAGGCCCTCTGGCTAATTATAGGGAATTTAAGCCAAGACATTAGGGTGCACTTTTTTTACAAACGTGCGAAATTGAACTGTAACTCCCTGCAGAAATGTTCTATTTACTTAATCGAAAATTTCATAAGCGGAACATCTGCCTTATCTGCCCGCAAATTATTAAACTATTTTGTATAGAAAGAATGGGAGTATCTTCGGTTTTGCCTAAGTTTTAACCACTAAAAATTAATTTATTTAAAAAAATTAATGAAGTATAAAGGAGAACTAAAAAAGTTTCATTTTAAGTCATCAAAATTAAAAATCAGTGAAGTAGTTTCAGAGTTATAACACTTTTTTAAAGACACGCCTAAGGATATGCAACAAAAAAATTTGCATTAGGATTAATAAGTTTCAAAGTTAGACATGATTTACAATTCTATGACCTTTTAGTACGTAATAGTTGAGTTTTGTTTAAATATAATCAAATTTACTATTTTTTTTTTATAAAAGAAAATTATATTTTTTCTCAGGCCGGTTTCAAAACTCATTTTTTATTTTTTTGAAAATTTTGTTCAACAAATATTACGAATAATAAATTTTCTTTAAATATTACGAATAATAAATTTTCTTTTAAAACAAACATTTAGGAGAATAAAGCCCAACAAAATGAAGTCGATATCTTTAACCTTCGTGCGTTCGTGCGATTTGAAATCGAAAAATTTCGCAAAAATATGAATTTTTTGTAATAATTTGAGTATTGTGCCAATGTTCAACATTAATAAAAATAATAGTAAATATTTTTCGTCGGACTATATAAAATGTACATGGTATTGCTTTTAATATTGGAAAAGTTTTACCTTTCTTTCCCGGGGTCAAAGGTCATAATATGGAGTTTTTTATTTACTATAGGAAAATGGCGGAATATTAAGAATTTATTACCAAATTTTGTACAAAAAGCAAATACATACTTAATTCCAACGACGTTCCAATTGGAACAAGGCGTACTTCTCTCAGACAATGAGCTGCATCCGATTCAATTTTTAGACTCATTGAAAGGGACCTACGTTTTAACTCAGGCTCCGAAAGGCAAATGCATTAGTTAGATAAATTTCACATAACCTAATACTTAATAACCAGTGGCTAGTTGAGTTATGAGGTGAACCGCTTTTATTGAAAATTTATTTTTTTAAGTGGGTCTGGCCCGGAATGGAACTTGGGACC
Source organism: Stomorhina lunata (assembly GCA_933228675.1). NCBI lineage: Eukaryota > Metazoa > Arthropoda > Insecta > Diptera > Rhiniidae > Stomorhina > Stomorhina lunata. The sequence continues at coordinate 114,058,921 of OW121740.1, read as the reverse complement.
TCTGATATGCTTGGCGGATGACTAACCTGCTAAACCACGGCGATTCTGCTATCTGTAGATCATCAAAAATGTTGCTTGTAAGAATCATGTTGATTAAACGTCCATGAATTTTAATATTTTATATTGTTAAGGCTTTAAAACTAAGAGCCTTTTACCATTAACTTCGGGGTATGTATATAAGCTGAGGGGTATCAGTATTTCTGTGTAAATCTGTAATTAAAATTTTACTAGTTGTTTTTGATTCCTTGGAAATACATACATTTTCCCCAGCTAAAATAGCAATAATACAGATAGAACAACACAACAAAATCTAACTAAACATCTTAGAAATTCTCATACAATTTCCTTCTGCTGGAAAATTGTTTAGCATGCTCGCAAACTAAATTGGCAAAGAAGATTTTTTTTTTCAAATGGAAAAAATTATCTCAAAATTAAAATCAAGCCAAGGAAAAGTTATGAGATTTTCAAGAGGGATAAATGAGAAGTGAAGGGCTTAGGAATCAAAACTTAAAGAAGAAATAATATTAGGAATAAACGACAGATTTGATTTTAAGAATATGTATGTGTATTATAATTCTAGAGCGAAAATACACAGACAAAATTTTTAGTTGTGTGAAACAATTTTTTTATTCAACGAGTAAAAAACTTGGTTGCTACAACAAATTATTGATAAAATTGAGTCAAGTTTTTGATTAAATTGACTTAAGTTTTTAATACAAACGATTTGTACAAACTACATAATTCAGGTTTCAAAATTAACAAAAACTTTGGTTGTACCAATCAAATTTCGATCAATATAACTTTCGAATTGTTTCATACAACAAAAATAATATTAACTAAAGAACTATTTAAATAATACCTTTAAACTTAGAATCAAAACATCCGACTTCAGAAAAATGTTTTTAGTCTAAATCTAATTTAGTTACCCTAAACAAGAAAATATATTAAAGCAACCAAAAAAATTGTTTATTAACCAAATTTAACATTTTTACTAGGATTTTTTCTGTATACTCTTCCTAATTTAAATCACTTTTAAGTATTTCATGTTAAGTGTTTTTGGTTTTGTAAAATTAAATTTTGACTATGTCATTTCTGTCATTAATCGGTTTTTGGGTAATCTCAAGTAGTTTTGTTGATTTATTAACAGTAGCCAGTCAAAGGCTACTTGAGTATTTTTTCTATGGTTGAATTGAAACCAAAACAAATTGAGGAATATGACGAAGTACATGAGTATTTAGATCATTCAAAATATTCATGGCATAATTGTGTCAGCATTGAAGCATTTCAAGATGTTCTCAAAAGGGCCAGCAAAGCACTTTCGTTTATGATTTAATCCAATGAAACGAATTGAGATAAGAATTATTAACAAAAGGGACTTTTGGGTTATTAAAAAGAAATTTTTTTGAATTTAACAAGAGAAAATGTAGGGTATTTAAAAATGTTTGATATGAAAAAATTGAAAAATTATATGTTATTCTTAAAAAAAATGTAATCCTCTATGGAGGGTTTTATTAAAATTTCTGTAGAAAAATTTAAATATCGTTAAGTTTTTTATCAAAAAATGTAAACATCGTAAAATTTTCTATGGAAAAATTTTAATATCGTAAATTTTTTTATAAAAAAATTTTAATATCATAAAATTTTCTATAGAACAATTTTAATATCGTAAAATTTTCTATTGAAAAATTTTAGTATCTTAACATTTTCTAAAGAAAAATAATAATATCGTAAAATTTTCTATAGAAAAATTTTATTAATATTGAAATTTTCTATAAAAAAAATTCTAAAATTTTAATATCGTAAAATTTTCTATATAAATATTTGTATATCGTAAACTTTTCTATAAAAAAAAATTAAAATACCGTTAAATTTTCTATAGAAAAATTAAAATATCGTAAACTTTTCCCTCGAAAAATTAAAATATCGTTAACTTTTCTGTTGAAAAATTAAAATATCGTAAAATTTTCTATAGAAAAATTTTAGTATCGTAAAATTTTCTATAAAAAATTTTAATATAAAATTTTCTAAAAAAAAAATTTAATATTGTAAAATTTAGTATAGAAAAATATTAATATCGTAAAATTTTCTATAAAAAATTTTAATATTGTAAAATTTTCTATAGAAAAATTTTAATATCGTAAAATTTTTTACAGAAAAATTTTAATATCGTAAAATTTTTTATAGAAAAATATTAGTATCTTAACATTTTCTAAAGAAAAATAATAATATCGTAAAATTTTCTATAGACAAATTTTAATAATATTGAAATTTTCTATAAAATATTTCTAAAATTTAAATGTCGTAAAATTTTCTATATGAAAATTTGAAAATCGTAAACTTTTCTAAACAAAAATTTAAATACCGTAAAATTTTTTATCGAAAAATTTAAATATCGTAAACTTTTCTATCGAAAAATTAAAATATCGCAAACTTTTCTGTTGAAAAATTAAAATATCGTAAAATTTTCTATAGAAAAATTTTAGTATCGTAAAATTTTCTATGGAAAAATTTTAATGTTGTAAAATTTTCTATAAAAAAAATTTAATATTGTAAATTTTTGAAAAATTTTAATATCGTAATATTTTCTATAGAAAAATTTTAATATTGTAAAATTTTTTATAGAAAAATTTTAATATCGTAAAATTTTCTATAGAAAAATTTAGGATCTTAAAATTTTCTAAAGGAAATTAATAATATCGTAAAATTTTCTATAGAAAAATTGGTATATCGTAAACTTTTCTATCCAAAAATTTTCTATCGAAAAATTTAAATATCGTAAACTTTTCTATCGATAAATTAAAATATCGCATACTTTTCTGTTGAAAAATTAAAATATCGTAAAATTTTCTGTAGAAAAATCTTAGTATCGTAAAATTTTCTATAGAAATATTAATATTAATATTGTAAAATTGTTTATAGAAAAATTTTAATATCGTAATATTTTCTATAGAAAAATTTTAATATTGTAAAATTTTTTATAGAAACATTTTAATATCGTAAAATTTTCTATAGAAATATTAATATTAATATTGTAAAATTGTTTATAGAAAAATTTTAATATCGTAATATTTTCTATAGAAAAATTTTAATATTGTAAAATTTTTTATAGAAACATTTTAATATCGTAAAATTTTCTATAGAAAATTTTAAAAATTTTAATATCGTAAAATTTTCTATAGAAAAATTTTAGTATCTTATAATTTTCTAAAGAAATTAAAATATCGTAAAATTTTCTATAGAAAAATTTTAATAATATTGAAATTTTCTAAAATTTGAATATCTTAAATTTTCTATATAAAAATTGGTGTATCATAAACTTTTCTATCTAAAAATTTAAATATCGTAAAATTTTCTACCGAAAAATTAAAATATCGTAAACTTTTCTATCGAAAAATTAAAATATCGTTAATTTTTCTGTTGAAAAATTAAAACATCGAAAAAATTTCTATATAAAAATTTTAGTATCGTAAAATTTTTTAATATCAAAAAATTCTCTGCAAAAAATGTTAATATCCTAAAATTTTCTACATAAAAACTTATATATCGTAAATTTTTCTACCGAAAATTTAAATAACGTATACTTTTCTATCGAAAAATTAAAATATTCTATAGAAAAATTTTAATATTGTAAAATTTTCCATAAAAAAATTTTAATATAGTAAAATTTTCTATAGAAAAATTTTAATTTCGTAAAATTTTTTATAGGAAAATTTTCTATAGAAAAGTTTTAATATCGTATAAGTTTCTATAGAAAAATTTTATTATCGTAAAATTTTCTATAGAAAAATTTTAATGTCATTAAATTTTCTATAGAAAAATTTTTAAATCGTAAAATTTTCTATAGAAAATTTTAATATCGTAAAATTTCCTATGGAATAATTTTAATATCGTCAAATTTTTCATAGAAAAATTTTCTATATAAACATTTTCAGTAAAAAAATTTTACGGTGTTAATTTTTTTGTGGAAAGATTGTAATTTCTTAAAATTTTTACATCGAAAAATTTTCTAAAATAAAATTTTGATATCGTAAAATTTTCTATAGAAACATTTTTATATCATAAAATTTTTTATACAAAAATTTTAATATATGACACTAAAATTTTCTATAGAAAAATTTTAATATCGTAAAATTTCTCGTATAAAAATTTTTATAATATAAAAATTTTCTATAGAAAAATTTTTACGTTGTAATTTTTTTTTTTTTTGTGGAAATTTCTTAAAATTTTGGAAAAAAAATTTTACATCGAAAATTTTTCTAAAATAAAATTTTGATCTCGTAAAATATTCTATAGAAACATTTTTATATCATAAAATTTTTTATACAAAAATTTTAATATGTTTAATTTTTTTAATATGTTTAATTTTTATATAAAAAATTTTCTATTAAAAATTTTCTAAAGAAAACTTTTAATATCGTAAAATTTTTTTAAGAAAAATTTTAATATCGTAAAATTTTCAAAGAAAATGTTTAATGTCGTTAAATTTTAATAATATTAAAATTTTTTAACGAAAAATTTTAATAATATCAAAATTATATTAAAATTCGAAAAATTTTCTTTTTAAAAATTTGAATATTGTAAAAAAATTTACGAGATGAGATTTTTTCTTAAGACAATTTTAGGTTACAGAAATTTTTTTACAAACAAATATTCTTACATATTTTTTAAATAAATTTAATTTAAACTTTTAGTTGGTCGTATTGATTAAACTGTGTGAAAAAGTGAAAACGAACGAATATTTGTTCGTTCATTATATGGAGTAGAAAAAGTGTTATAAAAGGAAAAGTGAAAATTTTTACAGATTTAATTTTTGCCTGATATCGCTTGCACTTTTTTATTTTGGCTTTTGTTGTTGTTCTGTATTCCAACAACATTTAATGGTATGACATGAATGTAATAAATGACAGACAACAATCTGTGTCAAAAAATCTGTGTTTTCCTCTTACACATACCCACGCCGGTTTAACCCTATCATGACCATAGATAACGCTTGTAGATAAATTACTTCTAGATTCTTAATTTTGTTTAAAAGTTGTTTTTGGTACAGTCTTTTGCAAAAAGTTGTCTTAACTGGAATATGCAGGACTTAGAATTTTATATTGATTCATATTAATTTGTGTTGGTACTGAAGGGGTTAACGTTTTGATTTTGCTTTAATTTTCTAGATTTTTTTTTCATTATTTTTGCACAATATTTTTTTTTTTTTCAAAGCATCACACAATTTTCCAAAAAGTAGATTACAAACACACGAGTACAAATATTTTAGGTAAAATAAGCGAAAAAAGTAGCATAATCAGAAAACTCGTTGCAGCATCTTCATTCATTTACATTAACAACGTTGACGAAGCATTGGCTTTTGGATTTTATAGAACACTCTGGCAAGGCAGGAAAGACAAGAGTCGGCGGCAAGTCAGCTTCTGAACTAAAATTTTAATAATTCTGAGGTGGATGGATGAATAAATGGTTGGAGTGGTAGAAGCAGTAGAATATCGTAGGGAATATATGAATAAATGTGGGTTACAATAAACGACATTAAGACATACAACGACGCACGGCAATGAAGAACATGTAAAACAATAAGACAATTATTTAAAATAATTTTTTGTCAAGTGTTATTAAAACAAGTGAAGGAAGGTTTTCTGTTTTTTTTCATCTCTTTCTACTTTTACAATTTTTTATCTTCAGTTTTTTTTTTAATTTTTCTACAGAGGACAATTAAATCACAGCTGGATTTTATTTATTTTGAAGAGGTTGGAAAAAGAATCTGTAGAATCTGTGAACAAAATGTAAGAGATTTTATTTTAAAAGTAGAAATGTGAACGATGTACCCGATACTCAAGTTTGAGTTTACAACAATTTTGTGACACAAAATTAAATGTGAATAATTTAAATGTAAATTAAGTAAATTATTAAGAATATTATAATAAACAATATATATTTATTAAGGAGCAAAAAATGAAAAAAAAAATAAAATTTTTATGCTAAAATTATTTTAATGAATAAATGATAAAAGTTTGTAATTTGAGAGAAATTTTAATTTTGTAAATGTCAAAAGGTGTGAAGGTGTTGAGTTAAGGAGGATGAATTTAGGCCGGTAGTCAAGGTTAAGCTTAGGGGAAATTTTGGAAACTAAAATTGCATGATATCAAATTTTTTTTGGTAAGACATATTTGCAATACTAAAATTTTATAATATAGAAAAAGTTTGTATGGTAAATTTTACGATATAGAACAAATTTTCTATAGAAAATTTTAGAATATAGTAAAGATTTTCAATAGAAAAATTTTGGATATAAAAAAAATCTATAGAAAATCTTAGGATATTGAAAAATTTTTTATAAAAAATTTTCGAACATAGAAAAAATTTTTTATAGAAAATTTTAGGATATAAGAAAAATTTTATATTGAAAATTTTTGGACGCGAAAACAATTATAGAAACGAAGAATTTTCTGTAGAATAAATTTTCTATGGAAAATTTCGGGATATAAAAAAAATTTTCTACAGAAAATTTTAGAATTTAGAAAAAAAGTTCTATAGAAAATTTTAAAATACAGAAAAAAATTTCTTAGAATGTTTCAGAAAATAGAAAAAATTTTCTATCGAAAACTTTAGGATATAGAAAATTTTAAAAAATTTTGGGATGTAGAAAAAATGTTCTATAGAAAAAATTTAATATTTTTGGATATAGAAAAAAATTTCTATAGAAAATTTTAGTTTTTAGATAAAAATGCCTATCGAAAATTTTATGATATAGAAAAAAATTTCTATAGATAGTTTTAGGATATAGATAAAAAAGATTTTATAGAAAATTTTAGGGTATAGAAAAAATTTCTATAGAAAATTTAGGGATACAGAAACAATTTTTTAAAGAAAATTGCAGCATATAGAAAAAAAATCTATTGAAAAAATTTTCTATAGAAAAAACTTTCTCTGGAAAACTAGAATACGAAAAATTATCTATAGATAGTTTTAAGGATGTAGAAACAATTTTCTATAGAAAATTTTATGATAAAAAAAAAATTTAATAGAAAATTTGATGATATAGAAAAATTGATGACATAGAAACAATTTTCTATTAAAAATTTGATAATATAGAAAAAGTTTTGTGTAGAAAATTTGATGATATGTTTCTATATCATCAAATTTTCTACAAATTTTCTATAGAAAACTTAATGACATAGAACAAATTTTCTATAGAAAATTTGATGATATAGAAAAAAAATTCTATAGAAAATTTTATGATGTAGAAGAAATTTTCTATAGAAAATTTTATGATATAGAAAAAATTTTCCGTAGAAAATTTAAGATATAGAAAAAATGTTCTATAGAAAATTTTATGATATAGAAAAAAATTCTATAGAAAATTTTATAACATAGAAAAGATTTTCTTTTTTATGATACAAAAAAAAATTGTAAAGAAAATTTCATTCAATAGAAAAAATTTTCTATAGAAACATTTAGGATATAGAAAAAATTTTCTATAGAAAATTTGATGATATAGAAAAACTTTTCTATAGAAAATTTTATTATATAGAAACAATTTTCTATAGAAAATTTAAAGATATAGGAAACATTTTCTATGGAAAATTTTATGATATAGAAAAAATTTTCTATAGACAATTTTATGACATAGAAAAAATTTTCTATAGAAAATTATAGGGTATAGAAAAAATTTTCTATAGAAAATTTTATGATATAGAAAAAATTTTCTATCGAAAATTTTAGGATATAGAAAAAATTTTCTATTCAAAAATTTAGGATATAAAAAAAATTTTCTATAGAAAATTTAACGATATAGAACAAATTTTCTATAGAAAATTTGAGGATATAGAAAAAATTTTCTATAGAAAATTTGCTGATATTGAAAAAAATTTCTATAGAAAATTTTATATTATACAAGAAATTTTCTATAATAATATAAGAACAAAATTTCTATAACAAATTTTAGGATATAGAAAAAATTTTCTATAGAAAATTTTAGGATATAGAAAAAATTTTCTATAGAAAATTTTATGATGTAGAAAAAATTTTCTATAGAAAATTTTAGGATATAGAAAAAATTTTCTATAGAAAATTTTATGATAAAGGAAAAATTTTCTATAGAAAATTTTATGGTGTAGAAAAAATTTTCTATAGAAAATTTTATGATATAGAAAAAATTTTCTATAGAAAGTTTGATGATATAGAAAAAATTTTCTGTGGAAAATTTGAGGATATAGGAAAAATTTTCTATAGAAAATTTTTTGATATAAAAAAAATTTTCTATAGAAAATTTTTTAATATAGAAAAAATTTTCTATAGAAAATTTGTTGATATAGAAAAAATTTTCTATAGAAAATTTAGGATAAAGAAAAAAATTTCTATAGAAGATTTGATAGAACATTTTGAGATAAGAAAAAACTTTGTGTAGAAAATTTTAGGACATAGAAAAAATTTTGTTTACAAAATTTATTATACAAATTTTTAAGACATAGAAAAAATTGTCTTCTTTACGGAATAAAAGTTATTAGAACTTAAAAGTGCTTTTGTTATGAAAATTTTAAGTTTTAAATTTTGAAAGACTCATACAAATCGAATATTAAATTTTTTTTTATAAGAAAAAAATAATAATTTTTGAAAAGACAAAGTCATTAATTTTGTCATATCTTTGGAGCTAGTGGTTCGATTGTGTTAAAGGTTAAGAACAAAGAAACCAATTATATTGTCTTTAAGTCAGTTTAAAGATTTTTGTATGTGCCCAACGGTTTCAGAGTTATTTGCACTTCAAATTAAAAAAAATAATTTTTTTATAAAAAAAATTTTATTTTTTTAAAATTCAAAACAAATCGAAATTGGCAAAAAAAATCTTTTGTCTTAAATGATCTTAACACTGTGAATTCGTCATGGGGTCTCATGGAGCTAGGATCGAATCTGGACCGATTTTATGGAAACTCTGCAATTTGATTATAGTTTATCTAAAACATAAAATATTCATTGTCTATAAATTTAGAATTACGACGCTTTTAGGTGGTTCTTGTCGGAAGGTTTTGTATGGGAGGTATGGCCAATTATGGACCGACTTAAACACATTTTCTAGCAGTGATTATTGTTTACATAAGTAAATTAAAAACAAAATATTGAAATGTGTGGCCAAAAACTCAATTTCGAGAAGTAAGAGCTACCTGAAATGATGAATAAATTTGAATAGAAATGGTCCTGCTGCCTGTGCTTAATTTCATAGAGATAAAAGCAAATATATGGCTTTGAAGGACATAATGCTATATACGTTATTTTTAATAAAATTCTTACTAATCGATATAATATAAGGTTTTTATTCTATGGAATATTCATAGTTTTACGATTGTTGAGTGACGATTGTAAGTTTTTGCAATTCTCGATTTTTTATGAATTTTCAAAAAAATTATTTTTTTCAATTTTGCACAAAAAAAATAATTCTTCACATTACAAAGTGTATAACTCTAAAACAATTGATGACACAAAAAGTTTATGTTGACACGTCTTCAGGCCGAATTAGTTCTTAATCTATTGATGTATTTTTTAATAATATTGAGCAAATAGTTTTCAATATATGGTAAAATAACTATGACTACCACTTCAAAAATTTATGAAAAAAAAAACGTTTAAAAAAATTGATGAACAAATTTTTAATTTCAAGCATTTTTGTATTGAGTGGTCCATAATACGTTAAAAATTGTTTATTGGCTGTTACCAGTATTATGAATATCATGATCTACTAGATGATCTAATACATCATATGCTAAATGGATCATTTAATAGTTTATATCATTTATTTTAGATTTTTGGCTAAATATGCAAAGATATGCAGATGATTTAAGCTTTATTATAAACTTGACAGTTAAGCCTTTATTTTGATTAAAACTTGATGTTCGAACTACTTTTATACATTGCACATTTTTCCTCGAAATTTAATTTTTTCTCTGAAAAAAATTCTACGAAATTCTAAAATTTGAATGCTTTTGTACTCAGGGGACCATAACACATAAAAAAAATGGTTTAACTTAAATTAAATTTTGTCTGTTGACCATTTTAAATAATGGCATATGCTGAAGAGATCATGCATTTCATCTTGATAATTATTATTGGTTTTAGGCTACATATGCAAATATATGCACATGATTTAAACTCTATTATAAAACTCACTCGTAAGCCTTTTATTAGAGGTTAACACAGTTTTCGCAGGCTCTTAGAAAATGTTTATATACTATTTTTAAATTTTGTACAATTTTCCTAGATAATTTAATTTGCACAATTTTCATATGAAAAAAACTCAATGAAACTCTAAAATTTTGGTTTTTGTACTTAGGGAATCACAAATACTTATCCTTGATTGCAATTTTGACTGTTGAACAGTGTAATGATGTTATGATCTACTACATAATAATAAGCTGAGGAGATCATGCATTAGATCATATCATTCATTACTGATTTTAAGCTTAATATGCAATTATATGCAGATGATTTGAACTCTGTTATAAAACTCCCACTTAAGCCTTTTATTATAGTTAAACATTGTTTATGCAGGCTCTACCAAAATGTTTTTGAACTACTTTTAAATTTTGCACAATTTTCCTAGAAATTTAATTTGAACAATTTTCCCGTGAATTTTAATATCATTTCACCAATTTAAATTTTAACTTTGAGATTTTTACCATTAAAAAAGTTTAAAGTATATGTTTTCATTTAATTATTTTTGTATTTATTCGAAAATCTGTTAAACTTCCTGCCACATAATGGAAAAACACTTAAGGCGTGAAATTTTCAACGAACCAAAATGAAATCGAGGTCGTTTGTTTGGATGGCTGACATTATATATATAAAAAAAAAAGAAATAAAAAATATTTCACATATTGAAACTTGTTGCAAATAACCATAAAACAGAAAATAATTTGCCATTATAAACAATATCTGTATGAATAGACTTATTAAACCAAAACAATTGTAACACTTTCAATACTTAATATTTACCCTCTAAATATATAATTTTTGAATTTTAATAAAAATTCTGAGATTTTTTTTCTTTTTTTTGCAAACTCTTATCCTATATTTTAATAACCACTTATTCACACTTTTTATATTATAAATTTTTATAGAATTTTGTTTTTATAATATGGCAAAAACTCTGATTCTGTTTTTTTTTTTTCTCCAAAAATCAAGTGGCTTTAACACTTGTAATCATCAGAATGAAAGGCAGAAAAAAAGTTATACTCGTATATGAGAAATAATAATATGAAAAGAACCCAAAGTTTTTAACACTCAAAGTTTTTTTTTCCACAATTCACTCAAAATATCTATGGCAAACTTATGTTTAAGAGTTTTGTGCATATGGCGCCCACACCATCCGCTTTAAAATTACGAAATATTTATTATAGAAAAACAAAATTTTTCCAAACTGAACCTCAATAACACCCGCTAAAACCATGTGCACCAGCTTGAGAGCCACCAAAAGAAGAAACGTAACAGAATTCATTGAGTAGGAATGGAGATGGTTGAAAAAAAAAAAACAAAAAAGTAGCAGCACCATATAAAAACCCCATTGTCAGCCACTTGGGCAACTGTGCTTCGATGCTCGCAAAAAAGCTAAATTAAAAAAAAAGAATCATATTAAAGATGGAAAAAATGCTGTTGATGTTGCAAGTGTTGAAGTGGCTGCTGATGTTGCCTCAATGACTGACTGACAGATAGATAGAAAGACGTACAAACGCATGAGAGAAGGGAGGGCTAAGATTTTGCAGCGGAAAGATTCGAACTCTTATGTTAAATGCAGATTTTCAAGTATAAAAACTGGGAATTTTATTCAAGTTTATTTAAAAAATTAAGTTTTTAAAACAAATTCAATGAAATGTTTGATTTAACATTTCAATAACTTCTAAAAAACCAGAAATGTTATAGTTTCAGAACAATCTAGTTCTAGGACAGATCCATATTCAGAGCATGTTCCAAATATTTACCTTAAAACCACAAAGTTAAGAGTATTAATAGAGAAATTTTGTAACAGTATTAGTTTTCATTTAATGACTGAGTTTTGAAGTCGGTGGTGGGAATTCCAATAAGTCCGGGTCATTCCATTTGTAAAAAAAAAACGATTTGAAGGAGGAACAATACATTAAGAAATCGGCACTCCTTCTTTAAATTCACAAAACTATACAAAAAATTAGCTTTATTTGAAAAAAAAACATATATGCGCTGTAAATTTTACTATATGGGCAAATCCTGCGTGACGGATGATACATTTTTACAGATTTTGTTGTACTTAAATATATCCCATTGTCGTTCTACACAAGACATAAAGAATGTTCTAAAAAAAATATGCATTTACTATTTTAGACAAAATTTATCCATAGTGCAAGAAATAATTTATTTTTTAATCAAGTTAGTTTCTATAGATATGCCAGATACTATTAATTTAGAAATTATTAATTTTCAATAGTTATTTCAATCAAAATGGACTGCGAAAAAAAAGTTCGTGAAAATATAATTAAATTTTCAAAAAAAACCGTCATGGACTTTTAAAAAAATAGCTAAAAATTTGAAAGTTGACCCTCGAACGGTTTCTAATGCCATCAGACGGTATAAGGAAAACCTGAGCATTGAAAGAAAATCTGGATCAGGGAGGAAAAAAGGTCCTACAGATATTGTTAAGGCAAAAGAAGTCGAGCGACTCTTTCGAAGAGCGCCTAACACTTCTTTAAGAAAAGCAGCTCGTACGGTGAAATGTTCTACGAATTTTGCACATAGAGTCAAAGCTTATGCTGGACTGAAGACATACAAAGTCCAAAAGGTTCCAGACCGCAATGCTATAAAGAACTTAGAAGCAAAAAAACGAGCAAAAAAATTGAAGTCTGATTTTATAAAAAATACACCTGTTGTGTGATGGATAATGAAACATACGTACTGGCAGACTTTTCTCAACTTCCTGGTCAAGATTTTTATGTTGCTGATAAACGGGGCAATGTTCGGCAAGAGTTTCGCACAAAAAAACAAACAAAATTCCTTAAGAAGTTTCTCTTGTGGCAAGCTATTTGCAGTTGTGGCAAAAGAAGTAAAGTGTTTGTGTCATCTGGCACAATAAACACAGAAATTTATATAAAGGAGTGCCTACAAAAACGGTTGTTACCCTTTTTAAGAGAGCGCAGAGTGACTACATTTTTTTGGCCCGATTTGGCATAATGTCATTATGGAAAAAAGGCACTTGAGTGGTACTCAAAGAATAATGTCATTTTTGTACCACGAGAGGCAAATCCATGTAACTGTCCAGAACTTCGGCCTGTGGAAAGGTAAAAAAGGAATTGAAAAACACAGGAAAGATTTCCAAGAACATGTCCGATTTTAAGCGCAGGTGGAACACATGCTCCAAAAATGTATCAGAAGCAACTGTAAAATCTTTAATGGGAGGGTTTCCGAAAAAAGTCGATAATTTTGCAAAACCCGAGTACTAAGTAAACATTTTAATGCTAAATGATTTTGTATAATATGTCATTATATTTGCGTATTTTGTAGAGTTTTTATATTAAAAGGTTTGATTTTTATTTAAGAAAATCCAACTACTAATTTTATTTAGAGCACTCTTTATTTGCACAGATTTCCGATAATATTAGCCCATCGACTGTGCTATCGAATGGCATTTGTTAATTTACATACTTCTTTTGGAGAAAAAAAGATATTCGCTTTTAAAATGCTGTGACGGACGCTACAAAAAAATGGAAATGACTTTTTTTCAACACGTGTTTCTATAAATTTTATCAAATCGGTCATAGTAATAAAAAAATTGTAAATACATTGAAGATAGAGGAAAATCAGAGGATTCCAAAACAGCTTTTATAAAATATTTTTAAGTTTCAAGTTTCACCAAAAATCCATAAAAGTACTGTTGCGGACGCTACGTGACGGACGATACAGTTTTTACTTGAATGTTTTTTATTAGGAAAAAATTCGTATTTCATATTTTTTTTTAAGGATTCGTTAATCAGTGAAAATAATGGTTTTATTTGTTCCCGAATTTCATCTCCTGCCTTTTCATGTTCGCGGTTAAAATGCGATTTTTGGGCACAATTTAATATTTCACAAAACGGCTACATACATTTATTTATTTAAAGTTTAACACTTTTTACATTTATTTTTTTATTTTTATTTTTCTTCCCAAGAATGCTGGCTGCGGCTAGCTGTTAGAGTGTCCCAAAAATCAAAAAAAAATCAAATTTCAAAATCATCAAACTTGCCCCACTGTATATTTTTTCAACACCTTATATCTTAAATTTAATCTGTGGATATAGACAGTGTTATTGCTTTATGAATAAAAAAGATATGTGTTCGTAAATTTTGTACTTCATAAATATCATTTTGTAAAAAATATATACTGTGACGGACGCTACACACTTTCCTTTACATATTATTTTGTAAAATGCTATATAAACATCTGTATATTTTTAGCCTAATGTTAACATACTATAAGTTCTCTTTACAAGCCAAGTTCAATTGGAGAAAAAAAGAAAAATTGCACCAGTCAAATTAAAAAAAAAAACTTATTTCTGTGACGGACGCTACATACTGAAAGCCCTTTTTTTAATTGACTTTATTTATAATAACTCCAATTACTTTTGATGGGGTCTTTTACATCTAATTGATTAAAATTAAGCAGACTTTGAGCCGCTACTGAAACTTGATACCTAAATGGATGTTTTTGTGATTTTTATGAACTTTTGAAAAACTTATTATTTTAAAAATGTATAAAAATTCGATTTGGGTGCAAATAAAGACCTGCCATTCACGAAGAGAGCAATTGAAAATTGTATCCATTATATGTTCTAAAGAATTTTTCCATAAACTCAAATACGCGATTTTGACAGTTTTAAAATTTTGTCCTTTGTTTAAGGTTTTTCTGATTTGCCCATATCTCTAAAACGTCTAATCGGCTAAAAAAAAAATATAAGGACGACTTAAAGTCAAAATAGTTCTCGAATTTCGGTTTTTCTTATTAGATCAATATAACCAGCCGTCCATGGGGAACAATACTTTTAGAAATCGGCACCCTTTCTTTATAATAACACAGCATTTAGCATTTTTTTTTGAAAGAAAAATTTTTTTGGTGTAAATTCTACCACATCTCTAAAACTACTAATCGGCTAAAAAAATATGAGGACGACTTGAAGATAAAATTGTTCTCGAATTTCGGTTTTTCTTATTATCTTAATATAACCAGCCGTTTTGGAGTTATATTTAAATTATATGCAAAAAACATGTTTTTCGGAAAAAAAATATGTCTCGAAAACTAGAGCCAGCCGAAAAAACTAATGTGACTGATTTAGCAGACTAAAATTATAAAGATTTATTCAAAAAATCTCGTGCCGCAAAATTTTGTTGTCCTGTGTTACCTTTGAAATTGACACTTATAGAATTTCAGAATTTGCTTCTCAAACACGTTCGAAACTTTTAACTTCTTTTAATCAATGAATTCCAATTACTTAAGACTGATTGATATTTTTCGTCGGGAATTTTAGAAAATTGAAAATTTGTAAAATTTCTTTAAATCTGTCACCATGTGTTATATTTATCCCCAGAATCTTTTACTTTTAAATATATTTCCAAAACTTGCATGCCTTAAATCATGTCACTTAATATTGATTTCAGGCAAAATATGCAAATATATGCAGATATTTTTATTACCGCTTTAATGCCAAAACTTCAGACCTTTAATATTATAAAAATTTTCTTTGTTACGCATTTACTTATAAAGTTCTGTTTTGTTAATTTTTTTTTAGATATTTATTTTTCATGAAAATCAAACTATTGGAAATAAAATGTTACTTTACCAAAATGTATGCCACTTTTTTTAATTTTCACGTATTTAGTTAATTCTAAAATTTTCTTTTCTTGAATCTTGTCACTCAATATTGAATTTTGAATAGATATGCAAATATATGCAGATTTTTTCCTCGGCGTTTTAAGGCCGAGACTTCATACTTTCTCATGAAAATTTTGTTTCTATGTTTTATCTTTGAGAAAATCACATTATTAAAAAAAATGTACTTAAATTGATACCAAAAGCCAATTTTTCATTTTAAGATATTTTTAAAGATATTTCCTTTTTAAATATAAAATTTTTTTACACTGGATCGTATCACTTAATATTGATTTAAAGCCAAATATGCAAATATAAGCAAATGCTTTTCATACCGTTTTAAAGCTGATTTCTTAAACCTTCAATTTCAGGCATTAATTTGTTTCTATGTTTTCACTCATAAATGCAATGTCCTATAGTACCTTAACTTGTTTTAATTTTTAATGTTCATGAATTAAAAAAAATTTAAGTAAAATGTTACTTTAGCACATTGATCCATGATAAATTTATACCAAAAGTCAATCTTTCATTTTGACGAATTTTTAAAGATATTTCTAAAAATTCTCTTTTCTTGGATCATGTCACTCAATATTGATTTTAAGCTAAATATGCAAATACATGCAGCCGTTTTTCATAGCGTTTAAAAACTAAGATTTCAAGTCCTCAATTTTAAGCAAATTTGGTTTCTATGTTGTTACCTAAAAAAGTTATTTCCTATCAAAACTTGTGTTAATTTTTAATAGTCATTAAAATCAAATAATTAAAAATAAAATGTTACTTCAGCAAATTGTGGAATATAAAATTGATTCCACAATACAATTTCCAATTTTGAAAATATCACTTGGCTTAAAATTGATTTTAGGCTAAATATGCAAATATATGCAGATGTTTTTTATACCATAGTAAAGCTGAGACTTCAACTTATCAACATCATATAAATTTCCTTTGAAATGTATTTACTTATAAAGTTCTGTTCTAACCAAACTTACGTGAATTTTTATTTTTCATGGAAATCAAAATCAATCAAATAGAAAACAAAATGTAAATTTGGCAGTACAAAATTAATTCCAAAAGCCATAGCTTCAAAATTGTTTTTTGAGCATCAGAAAAACCAATGACTTCAAAACAAGTTTTTATGAAAATAAACCTTCAAAACTAAAAATATTCTTTTTCGAAATTAACACTTTAAAAACAATTTAAAATCTCTTTTAGAAAGATTTCGAAAACCTCGTCTTTTAATAAATGAATATCAATTTAAACGGATTTTTAAAATTGTTTTGATTGGCTCATACTGCTCAATATTAATTGTATGCTAAATATGCAAATATATGCAGATGCTTTTTACACCATTTTAAAGACTTCAAACCTTTAATCTCATGAAAATTTTAAATTGTATGATTTTACTTAAAAATGTTCTTAAAAAAATAAATTATTAGCAATAATGAAAAATTATAATAAAATTAACTTCATAATCTTGAAAACAAGATCAATATTCTTTTTTGATATTGACACTTTCAGAACAATTTTAAGTCTCTTTTAGAATAAGTTCGAAAGCTTCGTCTTTTAATAAATGAATTTAATTCTTTATTATATTTTTAAACAAATTTTTAAAATTTTTTTGAGTTTTATAATGTTGCTCAATATTGGTTTTATGCTAAAAATGCAAATATATGCAGACGTTTTCCACACCATTTTAAAGCTAAGACTTCAGACTTTTAATCTTATGCAAATTTTGTTTCGTATGTTTTCACTTAAAAAAATTCTGTCCTATCTAAACTTGTGTAAATTATATTTTTTCTTAAAAATAAGGTAAAAGACAAACAAAACGTTACTATAGCAAATTGAACGATACATTTGTTAAAAAAGTGATATTATATGAAAATCGGGAGATATATATTTTCCCAAATTAATGATTTATGAACAAATTTTTATGAGATACACTAACAGATTTAAAGGATTCTTATTTTAATAAATCTAAAACATTGGCATCTTATAAAGGAAGATTTAGCACTATTAGAAATTGACACTTTCAGAACAACTTTATGTCTCTTTTAGAATAAGTTCGAAAACTTCGTCTTTTAATGAATGATTTTAATTCTTACATATTTTTAAACAAATTTTTAAAATTGTTTTGATTAGGATCCTGTTGCTCAATATTGATTTTATGCTAAAAATGCAAATATATGCAGACGTTTTTCACACCATTTTAAAGCTGACACTTCATACTTTTAATATTATGCAAATTTTGTTTCGTATGTTTTCACTTAAAAAGTTCGGTCCTATCTAAACTTGTTTAAATTTAAATTTTTCTTAAAAATAAGGTAAAAAACAAACAAAACGTTACTATAGCAAATTGAACGATACACTTGTTAAAAAAGTGATATTATATGAAAATCGGGAGATATATATTTTCCCAAATCAATGATTTATGAACAAATTTTTATGAGATACACTAACAGATTTAAAGGATTCTTATTTTATTAAATATAAAACATTGGCATCTTATAAAGGAAGATTTAGCACTATTAGAAATTGACACTTTCAGAACAACTTT
This sequence comes from Stomorhina lunata, assembly GCA_933228675.1. Lineage (NCBI taxonomy): Eukaryota > Metazoa > Arthropoda > Insecta > Diptera > Rhiniidae > Stomorhina > Stomorhina lunata. The sequence goes on along the minus strand of OW121740.1, from coordinate 114,040,511 downwards.
AAGTCTCTTTTAGAATAAGTTCGAAAACTTCGTTTTTTAATAAATGAATTTAGTTCTTACATATTTTTAAACAAATTTTTAAAATTGTTTTGATTAGGATCCTGTTGCTCAATATTGATTTTATGCTAAAAATGCAAATATATGCAGACGTTTTTCACACCATTTTAAAGCTGACACTTCATACTTTTAATATTATGCAAATTTTGTTTCGTATGTTTTCACTTAAAAAGTTCGGTCCTATCTAAACTTGTGTAAATTTTCATTTTTCTTAAAAATAAGGTAAAAGACAAGCAAAATGTTACTATAGCAAATTGAACGATACATTTATGCCACAAGCGATATTATTGCAAAATCGGGAGATATATATTTTCTCAAATCAATGATTTATAAACAAATTTTTATGAGAGCACTAACAGATTCAAAGGATTCTTATTTAAATAAATCTAAAACATTGGTATCTTATAAAAAAAAAGGTTTAGCACTACTAGAGATCACAAAATGGGTTCCAAAACCTCAAATTCTTGTTATTGAAGAGTTTTAGAGAAAACGAGTTCAACATTTTTTTCGAAATCGACACTTTCAGAACAATTTAAAATTTCTTTAAGAATGAGTTAGAAAATTTAGTTTTTAATAAATTAATTTAAATTTGTATGATTTTATTTAAGTTATAGAGAAAGATGTTAAAAACATATTTGGAATGAATTCATAAACTTTGTCCTTAAATAAATGAGTTTCAGTTTACCGAATTTTTTAACAAATTTTTAAAATTGTTTTGAATCGGATCTTGGTGCTCAATATTGATTTTATGCTAAATATGCAAATATATGCAGATGTTTTTTATACCGTTTTAAAGGTAAGATTTCAAACCTTCAATCTCATGCAACTTTTGTTTCTATGGTTCCACTCAAAAAAGTTATGTGCTATCCAAATTTGTGTTTATTTTAATTTTTCATAAAAATAAAGGAATAAAAAACAAAACTTTACTACAGCAAATTGGACGATAAACTCGTTCCAAAAGTGATGTTATTGGAAAATCAGGAGATATATATTTTCCCAAATCAAAGATTTATAAACTAATTTTTAAAAGAAGCACTAACAGATTAGCACTATAAGGGATCACAAAACGTTGTCCAAAAACTCTAATAATTGTTATTGTTCGACAGCTCCAGAACAAAAGATTTTTAAGCTATTTTTTATATTCCTAAAGTTAACTTCTTTTGTTAGATTTAAAACTTTTTTAAACATATTCATTTTGTAAAATTCATATTTCATTTTAATCAGCTGTTTCCTTTTAAAACCTTTGCCTTTTTTTTTTTTTGTATGTGCAAAAGGCATAACAAACTTCGTCCTTTTTTCAAAGGGATTTTGCTTTTTTGTGATTGCAGTTAATTTTTTTTATTATAGTAAATAAGTATGTAATAAACTTCCTTCTGTCTGTTTTTGTTTTTATTTCATTATTCGTTTTTTCACATTTTTTTAAATTTTATATACCACCATTTATTCATTCTTATGTATATTTTACATGTAATCCATCCACCCTGTTTGATGTTGGGTTGTTTGTGGTGTGTGCCCAAAAAATACAAGGATATCTCTTTGTTTTCATTTTTTCCTTCCTGGTTCCATTACACAACAATAAATTTTAAAAAACACAAACATTTTTTTTTTCTATCATTGCAAAACACTTTAACTTAAAACTGGCTCTATTTTTTCAACAAGATTTTTGTTAGGATTTGAAATTTTTATTTACCTTTTCTTTAAATATTTTTTCAAAAAAAATTGTATTGACTTTTCTTGCTTAATTTCTTTTCAGTAAAATTTTATTATTTTCATGAATTTAATTTTTCTTTTGTATTTTACTTTTTTTCACAAAAATTCACTTCAATTTTAAATATTTCTGCTTAAAATTCTTTTAAAATATTTTCCATTTATTATAAATCCGTTTATCGTTTTATTACTCGCACCGCGTTTCACCGTTTAGCTTTTCGTTTATGCGTTTTTTGAAAAACAAGACCCGCTTTTACTGCAAGTCACCGTGCAACTGATTTTAGAACCCGTGCTGCTACTACTTCATACAACATCATCACCTCACCACATCATACATATCATCAGATACAATATTTGTATTTATTCTCTTCCACATTCATTTATTTACAAAATAACTAGTTGTCGCTTTCCTCTTGTGAGTGTGATGATGCTTTTAATTCTTTTCGATTTGTTGTTTTTTGGGTGAGTGAGTCTTATTGCTCTCACTTGTTTTGTGGTGAGTTTGTAATTTGTTATTCACCACACCTCACTTGCTGTATGTTTGATTAGAACCAAATTGCTTAAACGTTACGTTATGCGTAAAACACGTTATTTGCCTTCAACGTACGCGTAAAGACTGAAATGTCTTGCAACGTTTGCCACAGACAAGAGTGTTGAGTTTTTCCAGCTAGTCAAGTCGTCCAGCCAGTATAATTAGTGTTGTTTATTGAGTGCTTTTTAAGGGCTAAAGGAATGTATTTTTAAATGTATAAATTTAAGAAATATTTATATCAATTTTGTTCCAAAATCTTTTGTTATAATTCCGACAGAAATGCTTCTCCGAGTTCATCGTTGGGATAAATTTATTCTAAATAATATTTAATATATTATATATTAATTACTTTCAGTAATTAATCTATAAATCTAGTGAATAAATATGTCTTGAATGAAAATCTTAGACAAGCAGCAAAAAATCGTGTTAATTTTTTTATACTAAGCCATTGACCCCTTATTTCTAGGAAGTGATATATAAATATTAGTAAAACGATAACATTGTGTATCCATAAAGATATCAAAACTTCCATATTAATATTTATGTTTCGGAAGAAGTGAAATCCTTCTGCTATTTAGGCCAACATAACAAAGACTCTAAAAATTACATTGGAAATCGTATCATCAAAGCAAGTTGAAAAAAGTGTCAGTTACTGTTGAAATTACTGCAGAAATCCACAAGGATATTGAAATTCCTTGCCCAAGTTAAATCACATTGGACCATTGGGGGAATATATCGCAATGCTTAATCTAAAAATCGACAACTCAAAATTTTTCACATATCACAAGAAATCGATTTACTTACTTACTTAAATGGACTATATTTACAATCTTTTAAGGTCAAAGGCCGAGCGTATTTTAGAAATCCATGCGCTTTGATCTTATGTGCATATTCTAAAATTTCGTAGGCCAAGCATTGAATGGTTTTCCTCTACTTGGTCTTTCCATCGAAGTTCCCGACGTTTTTTTCTATCATTAGGGGGACCGTTTTTATTTTAACTCTAGCTTTTTCCAGGAGTGGGTTACTAGCTCAACGTCCTAACGCAAATTTTTTATAGTTCTTATGGGAAAACTTGCGGCACATGTTGCTAGGCTGAAATCATATAAACTTCAGTTAGTTCCAGGTCACAATTCGTTAATGAACTTTGAAGCAAACAAAAAACGAGCAGGAGTTTTGAAAGTTGTGACAATTAATATATTTTATCCGGAACATAATTTCATTAAAGGGTGTTATTAGAGAATATAAATTTGTATCTACAATATGTATACACTTGGGTTCGTGCTGATGTTTGTCTTGTCGATCAGCTCCTATAGAACTTCCTTTCGAAATAGATACTTTAGCCCTTAGAAAAAAGATTGCTTTTTATTTGATGTATGTATATTAGGGTTCACCTTATTTTACGAAAGTGTGGAATTGAACCGTAACTCCCATAACAGGTGTATGGAAAAAATTGGAGTATTTTTGGGTTTGCCTAAATTTCAACCACTTAGAATTAAAAAATTTAAAAAATTGGCCTATGGTTATACGGGAACTATGGTCAAATGTAAACCGATTTCGTCCAGTTTCAATTCCATAGTTTTCCAAGAAATGAAGAATATTTTTTTTGCTAAATTTCAGTGACCTACATCCTTTCGTTTCATCATGACGACAACAGACAGACAAACGGACAGATAGAACAGACGGACATCGCTCAATCGTTTTAGATTTTCATAAGGATTCAGAATATACATCAATTTTGGTTTTTGAGCCAATATTAAGGAAATAACGGAATGAAAATCTTATTGATGGTGGATATTTGTTTTTTTTTTTGATGGTGGATATTTGTTTTTTTGTATCGGCAGTAGCTTTTGTTATAAATTCTACTATATTTCTATAACAACTAAGGAATTTTCGAATTGTCTTCCTTACTCCTAGACCTTTCGCGACAGCCAACCCCAAATATTTTCAATTATGTTTAGATCGGGAGAATGGGGGCCCATAAACGAATTCAAACATTTTGGTTCGAAATAAATTTCTTTATCACCCTCGCATTATGTATTGGGGCATTATCTTGTTGCAAAATCCATTCAATGAAGCAGAGTTTTATAGGTTTCTCCTGTCATTTTTGAACTTTGAAATTCTTAATCTTTCTTTGCGTGCGTCATTCAGCGACGCCTTAAATTCATCTTTTTTAATTTTAGGTACTTACAGCTTACAATGGCTCTTGATAATGTTGAAACACTTGCCTTAACACCTACTCGGGTTCTGATTTGCGGTACAGTTAGTACAGAAATTGACGCAATTCTCAAGATTTTTCTCATTTCTCAAGATTTTTCTCATTCTAGTGGCGTTAAAGCGGCATGAGTTCGTCCTCTATAGTTTTTTTTCCATAGTTTTCAGTGTCTTTTAAATATTTAATCTAAGTTTTGTGACTTAGTCCAATTTTTCGCGAAATAGTGCGGTAAAAATGCCCTTCCGAACGGTAAGCGTCAATTTTGCCTATTTCCGCAACGCTTAAAATACTTTTTTTTACCCATTTTCACCAATGTTCACTAAAACGCAATATTTATACCTTTCACTACTATAGGTGGAAAGGGTATTATAAGTTTGTGCTGATGTATGTAACGCATACAAATATTTGTCTTAGACCCACCTTTTAGTATACCAATAGGCTTAGAATCACTTTCTATATCGATTCAGCGATGCCAGTCCGTCCGTCCATCCTTCTGGCTGGCTGGACCCCCATGTAAATCATGTAATCAAAATACAGGTCGCAATTCTAAAGATAACTTGATGAAATTTGGCACAAATAATTTTTTTGATAGTGGGACCATGGCTATTGAAATTCGGTTGGTTTATTATTTATGGTACCTCCCATAGGTCCCACTTCCCGGAATTGATATTTTGGTCACACAAAATTTCGTTGAAATCGGTCCACATTTGATCATAGCTCCCATACAAACTTTTCTGTCAAAACGCACTAAATGAGACAAAAAATCACTAAAACGCTCGTAAATCTGAAAATGATGAGAATTTTGAGTTTATTTTTTACATACGTAATTTTTGTGAAATCTGTAATAATCGGTCTACATCTGACCCTAGCTCTCATATAAGTCCAAATGACGGAAACAGCTTAAATATAAAAGTTTTGGGAAGATGTTTGTATAATGGCAAAATTTAGCAAATATTTGTCTTTATACACGAAAAAGAACACCTTTGACCTTAGTAGTGAAGGGTATCGTATGACCGTATGACCGGCTATAGCCCTTTCTTACTTGTTTTTTTATTAAAGGTATAACGTGCTAATCAAAGCCAACTAATTGCCAAAAAAAAAATAAAATGCAAAGTGGTTTAGTCATATGAATTGATTTTTTTTTTTGGCACTTTTCTGACTTTTTTGAAAAATAAGCCATTTTTACACTGTCGTGGTAAATTCTAGTAAAAGTGCTATAGGTTCCTGCAATCTCAGAAAAATTATCTTTACTACGATACAAAATTTTTTGCCGAAGATGAAACACTTAAAATGATATGGCCTGCTGAAACCTGATTTTTAAGTGGTTCTAATCATTTGACTTAGAGTGTATATTAATACTGCTTCCAAAAAACCTGTTAAAAAAGATGGGGTTTTTAAGCACTTTTCGAATAGGATCAGAGTTGCGGAGCTCGATTATTCGATAGTCTGTCTTAACTGACTAAAGCATTTTCTTACATGTTGTATTAATTACTTTTTTATATATTTAAACAAAATCACTTAAATAGCAACACTTTCTTAAACTTTATCATTCAATTGACAAAAAATTAACTACAACGAGTTTTATCACTCGTTTTCTTTTTACAGTTTCTCTGACAACCAAACACTCTCAAAGAAACATTTACACTCTTTTACTGTTGTTCCACTAATGTTAAAATCTTAACATTTTTGTTATCGACATTGTTATTTTCCAACCATAGAAATAAACTGTTCCCATTACAATTGTTGCTTTTAGCATGAGCATAAAGATGAAATCATATGAAACTGAAAACAATAAAAAAAACCAACCGTTCCCAAAATGATTGGCTGGCTTCTTGAGTTTCCATAGACATGTTTTGTTGGCTTTTCTTTTAGAACCTTAAAGTTTTTGTTAACAAAACATTTGAACAGATTCTGTTAGACAAGTATTTTTAATGGTGCGGGTGTGTGTATGCATTTACATTTCTGTGCATGTTTTTTTCTTAATGTAAATTTCTTTTGTATGTATGTGTGTATGTCTAAATGTTGTTATTGTTTTTGTTATACAATAATATTTTACGTCGTTTGTTATTGTGAACTCATAAGAGTAATTTTTAAATGGCAACCAATTTGATTTTTGCGCTCTGATATGTTTGTAAAAAGCATCCGTTCCCATTTCCGGTTTCCGCTTTTTAGCAACAACTTTATTATACAAAAACATTTAGAAAAGCTCAAAGGATGTTGATTATAATTCATATTCGAGAAAAAAAATCTACAAAGCATTAACATAGTATTAGATACACATACAAAAGAAAGCGAAATACATAGATTTTACAATAAAAATAGTTGTTCATGGATTAAATCGCAATTATTCATAAAATTGCGTTTTATGTTGAATACAAATAAAATAGAACTGAATACCCAGGCAAACATAAAATAAGTGACATGAATGACATCATTTCATTTTCTAAAATCAAAAAAAAATTATGTCCTTTAAAAAATAAAACTTTCCCCTTTTTTTGTTCTCAAATATGTCCCTTTGATTTTTGTTTGGAAATTTGTTTAAAAGTCTAAAGAAGGCGTTCCTTGAACGTGTTTTTAATCATAGCCAATTTATTTGCCTACAAAAATGCAGGCAAAACGTTTATGGCTTTTACCTTTTATTTTGATTTGGTTTTAAGTTAATGTGTTTGTTTGTCTGTCAGTTTGTGTTTAAATCAAATCAGACTTCTATCAATCATTTTAACTTCCTTTAAGCCAGCTAATCAGCAGGTTTTTGCTTAAAAGGCAGATCTTTCAACTCATGGGGTTGCTAACGTTTTACATATACATAACCGTTCAAAAGAAAACAAGTAGAAAATGAAAATAACTTACAACATCATTTGTCATTTCCTTGTTAATCGTTAATTTTCAAAATGTATTTTGGTTGTTTTTTCATCGTTAATCCATAAAAAAGAAAAACATAGGCATGAGAATTTAAGTTTATTTTTTTTTTATTTAAAGGAATTTTTGCTTTAAAAAGTGAATGTTTTATTTTTTTTTATTTTAAGGAAGTCTTTCAGACTTGTCAATGATAACTTAAAATATTTTAAATTGATGTTTCTGAGTTAAGCTTTTAACCGAGCCCATGTAAAAATATGTACATTTATTTAAAATATATTTTATTTGTTTCATTTCGAAGTTTCAACAGTATTGGTCGATTTCGAAGCGATGTAAGTTTGATTAACCGTTTATTCCTTTTTAATTGTTTCGTCAAATTATACTGCTTAACACAATTTCAAGAAAGTCGTGACCAAATGAGTCTGATCCCTACTCCGTGAACGATTTCGCGAGAAGGTGATCAAAAATCTATTACTCTTAACTGGACTGGAGTTTTGATACGCGTTTTTGTTTTAGGTGAGACTTTAGGCTTTAATTAAAGGTATAAACCAAGGATCGAAAATAATTGCTATTTTTGAATGTTTTAATTAAGAAAAAGCTACCTCAAGGAAATATCAAAGAATAACACCAAGTATACAATTTGGACCAAATTTTCATAAAATGCGAAACTTTTGAAAAATCTGATTTTTATTTTGAGCCAAAATAGCAGTTTTTTTTTACTTTTATTCTTTCGAGCAAAAATAACAGTAATTTTTGACTTATATTATTTCGAGCATGAATAAAAGTTATTTCTTGACTTAATATACCCAGCAAAACTTTTCATTACCAAGTAATGAGTTAAACAGCTAAACTATTGAACACGAACTACTTACTCATTCACTGTTTAAGTCATTACATTAACATGGGGATGTCATTGGAGGCAAGTACTTACCAATTGCAGAAAAGTAATAACTTGGGTAAGCAATTGGAAAACAACAACAAAAACTTTTTTGTTGTTGTATTTAAAAAAATATATTTTGAACGAAATACAAAATTTTTTTTACGACCCCATGGGGCTCGAACCCAGACCCTCCGACTGCTAGGCAGACCCTCTTCCACTGAGCTACTTCATATGTTGAAAACTTAGCAGCTTATAATTAATATAAACAATTTTTATTTTTAGATCCAAAATCTATGACAATAACTTTGTTTTTGCTGTTTTTGCTTTGTTGTAATTTTTGGAAAAATATTTTAACATTTACAAAAAATGTTTAATGCATTTAATAAACAATAAATAAGTTTTTTTCAATTATTTTAAAACTTAAACAATTTAAATCTTCTTTTTTGTATAAGTTTTTACATAAGATTGACCCTTACTTACGTAAATGACCTATAGTTACAACCTGTTAAGGTTAAAGTCCGAGCATATTTTAGAATTCCATGAATTTCGATCTTGTGCGAATATTCTCCAATTTTATTGGCCAAGCTGTGAAAAATGTTCCTCTACTTGGTGTTTCTATCGAAATTTCGGACATTCTTCTCTAACATTAGTTGGTGGGACATTCTAATTCTAATTTTATCCTCTTCATAGCATTTTTTTTTCAAGAGAGGGTTACTAGCCCGTAATCCTAACCCATTTTTATTGATCTTATGGGACAACTCTCGGTACATGTTAGCTCACTATATTAATGGGTGTTAAACTAGCTCCCCGGGTGATACCACGAGGAGGTATGTGTCCACAGTTGAGATGAAGGATGACCCAGATAAGTTGGGCTTACCAAGTTAAGACCAATTTGAATTGTGTTTGGTATCCAACATCCCTTACATAATCAAAATTGGCTCATGATGTATTTTTTCATTACCGTGAGTTAGTTTTCCAAATTTTTTTTACAGAAGGTAATATTTAAGTTCTTAAAATTCAAAAATCATTTAAAAAGACTCTTTTAATAAAAAAAAATAAAAAAAAGTTGTTGCCCTTGGTGGGATTTGAACCGGGGCCATTCAGTTTAAATTACCATCTTAATTACAAATAAGTACTTCCGTAATAACTTATTATTTATTCGGAGAGTATGTTGTAGTCATTACAAGGTAACCAGTTATCAGAGTACTTGGCATTACCAAAGTTTTGCTGGGTATGTAATGAATTTATCATGAATTTAAACATAAATAACTTTTATTTCTGCTAGAAAAGTAAAAGTCAAAAACTAATTTTTATTTCTGCTCGCAAAAATAAAAGTCAAAAAATAACTTTTATTTTCTAACTTTTACGATAAAAGTTATAACAGTTACCTGATATAAACCTTTAAAATCGACCAGTTAGAAAAATGGTTATGACGGATTTAAAACGCATTTAAAGTTTTAGCTGTTGTTGATACAAATATGAAATGTTAAAACATGTTATAAAAGTTTGTTTTAAGCACAATCTGATATTTTGAGTCACGTTTACAACATATATATATATATATATATATATATATATATATATATATATATATATATATATATATATATATATATATATATATATATATATATATATATATATATATATATATATATATATATATATATATATATATATATATATATATAATTCCTCGACAACATTCTAATTGGAACAAGGGGTACTTCTCTCAAACAATGAGCAGTATCCGATTCTATTTTTTAGACTCATATTTGTTTGCAAAACTGGGCTAACTGGCCGAAGTTGAATTTAGTCTACTGTAGAGAAGAGTGATCCAAAAATAAAATATTCATGTCAAATTGTATTTTTCGTTGAGACAATTTTGCGCTTTCAAATGAAAGATATACAGAAACCCCGTATGTAGTTAATATGGGAGCTATGATCAACTAAAAACCGATTTTTACCAATTCCAAACTTTTTTACGAAATGAGGAATTATTTTGCAAAGTTTTGTTGCTTTAGTTCCTTCATTTCGGCTCCATCGTTTTTTCAACAGACAGACGCACAAGTGTTTGAAACAAAAACAAAGTGGTACTAAATCTGTATCTTTGAAGTCTGATTGCATCAGTATATATTGGAGACGGTCATAAAATTTGAGGAAGATTAAGATTGATTGATTAATTTGAGAAGATAATAAACAGAGAAGGCGTCGCGATATTATCAACATTTATTCACTTCCTGGGTCGAATTAAGCCCTACAAGACCCAAAAAAATCACAAAAAACACTTATATATTTAAAGAAAATTACATTTTTTGCTAAAAAAATTGACTTTGCTATGAAATTATAAACCAATAATCAAAATTATTACCAATCGGTCCACATCTAACGCTAGGTCTCATATTAGGCTCTTTGTCGGAAATAACATTAATGTACTCAAATCTCAAAATTTTGAAAAAAAAAATATGTCTCTAAAGAAAAACTTGTAAAGTTTTTTTTTTTTAAAGGCCACACTCAGGCAAATACGAATATATATTTACGAATTGAGTTACTTTCTCAGAAAAGTGGATAGTGAAGAAATAAAAGGTACTTAAAAGGAGAGATAAAGCTTTTTGACATTATTTAATGCTGTGTGTCTATTTTTAGAACAGTAAAAACCATTTGTTGTTATTTAGACGCATATTTAAGCTTTTTTTATAGCCAATTTTATTTCTTTTACATCGACGGCGTGTTGTTTAACGGTTATGTGCTGGAGAAATTGGATCTTCCAATAGTTAATCTGGACTTCAAAGCAAAACCACATTAATATAAAAAACAATATGGACATTTTAAATTGTCATTGTAAGTCATAGAATTTTGTTCATGAACTTGATGGAGCATCAATGAAAAAACAAAGTCGATCAAGATATCATGCGGATATATTCATTTATGTGCTTTATTAACTTCAAATTCTAGAATAATAACAATAAAATTAATCGAATAGGCCAAAAGAAATAAAGCAAATTCATTATTTAAATTAAATAAACCCAATAAAGGGAATTCGTTTAGTTGAGGCCAAAACAGGTCCGTATCGACAATTGATAAAGGCTTGGAAACCTACAAAATAAAAGAAAAGGAATCAAAAAACAAACAAAAATAAATTATCGAAAAACTAAACTAACTTTTTTAAATATAAAATACCTTTAGGAAATATAGCTCTTCACGCTGCAAAAATAAATCCTTAACTTTGCGCTGACTGCGTTCCAGGTAATAGGTGACCAGAATGAGAGAATACATTTCTACGGCAATGCTGACAAGGTAAGCGATAAAGGTGCGAAACAGACGGCCGGTGGTTACAAAATAATCCAACATGGCATAAATGTTGCAGAGAATCGTTACGAAATATAAGAGTATAATGAGAAATATGCCAAATTGAAAGGTATCGACGAATAATGCTATAAGTTCATGTAGAGCATTTTGCAAACGTAAAAGCTGAGACATTTTTAGATCATTAGATACTATGCTATTGAATTGCAGCTCCTTTTCCAGTTGCAAAGAGCAGGTGAAAAGGATTAATATACCCATAAATAAGTTCAAGGCGAAAACATAACTTAACATCTGCAAATAGTGGGTAAAGGCAAAGGCTACTATACTCTGGGTCGATAGCTTACGGGACATTGAGACCAGAAAGGGCAAACTCAAAACTATTTCGTAAATTGTCAAACTCATTTTAAGCAAAAGAGCTATGAGTATCTTTAAATCCACAAAGTCCCCATCCAATTGCTTGAATCTCATCACGAGTAGATTGAATAAATTTAAGACTCTAACAATTCTCTCACGTTTCCAAACATGATAGGCCATTATGATCAGAGAACAGCCCACATCACTGGCCATGGTGAATTTGGCTATAATGGTAAAGAGATTATCCTGGGATTTCCTTGTATTTGTATATATAGCCGATGCCAATTTTACCATAAAGGGTGAGGTAAAGATATAGAATACCAAAAGGCATAAAGCCGTGATGGTAACATATCGATGAGTTCGAAATTTCCATTTTACTATTGGCTTAACAGGAAAATTACTTTTCCTTGATTCTTGAATATTTGAGAAATTCGTCTTTTTGGAATTTTTATAGTAAATAAATGGTGACATTATAATGATTTGATTTATAACCACCATAACACGTATGATCACAAAAAATATTTTATTCCAAAAATGACGCATATTTGACATTTGACGTGACCAGTGACAGTTACATAAACTTCGAGACATGTTGCTGGTTTTAGTGATGACGATGATGATGATGATGACGACGACGACAGCAGCAACGAGTTTGATGAGCAATACTTTTAGTTTAAGTTTTTTTTATGGGATTTTTTCTATTTTGCCATCCGTCCGTCCTTAATACTATTATTTCGTTTTGTTTGTATTTTTGTTGTTTTCTGAAAAAATAGTGAATATAAAAAAAAATAATGAATAGAAAATAAACACAAGTGTAGCATGTGTCAAAAACAGAGATTTTAAAGGATTTGTACAAATATTTTGGTATATCATGCGTTTTTTGTTTGTTATTAGAGAAAACATTTCATCAGGTATTATACAGTTTTTGAAAAAGATTTAAATTATTTGTGAATGAAAATTCCTTTATATTTAATACGCTTTATCTGCTTATGACAAGTGTGTTTTTTTTTTTGGAAATTGGTGGGAAATTTCGAAATTATTGATCAAATATTTCAAGCCTTGTATGTTTGTTTTTCTACATGGTGGTCAAATTAATTTTTGAAAATTATATAAAATAAACAAAAATTTATTTCCCGTTATTTATTTAGCTTGTGTTAGGGGAAAATCAATATGAAAAAGAGATAATATCGAAAATTTTTCTATTGAAAAATATTTATATCGAAAATTTTTCTATAGAAAATGTTGTATATCGATTTTTTTTTTATAGAAAAAAATACAAACAAAATTGTACCGAAATTATTCTATAAAAATAATTTTATATCAAAAATTTTTCTATAGAAATAATTTTATATGGAAAATTTTTCTATAGAAATAATTTTATATCGAAAATTTTTTTATAGAAATAATTTTATATCGAAAATTTTTCTACAGAAATAATTTTATATCGAAAATTTTCTATAAAAAAATGTTATATTGAAAACTTTTCTATAGAAAAATAATTTATATCAAAAATTTTTCTACAGAAAAAATTTTATATCAAAAATGTTTCTGCAGAAAATATATTATATCAAAAAATTGTTCTATAGAAATAATTTTATATCGAATATTTTTCTACAGAAATAATTTTATATCGAAAATTTTGCTATAAAAAAATGTTATATTGAAAACGTTTCTATAGAAAAATAATTTATATCAAAAATTTTTCTACAGAGAAAATTTTATATCAAAAATGTTTCTGCAGAAAAAATATTATATCAAAAAATTTTTCTATAGAAATAATTTTATATCAAAAATTTTTCCACAGAAATAATTTTATATCGAAAATTTTTCTATAAAAAAATGTTATATTGAAAACTTTTCTATAGAAAAATAATTTATATCAAAAATTTTTCTGCAGAAAAAATTTTATATCAAAAATGTTTCTGCAGAAAAAATATTATATCAAAAATTTTTTTATATAAAAATTTTATATTAAAAATTTTTCTATAGAAAAAGTTTTTAGAAAATGTTTCTATAAATTTTTTCTATAGAAACAATTTTTTCTATAGAAAAATGTTTAATATAATTTTTTTTATGAACAAATTTTGGATGTCAATTTTTTTCTATACAAAAATTTTCGACAAAAATTTTTTCCATCGAAAAATTTTCGATATAAAATTTTTTCTATAGAAAAATTTTTTTTATAGAAAAATTTTCGATATCAAATTTTTTCTATAGAAAAATTTTCGATATAAAATTATTTCTATAGAAAAACTTTCGATATCAAATATTTTCTATAGAAAAACTTTCGATATAAAATTTTTTCTATAGAAAAACTTCTGATATAAAATTTTTTTTAGAAAAATTTTCGATGTAAAATTTTTTCTATAGAAAAAGTTTCGATGTAAAATTTTTTTCTTAAGAAAAATTTTCGATGTAAAATTTTTTCTATAGAAAAATTTTCGATGTAAATTTTTTTCTATAGAAAAATTGTCGATGTAAATTTTTTTCTATAGAAAAATTTTCGATGTAAAATTTTTTCTATAGAAAAATTTTCGATGTAAAATTTTTCGATGTAAATTTTTTTTCTGTAGAAAAATTTTTAATATTAAATTTTTTCTATAGAAAATATTTCAAAAGAAAATTTTTTCTACAGAAAAGATTTCAATATAAAATTTTTTCCGTAGAAAAAATTTCAATATAAATTTTTTTCAATATAAAATTTTTTCTATACAAAAAATTTCAATATAAAATAGAAAAAATTTCAATATAAAATTTTCTCTGTAGAAAAATTTTCGATATAAAATTTTTTCTATAGAAAAATTTTTAATATAAAATTTTTTCTATAGAAAAATTTTCGATATAAAATTTTTCTATAGAAAAATTTTCGATATAAAATTTTTTCTATAGAAAAATTTTCGATATAAAATTTTTTGTATAGAAAAATTTTCGAAATAAAATTTTTTGTATAGAAAAATTTTCGATATAAAATTTTTTCTAAAGAAAAATTTTTGATATAAAATTTTTTCTATAGAAAAATTTTCGATATAAAATTTTTCTATAGAAAAATTTTCGATATAAAATTTTTTCTATAGAAAAATTTTCGATATAAAATTTTTCTATATAAAATTTTTCTTTAGAAAAATTTTCGATATAAAATTTTTCTATAGAAAATTTTTCGATATAAAATTTTTCTATAGAAAAATTTTCGATATAAAATTTTTCTATAGAAAAATTTTCGATACAAAATTTTTCTATAGAAAAATTTTCGATATAAAATTTTTTCTATAGAAAAATTTTCGATATAAAATTTTTTCTAAAGAAAAATTTTCGATATAAAATTTTTTCTATAGAAAAATTTTCGATATAAAATTTTTTCTATAGAAAAATTTTCGATATAAAATTGTTTCTATAGAAAAATTTTCGATATAAAATTTTTTCTATAGAAAAATTTTCGATATAAAATTTTTTCTATAGAAAAATTTTCGATATAAAATTTTTTCTATAGAAAAATTTTCGATATAAAATTTTTTCTATAGAAAAATTTTCGATATAAAATTTTTTCTATAGAAAAATTCTCGATATAAAATTTTTTGTATAGAAAAATTTTCGATATAAAATTTTCGATATAAAATTTTTTCTATAGAAAAATTTTCGATATAAAATTTTTTTTATAGAAAAATTTTCAATATAAAATTTTTTTTATAGAAAAATTTTCAATATAAAATTTTTCTATAGAAAAATTTTCGATATAAAATTTTTTCTATAGAAAAATTTTCGATATAAAATTTTTTCTATAGAAAAATTTTCCATATAAAATTTTTTCTATAGAAAAATTTTCGATATAAAATTTTTTCTATAGAAAAATTTTCGATATAAAATTTTTTGTATAGAAAAATTTTCGATATACAATTTTTTCTATAGAAAAATTTTCGATATAAAATTTTTTCTAAAGAAAACTTTTCGATATAAAACTTTTTCTATAGAAAAATTTTCGATATAAAATTTATTCTATAGAAATTTTTTCGATATAAAATTTTTCTATATAAAATTTTTCTATAGAAAAATTTTCGATATAAAATTTTTCTATAGAAAAATTTTCGATATAAAATTTTTCTATAGAAAAATTTTCGATATAAAATTTTTTCTATAGAAAAATTTTCAATATAAAATTTTTTCTATAGAAAAATTTTTGGTATAAAATTTTTTCTATAAAAAAATTTTCGATATAAAATTTTTTCTATAAAAAAAATTTTCGATATAAAATTTTTTCTATAAAAAAAATTTTCGATATAAAATTTTTTCTATAAAAAAAATTTTCGATATAAAATTTTTTCTATTAAATTTTCGATATAAAACTTTTTCTATAGAAAAATTTTTGAAAAATTTTCGATATAAAATTTTTTATGGAAAAATCTTCGATATAAAATTTTTTCTATCGAAAAATTTTTGATATAAAATTTTTTCTATAGAAAAATTTTCGATATAAAATTTTTTCTATAGAAAAATTTTCGATATAAAGTAAATTTTTGTATAACAAACATTTTTGATTGAAAATTTTTCTTTGGAAACAATTTTATATTGAAAATTTTTCTATAGCAAAAACTTTTATATTGAAAATTTTTCTATAGCAAAAACTTTATGTTGAAGATTTTTTTATAAAAATAATACATCGAAAATATTTCTGTAGAAAACATTTTATATCGAAAAATTTTCAACGGAAAAAACTTTTATATTGAAATTTTTTCTACAGAAAAAATTTTATATTGAAGATTGTTCTATAAAAAAAATTTATATTGAAAATGTTTGCATAGAAAAAATTTTATATTGAAAGTTTTTCCATAAAAAACATTTGATATTGAAAATTTTTCTATCGAAAACATTTTATATTGAATATGTTTGTATAGAAAAAGTTTCATATTAAAATTTTTTCTATAGAAAAAATCTTGTATTAAAAATTTTTCTATAAAAAAATTTAAAATTGAAAGTTTTTCTTTAGAAAAAATTTAATATTGAAAATATTTCTACAGAAAAAATTTTGTATTAAAAATTTCTCTATAGAAAAAATTTTGTATTAAAAATTTTTGTATAGAAAAAATTTTGTATTAAAAATTTTTGTATAGAAAAAATTTTGTATTTAAAATTTTTCCATAGAAATAATTTTATATTGAAAATGTTTCTATAATAAAAATTTTATGTTGAAAACTTTTCTATAGACTCACTCGGATTGTACAATATGTGTTTTTCATTCCAAATATTGATTTTTGCATTCTTAATGTTTTATATTTGTAACTGTTAATATCTTTATTTACAAAAGATTAAAAATTTTACTTAAAAAAATCTGAAAAAAGGAAAATATTTTAAATTTTATATACCCAAGAGTTGCCAAAGATACGTCAGCACTTCGAGTCCTTTTTTTTGTCTTTATATTATAAAATGTTTTTATTCGCGTATTGTTATAACTAGGATTTCCTTGTTATTGTTGTCGTTAAAATGCGTACGTTTTTGTAATTCTCGGTTTTAATAACGAATTGTTGTTATATATTCTACAAGATATTTATATTCAGTTTTTATTGCAAAAGGATATCTGGTTTAGTGTTCCGCCATATACAGGCACACTTCCAGCACATACACTCACACATACATATACCCATCCACAAACACCAAACGGTTAAAGTGCAAGACAAAGTGAGTATCCTTTTTATATCCTGCCACTCACACTTTGGTTACTTACTGTTGGAGTTGGTGTCGTTGTAGTTTTTTTTTACAATATGTTTTGGCTTTACCGCTGTTATCTTTTCACTTGTAGTTATTGGTTGTATCGTATATGTAACACTACTATTTTGCTATTCGGTTTTGTAGAGTTGAATCCTACTCCAGTATCGAGTTCTTGTTGCTGGAAGTTGTATTTGTGAGGACTCTGTTTTATATGTGATTAATAATTGAAAGTATTTAAATGGACACTTGGTTCGTATTGAGTCATTATTTATGAGCTTTGGGAGTAATTTTGTTGTTGTGACTGTTTTTTTATTTTTGTTTGAAATTTTTTTACAACCATTCTGAGGCTTCCTTTAGCCGCGATGTAGCTGCATTTGTATATTGAATCGTGTGCCGTGAATATGGCAGACATATTTTTTTTTTTTTTTTTTGTTCGTTATTTGAACATATTTAATTTTTATGCAGGTTTTTTATAGTTTATTTCACGTTTTATTTGTCACTGCAAATACATGTCGCGTCTGCAATTGTGTTATTAAAAAAAGGATACCATAGGATACTAATCCTCTTTATTTAAAAGGTACTGGAAAAAGTTTGGTTCTAAATTTTCATAAGATGGCTTTGAAATTTGATAATTCGGAGGTTTGAAAAGTTAGATTTTGAGATAATTTGTTTAAAAGACAATTCGTTGTAAGAAGTGTATCGTATCAAATTGATATGGTATATATCGAGCTATGTTTTATGTTGGAATGGCCATATCTATCATATACATATGGGCAAATCCGAAAAACATTAAACCAAGGACAAAATTTTAAAACTGTCAAAATCACGAATTTGTGTTTATGAAAAAATTTACTATATATTGATCCTTTAGAATATACAATGGATACAATTTTTGATTGCTCTCTTCGTGAGTGGCAAAAACATTCATTTAGGTATCAAGTTTCAGTATGGGCTTAAAGTCTGCTTAATTTTATACAATTAGATGTAAAAGACCCCATCAAAAGTAATTGGAATGATAAAAATTACGTCAAGTAAAAAAGGGCTCACAGTGTGTAGCGTCCGTCACAGAAATAATTTTTTTTTAATTTGACTAGTGCAATTTTTTTTTTAAATCCTCAGCGACCGTTTTTATCTGTATGTAAAGCTATTGGTAGTTGAGTGGCAAATTGTGCCTAAAAGTTACCTCACCACATCATCTTCATGAGGAAGATCTTTCCAGTAAAGTAACACAACATCATGTTTACTCAGGAGTTCCTTTTGGGATGTCATCGGAGAAATCATCCAAAATTTAACATCACACAGTAAGAGTCTTCCCCAAGGCATGTCAGGAAAGATCTTCGCATGTTAGAGAATAGCATTTGAAAATATGCACTTGATCCGTCGTGGTATAGCACTTGATCCGCCGTCGTAAAGCAGGTTAGTCATCCGCCTAGTATACCAGAGCTCCCAAGTTCGATTCCTGGCCACACCCACTTGGAAAAATAGATTTTCAAAAAATGTTCAGCTAGCCACTTTTTATAGACTATTGGGCTATGTAAAACTTCTCTAACTAATGCATTTGCCGTTTGGATCCGGAGTTAAAACGTAAAAGTACTCCTTGTTCCAATTGGAATGTCGCACGATGGGTCGACTAGAACAAGTTAAGACGAATAAATTAATTTTTTAAAATCTTTTAATATTAAAACAAGTAAGAAAGCGCTATAGTCGGTCAAGCCGACCATACGATACCCTTCACCACTAAGGTCAAAGGTGTTATTTTTCCTGTATAAAGACAAATATTTGCTAAATTTTTCCATCATACAAACATTTTCTCAAAACGTATATATTCAACCTGTTTCCGTCATTTGGACTTACATGAGAGCTAGGGTCAAATGTCAACCGATTATCTCGAAATTTGGCAAATTGATTACAGTAGTTACAAAAATTATGTATGCAAAAAATAAACTCAAAATTTTCATTATCTTTAGATTTACGAGCGTTTTAGTGATTTTTTGTCTCATTTAGTGCGTTTTTGAAGAAGAGTTTGTATGGGAGCTATGGTCAAATGTGGACCGATTTCAACGAAATTCGGTACAGGGATTTAAGTTTACATAAGCAGTATCTGTTTTAAATTTCATGAAAAAATATTGAAATTCGTGGCCAATATAGCAATTCCGGGAAGTGGGACCTATGGGAGGTACCATAAATAATGGACCGATTTTAACCAAATTCAATAGCCATGGTCCCATTATAAAAAAAATTATCTGTGCCAAATTTCATCAAATTATCTTTAGAATTGCGACCTGTAGTTTGATTACAAGGTTTACATGGGGGTCCAGCCAGCCAGCCAGCCAGCCGTCCAGCCAGCCAGACGGACGGACGGACATCGCTAAATCGACTCAGAAAGTGATTCTAAGCCTATTGGTATACTAAAAGATGGGTCTAAGACAAATATTTCTATGCGTTACAAACATCAGCACAAACTTATAATACCCTTTCCACCTATGGTGGTGAAGGGTATAAAAAACCACTCAATTACAAGCACCGGTACATGTACTATATTATGTGATGAAAAATTAATAACTCGGGTTGATTTCTTAGAAGTACGGCAACGCCAAAGGTAACGAATTTTTCGTTTCGATTTATATGTCAACACATAGTCTTAAAATTTTTCGAGGATTTCGGCATCATATTTGAAGTTAATTTTACATTGTTATACATCGTTGTTTTCAGCTCAAAATATAGATCATTCCTGTTGACAAATTCGGTAAGCACATGTTACTTATATAAGAAAAAAATGTGTATAAAAGTTGAAGATTTTTTTAACAAAAATCTTAAATACATGGATTAAGATAAAAAATTGCAGACGATTGCATACTTTGAAAACCACTACAAAAGTTAGACCTTTTAGTAGTGTTTATGATTGAAAAAAAAAAAATAGTGTCAGCGCGCAACCTAAGGTCCATTTATATTACTTTTCAGAAAAATGCCTGAAATTATTTACAGTGCAATCGCAATAGAGTGAACACTTGGTAATATGAACTACTTGATACTACGAACTCTCGATTTTTTCCATTAGTTACTTTATAGAGTGAACAGTACCCAACTCAGTAGAGTGAACTTTTGTTTTCCTTATACATAATTGACAAAGACGCACCTCTTATTTAGGTCAAAGCACACTTAAATCAAAAGGGCTTGCCAACAAAAGCAGTGTTGTTTCTTGACAATGCACCTTATCATCCACCCGAGCACGAACTTATCACTGAGGATGGATGTTTCTTTGTCATGTACGTGCCACCGAACGTTACGCCATTGATTTAACCAATGGACCAAAACGTTATTCGAATAACCAAACTCAATTATAGAAAACATCTTCTTCAACGGGCCATTAAAAAGGCCAATTTAAACGAGTTTTTTAAACAATTAACACTCAAAGACTCCATTTGTATTCTAATGCTAGCTTGGCATGAGTTGGAACCGAACATGATAAAAAAAAAAATGCTGGTCAAGTCTTTTGGGTGATTCTGTGCAGATAGAAGAAGATAGTGACGACGACGAGGAAAATATACCGTTAAAAATATTGCAAAGGTCACTTCGGCAACAACATCTAGAAGAACTAAACTCAATTTTCGATATGCTTCAAACTGCTAACCCAAACGTGAGTTTCTTTAGCATCCACCATTAAATTTATTATTTGCAAGAAGTTTTTACCATTGATAACATTACGGAATGGAACAATGCTGAAAGTTCATTTCCAATTTCTGCTCAAGGCGTTTCCGATGCCATTTCTGAGACTGACACTGACATCGAGGAAGTAGCAATAGCCAAACCAGACATTACAGCAGCGCAGGCCGTGCAGATTTTTGAAAACGCTATTGACTGGGCACAAAATAACACAAACAATTACGCAAATATTTTAGTTTTGCATAAATTCCGCGATTTAGCGGTGAAAAAAGCCAAAAATGCTTGTACAAAGCAAAAAACTCTTGAAATTACTTTACTCCTTTGTAATTATATAACAATATTTAATAAATATAGATGTTTTTTGTATAAAAAAGTGTTTTTTTTATAGACTCTTTAGAGTGAAGTTTTTCAATAGAGTGAACAGGCCTTGCACGAATTAGTTCACTCTATTGCGATTCTACTGTATTTGGAGTTATTTAATGAATGGCTTAAATTTAAACATTTAACCAGGACTGAATGTGTTAAATCACTGGAAATGCATGTTTATAATACTAGACACTCAAAAAGCCAGGATATAGGTATATAATAAGCTGCAAAATTTTTGTAAAAACACTGAATATCGCTGGAAAAAAGCTAAAAATCAAAAGACTAAATTTTTAAATAAAAATAAAAAATGGCTTGAATGTATTATGTGTTTTTCCGTTAGCGAACAGGGAACATCAAAAGCTGGCCGTCCTGTAACTAATTTCAGCGAATTAGGTGTAAGAAGCTAAGAAAAAAAGTGCGAGATATAGTCGCTAATACATCAGTAGAACAACTTACACGTGCAACTCAGATTGCTTTATGGAAGAGTGGTAAGAGAAATGCCGCTCAAATGCTTAAAGATGCCATAGATGAACCATCAACATATATAAAAAAGAGAAGCTGTAAAGAATCTGCCGAAGGGATGCCTGTACCAATGTCCCCTGATGAAGCTTTAGCGCTTGTTGTTAACACAAAGTCTAGTAAGTCAACTTATTTAACGTACAGAGAAGTTGCAAAAAAGTCCAACGTAAACATCTACCCATCTTGGTATAGAATACTTTCGGCTAAAATGAGTTGTTACCCTAAAAAAAGCAGCATT
This sequence comes from Stomorhina lunata, assembly GCA_933228675.1. NCBI lineage: Eukaryota > Metazoa > Arthropoda > Insecta > Diptera > Rhiniidae > Stomorhina > Stomorhina lunata. The sequence continues at coordinate 114,018,124 of OW121740.1, read as the reverse complement.
ATAGTGACTGACATAAGTGTGGAGGTTAAATTGCAAAGTTTACTAAATTTGACAATAAGAAGAATTTGTCAACTTCAAGAAGAAGTATTTATGTTGGCAACTAGCAAAACGTTTACTTTGGTCTGCAAATGGGGCATTGATGGTAGTTCTGGACAAAGTAACTATAGGCAACACAGTATCAAGAAAAACCAAGGTTCGTCAGTAATAATTATATCAATAGTACCTTTACAACTACGAGACAGCCAAGATGAGACCAATATTATTTATATGGCAAAACCGAGTGCCTTCTTCTACACGTTTTTGCAGAGCCATTCAATTTAAAGAGTGCTCTAAATAAAATTTGTAGTTGGATTTTCTTAAATAAAAATCAAACCTTTTAATATAAAAACTCTACAAAATACGCAAATATAATGACATATTATACAAAATCATTTAGCATTAAAATGTTTACTTAGTACTCGGGTTTTGCAAAATTATCGACTTTTTTCGGAAACCCTCCCTTTAAAGATTTTACAGTTGCTTCTGATACCTTTTTGGAGCATGTGTTCCACCTGCGCTTAAAATCGGACATGTTCTTGGAAATCTTTCCTGTGTTCTTCAATTCCTTTTTTACCAGAGCCCAATACCTTTCCACAGGCCGAAGTTCTGGACAGTTGGGTGGATTTGCCTCTCGTGGTACAAAAATGACATTATTTTTTGAGTACCACTCAAGTGCCTTTTTTCCATAATGGCATGATGCCAAATCGGGCAAAAAAAATGTAGTCACTCTATGCTCTCTTAAAAAGGGTAACAACCGTTTTTGTAGGCACTCCTTTATATAAATTTCTATGTTTATTGTGCCAGATGCCACAAATACTTTACTTCTTTTGCCACAACTGCAAATAGCTTGCCACACGAGAAACTTCTTAGGGAATTTTGTTTTTTTTTTTGTGCGAAACTCTTGCCGAACATTGCCCCGTTTATCAGCAACATAAAAATCTTGACCAGGAAGTTGAGAAAAGTCTGCCAGTACGTATGTTTCATCATCCATCACACAACAGGTGTATTTTTTTATAAAATCAGACTTCAATTTTTTCGCTCGTTTTTTTGCATTGCGATCTGGAACCTTTTGGACTTTGTATGTCTTCAGTCCAGCATAAGCTTTGACTCTATGTGCAAAATTCGTAGAACATTTCATCGTACGAGCTGCTTTTCTTAAAGAAGTGTTAGGCGCTCTTCGAAAGAGTCGCTCGACTTCTTTTGCCTTACCAATATCTGTAGGACCTTTTTTCCTCCCTGATGAAGGTTTTCTTTCAATGCTCAGGTTTTCCTTATACCGTCTGATGGCATTAGAAACCGTTCGAGGGTCAACTTTCAAATTTTTAGCTATTTTTTTAAAAGTCCATGACGGATTTTTTTGAAAAGTTTTAATTATATTTTCACGAACTTTTTTTTCGCAGTCCATTTTGATTGAAATAACTATTGAAAATTAATAATTTCTAAAATAATAGTATCTGACATATCTATAGAAACTAACTTGATCAAAAAATAAATTATTTCTTGCACTATGGATAAATTTTGTCTAAAATAATAAATGCATATTTTTTATAGAACACTCTTTATTTTTGCTAAAGAAACACCAGATCTTACTAAATCAATGGTTGATAATATAAATCAACAAATAGGGAACCTGCAGACTTTTATATAAGAAGATAAAAGTATAGATTTTAATATTGTGCTAACAATGGTTGATGGCAAAGTTTGTAACACATTGACCGAAACAAAACCTACCCAAAGCTGTTATATATGTTCTGCCAAAGCTACAGAAATGAATGACTTAAATAATGTAACTAAGAAATCACCAAAAGTTGAAAATCTCAATTTTGGATTATCGTCCTTACATTCATGGATAAGGTTTTTTGAATGTTGTTTGCACATATCATATAGATTGAACATAAAAACTTGGCAGGTCAGAGGTGAAAATAAAAAGATCGTGGATCAAAGGAAAACCGAAATCGTTGACAAATTTAGACAAAAACTTAGAATAATTGTTGATCAACCAAAACCTGGCTATGGCTCTACAAACACAGGAAATACTGCAAGGATTTTTTTTCAAAATTATAAAATTTCGGCTGAAGTGACGGGTTTAGATGAAAACCTTATATATCGGTTCTAAAAAGATCGTAGATCAAAGGAAAACCGAAATCGTTGACAAATTTAGACAAAAACTTAGAATAATTGTTGATCAGCCAATACCTGGCTATGGCTCTACAAACACAGGAAATACTGCAAGGATTTTTTTTTCAAAATTATAAAATTTCGGCTGAAGTGACGGGTTTAGATGAAAACCTTATATATAGGTTCTAAAAAGATCGTAGATCAAAGGAAAACCGAAATCGTTGACAAATTTAGACAAAAACTTAGAATAATTGTTGATCAGCCAAAACCTGGCTATGGCTCTACAAACACAGGAAATACTGCAAGGATTTTTTTTCAAAATTATAAAATTTCGGCTGAAGTGACGGGTTTAGATGAAAACCTTATATATCGGTTCTAAAAAGATCGTAGATCAAAGGAAAACCGAAATCGTTGACAAATTTAGACAAAAACTTAGAATAATTGTTGATCAGCCAAAACCTGGCTATGGCTCTACAAACACAGGAAATACTGCAAGGATTTTTTTTCAAAATTATAAAATTTCGGCTGAAGTGACGGGTTTAGATGAAAACCTTATATATCGGTTCTAAAAAGATCGTAGATCAAAGGAAAACCGAAATCGTTGACAAATTTAGACAAAAACTTAGAATAATTGTTGATCAGCCAAAACCTGGCTATGGCTCTACAAACACAGGAAATACTGCAAGGATTTTTTTTTCAAAATTATAAAATTTCGGCTGAAGTGACGGGTTTAGATGAAAACCTTATATATCGGTTCTAAAAAGATCGTAGATCAAAGGAAAACCGAAATCGTTGACAAATTTAGACAAAAACTTAGAATAATTGATGATCAGCCAAAACCTGGCTATGGCTCTACAAACACAGGAAATACTGCAAGGATTTTTTTTTTTCAAAATTATAAACAATTTCATCTGGATATGAAATTGATGAATTAAAGTCTCATAAATTTGCTATGGAAACAGCAAGTTTGTATGTGAGTTTGTATCCTTTGTTTTATATGAGAACAAGTGACCATAAGGTATTAATTCACGGGCCTGCAGTTATCAAGCAAGCAATTTTGCCTATTGGGCAGTTAGGAGAGGAAGCACAAGAGGCCAAAAATAAAGATTTTAAATTTATAAAGGAACACAGAACTAGAAAAAACAACACAGAAAACACTAACTTCGATATCTTTAATTACTTTTTATTATCATCAGATCCGATATTTGAATTGAGTTTGCAAAAATGTCATAAGATGAAAAAATTAAAACCATGTGCAATGAATATTCTAAAAGCACCTCTTGTTTGTAATGCAAGTGAATAAAATCACTTCACAACCTATCCTTGTTTTTAGTATTCATATTGTATTAAAATATAGTTATGTTGACTTTTGTTATGTTTAAATAAAGCAAATTAAATAAAAACTACACAAAATCTTTTTCCCTCAATTTGGTGAGATTTTGTTATAGTTGAATATATGGGAGGAATGACTGCCTCGACTTTATTCATTCCGATTTATGTTGAAAATAATATAATTTGGAAAATGCTTTGACCATTTCAAGGTATGCAAAAAATTAAATTTTTTGCATTGCCATTCCTATTTCCCCAACAATTTTATTCGAAATCATGTATGTATGTTTATTTGTAGTAAAACCATATCAATAAAGTTTGTCGATACTCGCTATCATATTTTCGAAAATTAATAAATATTTTTTTTATATGAAAGGTGCCACTCCTACTATTTCTATATCCTCCATTTTTCGCGTGCTTATGCATTAAGATGTCCACAGCAAATTTGATTATCCTAGTAAAAATAGTGGGCCAGATATACGATGAAATATATTTATTTTATATGGGCGGGGCTACTCCCACTTAAAATATCCAAAAAGTTTATAGCCAGCACTAAGCCCCGGAGATGAAATAAAACACGGTGAAAATTTCAGAGAAATCGGCTAAGTATTTATAAAGTTATGAATTTATTCCTGTTAAATGTTCATTTCGGCCCATCGTGTGTCGTGGGAATTACGTACGTACGCACTTGATCCTTTAGATCATATCTCGTACATGGTAGCGCTAAGAAGAATTAATATGGAAGCTATCAACTCCGCGATTTTAGGTCATAATTGTTGTGTTAGGAGGTCATCCTCCGCCTATACAAGAGTTGTTCTGGAATAATTGAGATCGGTATGGAGCAACAGATGAAACATCTTTTGACTCCGCATGTGATCATTATCCTCTTGATACTCCCACATTTTCAACTGTACCGCCAACTCTACTTCACTTACAGCCTGTTTTTCGAAAATGAAAATATTGTTTCGTTTGTAAAAATAACGAAACGTTAATCGATTTGGTTTTTGTAAAATGAAGTCAATTTTCAGTGAGTGACAACTTAAAAGCTTTCGTGTATTTAACTTTTTTTTTTTTGGTTTTTCTTAAACACATTCATTCGTTTAAAGCGAGTGAAAACATTAAAATTTCTCGATAACCAAAGGTCTTTCGCTTTTAAAGTAAAAAACTAAAATTTAAAATATGGATGCCAATTTAAAGAAAAAAAAAAAGACAAATGATTGCTAAATTTTGCCATCATACAAACATTGTCTCAATACTTATATATTTAAGCTGTTTCCGCCATTTGGACTTATATAAGAGCTCGGGTCAAATGTGGACATATCGAGCCATAACTGCCAAAAGGGCTTAAGCGACATGATGGACGATTTTCATTTTATTATTAAAATTTATTATCGTCTGCATCATCTCACAAAATATCAGGGCAGTAGATTTTGCAGCAAAAATAATAAAGACTTAAGTACAATTCACTGTCCAAAGATATTTTAAAAAATACTTCTTTGATTATTTTTGGCGGTTAGGGCTCTTGATTATTTTTGGCGGCTAGGGCTCGATAATATTTCGAAATTCGATATTATTTCGAATTTTGGCAAAATGATGTAAATAAACTCGAAATTTTCATTGTCTTCAGATTTACGAGCATTTTAGTGATTTTTGTCTCATTTAGTGCATTTTGACAAAAGAGTTTGTTTGGGAGCTATGGTCAAATGTGGACCGAAAATTTAAATTAAATTTGTCAGCGCTCAATGTAATTTTCTTGTTTATATTTTTATAAACAAAAGGCAGTTGACTTACAAGATTACCACCGACAAGTTATTTTGTACATATAAAAAAGCTTGAATAATTCAAAATACATACATTGGCAATAATATTCCTTCCCGAAAGAAAAAAGCTCTTTTTATGTCAAAATGATATTGACGAAAGCTTGTTGATGTTTTAGAACATAGAATAAATAAATACCTAGAAAGTCAACGAAACGTCAAAGTACACCTGGGACCTGTCAATAGTACGGATCAGTAATAGTGTATTGGTAAGCCTAAAAAGAGCTTTTACTTTTCTTAATGAATACAAACAGTTGCACAAAAAAGTATGATATGATGGGACGAAAATTTTCTTCAAGATTTTCTCCGTAATTTTAAGAAATTTTCTTGAGAAATCCATATTTTAAGGCATAGAATGAGTTTTACTTGATTTTAGGATAATTAAAATCTATAAACAATTTTTTATTCTAAATTTCATTATTTTTTTTAATACCAAAAATTGCAGCCCTACTTTTTCAATACAAATTAAGCAAAAACAAAAAAAAGAATGTCGAAAGAAAACAAAATAAAAAATTTTCAGTTTGTAAAAAATAAAAAGTGTTTCGACATCAAAATAATGTTAAAATATTTAAAAAAAAAATAACATTTTATGTGTGCAATTTAGAACAGTGCGTTTCATTCAAAATAACGCGTAATTTTTCAAACAAAATTTTGAGTACAAAAAGCTTTTCTGTTTGTCAAAAAAGCTTTGATTTCGTGTACGTGTGATTTAGTAGAATACTAAATTTTAGTGGATCAGCTGACGACCTTCTATATATTCTTCTATGTTTTAGAAAAACCTAAATTTGAGCTTAATCGTAAACGAAAACGAAAACAAATGCGACAAGACTTTTGTTTTCGAAAAACAGGCTGTTAGTCCTGAGGATTTGTGGACTCATCCAGTGGAAGTAGCACAATTTATTGGCCTTTACCTCCGCGTAAACAAATTGTTAAAATCACAAAATGTTAGAGCTGTTACAACTACAGCAACAACCCTCGGATCATATATTTTGCCCAACATCAGTATTCTTCAAACTTTTTACTTTAACTGTTGTCTTGATCGATCTTTGACTTAAGTGATGTAGAGAATCATATGATCTGGCTTAATAGATATACAAAGAATACATTTAATTTTTATTCAAATTATCAAACCAAACTTTTTCGAACACCCAATATATAAAAATATTTTCTTTCTCCATTTGTTGGTGATGTTTTCCGTTCCTGCTGCCGCTGCTCTTCTAGTTCACATAAAACATGTTGCTACAAGTTGTCATTTCAAGCAAATTGAACTTCGTTTTTTCTGTTATTGTTGTTGTTGTTGTTGTTCATATTTCTATTTGGGATTTGGAAAAAAAATATTATTTTTTCCAGGATTCCTGTTTCTGTCGTATTCACGTACGAAGTTGGAGTTGTATTTTTAATTTCTTTACTCCTTTTTTGTCTGTGTCGAATATTTTAGTTTTTGTTTCTTTTGGTTTTTATTGTCGTCCTTAGTTGTTTTGGTTGTTTTTGTTATTTTGCTGAAATATTTGTCAATCGTGCAAAATGGTTTAGTATTTGGCAAAGTGGAAAGCTCGTGCTGATCCTTGTGTTATTTGGGATTATAAGTGTCTACGGAATTTTAAACTGTATAAATCATTTTGATGGAATTGGTGAGAGAAATTTTATATAAAGCAAAAGTTTAACAAAGGAAATTAAACCTAATGAATGCAGTTTTGAGATTAGCAGAAAACAAATATTGTACTTATACTTATTTATTTTAAAGTTTGTCAATTTAGTAAATTGCGTATTATGTATTTATACTTAATGTAATTTTGGACAAAGAAAGGCTTAATAAATAATATTAAAACTACTCGCCATCAATGGAAAATAATATTTGAGTATAAAGTTTGTCAAACCCATGGAGCTCGACAAGTTTTGTAAAATGTTCTTCTTTTAAAGAACATAGAGATTAGACAAGATTATTCCACATATTTCTATTATTGCTATGGATTTTTATTTCTACCCCAGATATGTTTAGCTTTCTAGCTTACTATGCTACTGTTCTGCGCCATGTGTGCACTGGCCGACGGCTTATGCTGTTTCCCTAAGGGTTCCAGCCCAGTGCAGCTATGCAGATACTATAGGCGTAATGCAAGACTAATCCAATTTTTTTGGTTTAACTTCTTTAACTTTGCTGCCCTTGCTTTGCCAGTTTGTAGCACACATGTTCTTCTATTTCAGATATCATTCATGTCTTATTGACTTCTATTTCTTGTTTGTTTATTCGAAATAGAATAGAATTGAACGCTAAAAATTCTCATAAATACGATCACTGTTAAACCACGTTTCGACTGTATGGGTCTTGTAAGTATTTCGGTATAAAAGCAATTCGGAGCAAAGTGTAACCTGAGCACCTTCGCCCTCTTTTGAACGCGATCGAAAAGTTCCAAAATAGACTTTGAAGCTACGGCCCGTACATAAGAGTTGTATTCCAATTTAGGACGAAGTACATCTTGCACCGCTTTAAAAACTTGAGGCAATTAAATGCTTCTTTTAACACACGCACTGTATTTGTATGCCTAGAACATCAACAGTTTGTTATTCCGCAATTTTTGTACCACCCATTACTACAGTTATAGCAACATTGTCCGTCATGCGTTTGTGTGTAAGCATATAACACGGAGTCTTTCGGGCATTAAAATAAAAGCTATTAGCACGACCCCATTCAGAAGTGCGATCACTTATTAGGTTAAATGGTAGTTTTGAAATACGATCTAACATCTCAGATTAGAACAAAGGTCATTGGCCCATATGTTAGAATTGTACTTAATATTTTGTCTGGCACACAAATTGTATAATAGCAAATTGTTGTTGTTTTTCTATCTACCGTTTTAGTAAATTTTAAACGTACAGTCGAACTTCTCTAATTTGAACTTCTATTACTTAAATTTTCCATAAGTTGAAGCAAATTTCGTTTTTAAATTTAATGTTTTTAAATTAAACGTTTTTAAATTTTATTCCCAAAGTTAAAGTCTCCATAAGTTGAAGCTTTTTTCGGGATAATGGTGGTTCAATTTATAGAAATTCAACTGTGTTAAGATAAAAACAAAATTTTTGGTTATCCCTCGTACAATTAAAAAAGCGGCAAGTTTATCAAATCTTTAAACCATTTAAATAATATGGTTGGCCACACTCATTAGTTAAGACACTAACCATATTATTTTACATTGCGCCATCTATTGCTATGTAGCAAAAAATTTAATTCTGTTAAGAATTTGATAGAAATGTAAATGTTAACATTAATCTGTTATTGTTTTATACAATTTAACATTTTGGTTTTTTATGTTATTTGACCAATTGAAAATAAAAAAAATTTTGAAAAATTTCCTCTAAAAATAGAAAATATTTGAAAAACTATCTATAAAAATAGGATGTTTTTTCCCATCAAAATAAGAAATTTTTAAAAAATAAGACATATTGGAAAAAGTTTTCTAACCACTTTTAAAAAATTTTCTTATAACAATAAGAAATTTTTGAAAAATTTCCCACAAAAATAATAAATTTTTGAAAAATTTCCTATACAAATAAGAAATTTTTGAATAATTTTTCTACAAGAATAAAACATTTTTGGGGAATTTTCTATAAAAATTAGAAATTTTTGAAAAAATTCCTACAAAAATGTGCAATTATCTTTAAAAATAAGACATTTTTGAAAAACTTCCTATGAAAATTATAAATTTTTGAAAAATTTCCTATAAAAATTAGAAATTTTTGAAAAATTTCCTATAAAAATGAGAAATTTTTGAAAAAAATCATATAGAAATAAGAAATTTTTAAAAATTATAAAAATTAGAAATTTAAAAAAAAAATCCTATAAAAATAGGAAACTTTTGAAAAACTTTCTATAAAAATAGGAAATTGTTGAAAAATTCAATATAAAAATAAAAAATATTTTGAAAAAAATTTCCTATAAAATAAGATATTATTGAAAATTTTCCTATACAAAAAAAATTTTTGAAAAATTTCCTATAAAAATAAGAAATTTTTGAAAAATTTCGTATAAACATAAAAATTTATAGGAAATTTAAGAAATTTTTCGAAAAATTTACTATAAAAATTAGGAATTTTTGAAAAATTTCCTATTAAATTTAGAAATTTTTAAAAAATTTCCTAAAAAATAAGAAATTTTTGAAAAATTGATTGTAAAATTAAGAAATTTTAAAACTAAGAAATTTTAAAAAACTTTCCTATTAAAATAAGAATGTTTTGAAAATTTTCTTATAAAAATAAGAAAGTTTCGAAGAATTTCCTATAAAAATAAGAAATTTTTGAAGAATTTCCTATAAAAATAAAATTTTTTTGAAAATTCCTTATAAAAATAGGAAATTTTTGAAAAATTAACTATAAGAAATTTTTGAAAAATTTCCTAAAAGAAATTTTTGAAAAATTTCCTATAAGAAATTTTAGAAAATTTTCCTATAAGAAATTTTAAAAAAATTTCCTATAAGAAATTTTTAAAAAATTTCCTATAAGAAATTTTTAAAAAATTTCCTACAAGAAACTTTTGAGAAATTTTCTATAAAAATAAGAAACTTTTGAGAAATTTCCTATAAAAATAAGAAATTTTTGCAAAATTTCCTATAAAAATAAGAAAATTTTGCAAAATTTCCTATAAAAATAAGAAATTTTTGCAAAATTTCCTATAAAAATAAGAAATGTTTAAAAAATTTCATATAAAATCAGAAATTTAAAAAAAAATTTTCATTGAAATAAAAAAATTTTGGAACTTTCCTAAAAATAGGAAATTTATTGAAAATTCCTTTTAAATTTTTTAAAAATTTCCTATAAAAATAGAAAATTATTAAAAATTTCCTATAAAATAAGTAAGAAAGTGCTATAATCGGTCAAGCCCGACCATACGATACCCTTCACCACTGAGGTCAAAAGTGTTATTTTTTCTGTATAAAGACAAATATTTGCTAAATTTTGCCATCATACAAACATTTTCTCAAAACTTTTATATTTAAGCTGCTTCCGTCATTTGGACTTATATAAGAGCTAGGGTCAAATGTGAACTGATTATCTCGAAATTTGGCAAGTTGATTACAGTTGTTATGTATGTAAAAGATAAACTTAAAATTCCCATTATCTTCAGATTTACGAGCTTTTTCGTGATTTTTGTCTCATTTAGTGCGTTTTTAAAGAAAAGTTTGTATGGGAGCTATGGTCAAATGAGAACCGATTTTAACGAAATTTGGTACAGTAATTTTAGTTGAAAAAGCAGTATTTGATTTAAGTTTCATGAAAAAATATTGATATTTGTGGCCAATATATCAATTCCGGGAAGTGGGACCTATGGGAGGTACCATAAATAATGGACCGATTTTGACGAATTTCATTAGCCATGGTCCCATTATCAAAAAAATGATCTGTGCCGAATTTCATCAAATTATCTTTAGAATTGCGACCTGTAGTTTGATTACAAGGTTTACATGGGGGTAAAGCCAGCCAGACAGACAGACAGACAGACAGACAGACAGACAGACAGACAGACAGACAGACAGACAGACAGACAGACAGACAGACGGACGGACGGACGGACGGACGGACATCGCTAAATCGACTCAGAAAGTGATTCTAAGCCTATTGGTAAAGGTGGGTCTAAGACAAATATTTCCATGTGTTACATACATCAGCACAAACTTATAATACCCTTTCCATCTATGCTGGTGAAGGGTATAATAAGAAATGTTTTGTTGTGTCAGACAAGGATTTTCTTAATTGGAATGTATTTACTTGGGAATAAGTCACAAACAAGAGCGTTTTGAAGGCGTTTTGCTAAGAGAAGCTTTAAAGTTTTAGTGTAAAAGTATTTGAATAACTTAATTAAATGTTTTGTACTATTACCGTGAGAAAATCGAATTTTTCAGATTCATATTAACACATACATACATACATTTTTTGTTCAAATTAGTTTCAATATAAGATTGAATGTTAAAATGTAATCTTTGAATCCATAATTAATTTATGAAAAATACATTTTTATTCTTATTGTTAAAACGCTTTTAACATATCCAATTATTTTAAAATCCATAAATCAATTTCCTCGGAAGTATTTAACTAAAAAATTTCATGCTGCTTGCACACATTGGGGCCGTTGCAGAAAACAAGTGCAATGAAAAAACCCAGAAGCTACTTAATGCTTCCATTTTGGAAATTCATCAGTCATTTCATATGAAAACTAAAATGTTTATGATTTGTAACTTAAAACAAGAATAATTAAAAAATTCACATGTTAAAAAAAGAAAAGACCTAAACCTAGTCTAAGATAAATAAAAAAACAGACTTATAAATCAAAAAAGAAATAAAAAAATTTAATATTTTAACAAGTATTTAACTTGTGTCCCAGACCCTAAGAATAGTTATAAACTTCCAAAAGTTTAAGCTTTAGGTTGGAAAAATATGGGTCATTGTACCGAGAGTTCAACGACAACTAATAAAAAGGCGAAATAAAAACATCTTAAGACAAGATTCAGTTTTTTGGTTTTTTAATTCAAAACCAAGTTAAATACATCAAAAAGACACACATCCAGACGTCTACAAATTAATTTCAGTTTTATTTTGGGTGAAACTTTTCGTAAACGAAAGTTTTAAGATGAACTCTTCTTATAAGTATAATTTTGTTTTGTTTTATTTTATTTAATTTTTTTTTTTTTTTTTGTTAAATAGTTGTGGTTGGTTATTCCATCACATTTGCAACAATAACCGTAAACATTAATTTAACAGTTGTTGCAACTAGTATTATTGCTGCAACATTTGATTTTGTGAATTTTTTGAGATAATCATTGGTTGGCATTGGCTTTCCAACTTGCAACATTAAAATGCCACTAACTTTAGTTGACAGTTTAAGCAAAACTTTGTAAATTTTAAACGCATACGACTACTTTTGGCCAAATGTATGAGGAATACACAAACTGAAACAGACGCAATCGACTTGAACTTGATTTTGTGAAAATGTTTGAATTGACTTCAAAATAAATCTAATATGGACTTTGGCATTTGAATGTTATATTCGGAGATTGTATTACATGTTTGTTGCGTTAATTATTAAGCTTTACATTTTAGATTACTTTTTAAAGGCAATAATTAAATACATAATTAATCACATAGATTATAAATGCGATGAACCTGATGATAGCTCATCCTGCTAATCTAATCGCATTTCCAATCTCCATCAGCCTTCAAAAGTACTTGATTTAAAATCAGTTGAATCAAAGACTCTATAATATAAAGATTTTGCACTTTCATACATTGATTTGTCATATGGTCGTTTAGAAAAATCCCGTTAAAAAAAGTATACCGCTTTTACTCTATTTCGGAAACAACTAATGGAGACGATTATCCAATGAGAGAAAGCTGAGACACACACACGTGCTCATGAAATGTTTGTGCGTTTATGTGATTTTAATTATACCCTTCACCACCATAGGTGGAAAGGGTATTATAAGTTTGTGCTGATGTATGTATGTAACGCATAGAAATATTTGTCTTAGACCCACCTTTTAGTATACCAATAGGCTTAGAATCACTTTCTGAGTCGATTTAGCGATGTCCGTCCGTCTGGCTGGCTGGCTGGACCCCCATGTAAACCTTGTAATCAAACTACAGGTCGCAATTCTAAAGATAATTTGATGAAATTTGGCGCTAATCATTTTTTTGATAATAGGACCATGGCTATTGAAATTGGTCAAAATCCATCCATTATTTCTGGTACCTCCCATAGGTCCCACTTCCCGAAATTGATATATTGGCCACAAATATCAATATTTTTTCATGAAATTTAAAACAAATACTGCTTGTGTAAACTAAAATCACTGTACCAAATTTCGTCCACATTTGACCATAGCTCCAATACAAACTTTTCTTTAAAAACGCACTAAGTGAGACAAAAAATCACTAAAACGCTCGTAAATCTAAAGATAATAAAAATTTTGAGTATATTTTGTGCATACATAATTTTTGTAATAACTATAATCAATTTGCTAAATTTCGAGATAATCGGTCCACATTTGACCCTAGCTCTCATATAAGTCCAAATGACGGAAACAGGTTAAATATATAAGTTTTGAGAAAATGTTTGTATGATGGCAAAATTTAGCAAATATTTGTCTTTATACAGGAAAAATAACACCTTTGACCTTAGTGGTGAAGGGTATCGTATGGTCGGGCTTGACCGACTATAGCGCTTTCTTACTTGTTTTTAATTCCACATTTGACAGAAAACAACATATGGTGTGCAATATCTTTATATTGTCACGAATTTTTGAGTTATCTGCCCCATTGTGCAAAGTTCACTACTTTTAATTCTTCCCCTAGTTTTCTAGAATCTTCTGTCGATAAACAGAAAAACAAGTTTATGTCTATAAGCAGAGCAACATGTTTCTCTTATTTGCTGTAAAGAGTATAGCTACATTTTTCTCTCTTATCTACATTCTCTCTCTCTCTGTTACTGTTAACTTCAGATAATCTATATGTACAACGTAAGCGTGTTCTTGATCATGTGAGAATGTATTGGAACATGCATGAAATTTCGTAAGTCACATTGTTAGTGTAATCAACGATAGCAGCTCTTTGTTTACGTCTGCAGGAAATGCTAGAAACTCTCTTCTCTGCTGTATAAGGTTTATGGACTAATATTGTGGGAACAGTTTTAATTCAGACGCGTATAAGAGAACAGTGTGACTAAGAAAATTTGTAAAGCAGTTTTGTAAAGTATGTTTACAGTTTTTGTGAAAGTGTATTTAAAAAGATTAACTCTAAAGCAGCTCCAAACTCAGCAATTAGGTTAAGAATTACCGGTGAATGGTCTACTTCATCTTTAGGCCACTCCACTATTTTGGATAAACTAACTAATATCCCCGAAAACATTGACTACTGTATTCCCTCACCCGTTTTCGAGCAATCTTTCTCTGTGGATATCTCAGGGGCTCAACTCGCTTCCATAGTAGGGACCCTGGATATCTACTCGGACGGATCCAAATCGGCACGTGGTGTGGGTGGGGGCTTCTTTATCCCACTTTTTTGGACAAAAGTAAAATTCAAGCTCCCCATACAAAGCAGTATTCTTCAAGCTGAAATCTCAGCTATTTATAGGGCGAGCAATTGGCTCACGTACCACCGAATATATTCTTACGATATTCGTTTCTGTACGGATAGTCTTGCCACAATTCATTCCTTATCATCGGTCTACACGACATCCGTTCTCATCCGTAAATGCCGGGCATCCCTGAATGAGATGGCGAGATATTCCAACATCGAACTTTACTGGGTACACAGTCATAGTAATGTACCAGGCAATACCACTGCGGATAACCTAGCAAAAGGTGGTGCTCTCCTTAGTCAGGAGAACATTAACCAATTTATAGGTATACCGCTATCTGCATGCAAACTGCTGATTAAGCAGTTTCTTTTTAGGTCCGCACAGACCAACTGGTCCACAGAAACGACATGTTTGATCTCTAGACTCACACGGCCAACTTACGATTGTAAGCGTTCTGCAATCTTGGTTAGCTTTCCGCGCCATAGACTTCGCACCCTTATCTCTTGCTGATATTAGGACACTTCATCTGGGATTCCCTTTCTTGGTTGATTTATCAGAGATCCGAGTTGAACCTATCTCCTGATAAGTTAAACTCGGAGTATTGCAAATTGCTCAATGAAGGTTATTCGTTTTACACGGACGGATAAAAATGAATATCGGCACTAGTTTGGAACTATACCACACTAAATAGATATCAAGAGATCTTGCAGACTTCAGGATGGATGTTGCGCCCTTAAAGCTGAAATTCTTGAGATGCTGATATCAACAGATTTAGTTTTAGACAGTATAACTTGAGAAAAAGAGATACTATTTTTGTTGATCTAGTCTCACATCAAAGATCTAATGGTCAAACAAAGCATTTGACTTTGCTAGGCCTCAGTTCATTGTAAAGTAAAGCCGAAGAGTTTAGCGCAAAAACTAAACCCCTTGGAACTAGAGGAAATCATTTAGGAGAAAAATTAAGATGTGTTGGTAACCGAAATTCTTGAGTAAGATTATCCTTAGGAAAAATGTTGGCATGTTGGACACCAATAAGCTCTTAATACAAGTATTTGTCTGAATTATTAGTCCACATTCTGTATAATTGCGAGATGATTAAGAAATTCGAGGAGACTCAGAAGATCGAGATAATTTCATAATGATATAGCACTTTGAGATAACTCAGCAGTTTGATAATGACTAGATTGATTTAGGCTGACTCAGCAGTTTTAGAATGAGTTGGCAGTTTTAGGATGAGTTAGCCATTTAAGAATTACTCAGCAGTTTTTAGATGAGTCAGCAGTTTTTGGCTGACTCAGCAGTTTTAGGATGAGTCAGCAGTTTAATAAAGACTTACCAGTTTTATAATGGCTATTCAGTTTTAGGAAAACTTAGCAGTTTTAGGCTGAATTAGCAGTTTTAATATTACTCTTTAGTTTTAGGATAACTCAACAGTTGAAGGGTGAATCAGCAGTTTTAAGATAACTCTGCAGTTCAAGATGACTCTACAGTTTTATAATGAGTGAGCATTTTTAGGATGACTTAGATATTTAAGGATGTCACAGCACTTTTAGGGTGACTCAGCAGTTCAAGTTAAAAAGGACAGATATAGCGTTACTGATTTTAAAATTTGTTGGCCTTAAAGGGATTAATTTCCAAAAATCTTCTTAGTGGACCTTTATATAAATAAAGGTACTTACTGCCAAAATTTCAGCTACTACCTGTTGTCGTTTAGTCTTGGAGATTAAGAATAAGAGTTTAATAAAGGATTGGATGAGGGTGCTGTGGCTTAGTTGATTAGAACGTCGACTAATAAGCATAAGATGTCACATTGAGCCTGGGTTTCCTTTAATTTTTGGAGACATACAAATACTTGTATGTGTTATTTTTTTTTTTCGAGATTTTTAAA
Source organism: Stomorhina lunata (assembly GCA_933228675.1). Taxonomy (NCBI): domain Eukaryota; kingdom Metazoa; phylum Arthropoda; class Insecta; order Diptera; family Rhiniidae; genus Stomorhina; species Stomorhina lunata. The sequence continues at coordinate 114,001,872 of OW121740.1, read as the reverse complement.
TGATATGGGAGCTAGGGTCAATTGTGGGTAGATTGTTACTAAATTTCGGTTATCGGTTTGTATTTATAAAATATTTATATGTATAAAGTTTTTTAGTAATAAAATGCAATTAGTTTTAGATTTAAAAGCGTTTTTGTGCATATATGGGTATTTAAAAACTTTTGAGAATGCGACTTGTATGGGAGGAAATTGCGTAAACTGATTTCGGTTACTTTAAGACATATATATGCTGAACATTATTAATATACAATAGAGTCTGTGAAAAATTTAATTAAATTATCTTTGAAGTTACGACCTATACGTTGATAATACGCTTGCATTGATTACCGCCCAGCCAGCCGGACAGGCATCGTTAAATCAACTCAGGGAGTGATTCTGAATAGATCGGTATACCAGAAGGTGTGTCTCAGACCAATATTTCAATGCGTTACAAACTACTACCAATATACCCTTTCCACTTATGGTAATGAATGTAAACTATAAATTGTCTACCTCTATTTTTCCGCTATTTTCACGAAATTTTGAAAGCTTTACAAACTAATACAAAAACTTAATATATCCCATCCATTTCTTTACCATTATAGGGAAGGGTATAACAATGTAGAGAATAAATTGTCCACCTCTATGTTCACAAAACTTTGAATCACATTTTGACACAAAGCTTTTCATGCTTTTCATGCAATAGCTGAATTGTTTGTGGATTGTGGCGCCATCTTACTAAAACTACAGGTCACTGTTGTCAACATAAGCTAATTTTGGACATAAACATTCTGTTATCATGGTTTGGCAGAGCACAAAATTCACAGTGAATTTTATGTCTTAAATCGACATATTCCCTAAATTGTAACTTTCAGCATTTAGAGTCTTTTATCCTCATATGAATCACCAAGTAACAAAAAAATTATCGCAATCTTGAATGATACGAATCACTTCGCAGTGCACATCTTTAGTCGCAACAGTAGGAATAAATCATTCATAGTTCCATTTCTCAAATCACTTTCAATCAAACGTTATCTCACTTCAGTGTCGCCCATGAGTGACAGTTACCGACTGTCGGTATGTAAAAATTTTAATTTGATTTATTACTCTTTCAAATCCATTAATTATGTTACTTTAATTGTATTTTTTATTTGTTTTTTTTTTGTAATTTTTTGTAACAAAACAAAATAGTTTTAATATTTGCGATTACGTCGTTTTGATGCATAAAACATGTTTTTTATGATTTAATTTTAATTAATATCATTTACTTTGAAAGTAAATTTTTTTTGCAAATAATTACTCAAAAAATGAAAAACTATCATGAGGAAAAATGCTAAAGGACAGTGGGTAATGAGAAAAAATATTTGGGATGAAAAATGACTTATATGATACTTTCAAAAACCTACTCTAAGATATGTTTACTATGTATATCAAATTTTAGATTATTCATGAAAAGTTTGTGGTTTATTTTCATAAGTTGTGCAAAATTTTTATGAGCTAAAACATTTTTTAGGTGGGAATTACTTGCCATAATCGAAATAAAATTATTTTTGAGTTTTCTTAGGTAACTTAAAAGTTTAATGTTTTAACTTGACACAATATTTTTTAGTTTGGTAAATGCGTTACTTTAAAAATTAATTCAATGTGCCCTAATGATACTTATCTTAATACAAGAACTTCCCAGTAAGAACAGTGTCAAACGTTTGAAATATGATGACTTTTACATTTGATATCAAACGTTTTTTTCAAACTTTTTTTAAACCTGAACAGATGTTTAAGATCCACATTCATTTCCAAATGAGGGTTCATTTGAGAATAAACGTTTGAAAAATTATAGTTTCTCAAATTGAGAATAAAGGCTATTCTCAAATCATTATCAAACCCTAAGATGATTTGAGAATAATTTGAAAAATGGTGTTATATAAATTTGATATCAAACCTTATTTCAAATTTTTTTCAAACATTAAAAAAAATAATTTATGTTAAAAAAATAATCTTTAAGATATTTTAATGGAATGACATTGCATTTCAAAGAAATTCGTTAGTTCATTCGGATTTTTTAAAATTGATCCATATTTGACCGTAAAACCTTGCTTAAAAAATGTCAAGATTAAAAGTTCAATAATATTCATATGCATAAGTAAATTTTCTTTGTTTCTTAAAATTTTTCTTACCTAGCAATAAAAAAAATATATTTTAAGCAAAAGAATTCAAATATGATGCACCGTTTTCAAAAACAAAATAAGCAAACCCAAAAATATCAAAAATACAACGCCATTTTATTTATGTTCCACATGTAGATGATATCCACATTTGAAAAACCTTTGAGAATGAGGTTTGATAATGATTTGAGAATAAAGGCATTTCTCAATTTGAGAATAAAGTCCCCTTTTTGTTGAGAACTCTATTATTCTTAAATCAGTATCAAACGTTTGACCTTTGAAAAAACATTTATTTTCAAATCATCCTCAATTTGAAAATAAACCTTTTTTCTTACTGGGTTGTTATGGGTGCATTCTCGTCCAATGGAGTATTTTTGGATTAAATTGGGACAAACAAGAATTTATTAATATGTTGTCTTTTTGCGCAGTTTTAGGTGTAAAATTTTATCCAGAGGGCTTAACTTCTTGTAGTCATGTCATTTGTTGCTTATAAGCAACATTGCAAATTTTTGATTATAGTTCCTTAAGTTTTTGTTAACTGATTTTTTTTAAATGAAATTAAAATTTGTGAGCATTTTACAAGAGAAGTTTAAAAATGCATGTAAAAAAATGTGTAAAAAGTTGTTTTACAAAAATTCAAATCAAAACGAAAAGTGAGAGATTTCTTTTCAAAAAGTGAATTTTGTTATAAATAACAGTTAAGAAAATGAGGTAAAGTTGGCAAAACTTAAAAAAAGAATTTCATAAGCACAATGTTGCTTAAAGGCAACATTTCTCCATAGTAGCAATATTTTTTACATTTAAAGTTTTACAAAAATCAATCCAGGCAGCTTGAAATAGAGGAACAAGATCTTGTCTGTTTGAGAAACTGCTTTAAAAGAAGAAAAAAATGTCGAGAAGTCAAATTTTCAATTAAATATATAATTGCGTTCATCGATGATGAAATTCAAATTCCGTTCGGTATTGAAACCATTCCGTAGTTAAATTCCAATTGAAATGGGTTAAGGTTCTATAGATTCCGATAAATTGTTAATCTTCTAAAACAGTATAAAACACGATTTTTTCAATTGAAATCAGTAACTCTATCTTTGTTTTAGTATATAACACTAATTACACTGTAGTAAAACTAGGATCATGTGTCTCCATGTCAACACTTTGTGTGATATCAATTCAAATGCCCCCAATTTTAGTTCAGTACTGAAATAGTGAATATATAGAGACTACTATTTTAGTATATATCAGGTGACATTGTCAACGAATGTGTCAACATATATGTATATCAATAGGCCCCGATTTGATCCCAATGTCTCCATTTGGACCAAAAGAACTACAAAGTCAATACTAAGTAAATAGTGGTAATGTCTACTGGTAGATTTCGTAGGAACTCTAAATGTTAAATGTCAATAGTAGATAACATTGGATGGGGCAAAATAGGCAAGTAGTACTGGAGACATTGTCAATAGCAAAACAGTATTGTTTCTCTGACGGCATTTACTGCAGGGTAATTAAGGAAATTATTCAAATATTTAATAAACACAGAAGAACATACAAATTCAATATCACTTTGAAAGTAGAAAGAGGTTTTTTTTACTTTTTCTATAAATTCAAAATACGGAATTCATTTTACTTCCGAATGGAACTGAATTTTGTGACAGTATATGAAGCAGCAAGAATTATATCTAGGAGACCGATATTTAAAAGCTATCACTTTAAACACACACAATTAAGCATCTATCAAGACAATTTAGCATATGAATATAAGGTATAATGTGGTGAGCCGTTGTCGCTGAAAGCTTTGGGTTCTCAACGAACAACGCGTTTTAGATCTGAGTTGTGTAACCGGACATGATAACGAAAATGAGGACTAATTGGCCCGTGCTGAAGCAGATATGGGTATAAAAAATATTTCTGATACTTTCTCAAAAAAATTAAAGACAGAAGTAGATTATAAGGTTGAGTGGGGAAGAAAAGAAAGGTGTAGATAATTCCATACAGGTATTCCAAAGGGAATTATGACCTAAAATGTTTAAATTTGAGGCACAGTTTTGTTTCATATCACACAAGAAATATAATTATCCGTTTTTGTTTTTATATGTACGACCAGTGATCAATGTTGCTTATAAGCTACATTTCATAACGGCAAAACCGGAAGTGATAGAGACCTGAAATTTATATTAAAGGCATATTTAACAATGCTCTAATATATTCCAAATATTTTAAACCACGCTCACTTTAATGTTGAAATGAAAGGGTTAGTATACTTAAAACAAGTAATTTATCTAAATCGTCTTTAAGTCATTACACAATATCTGATGTTATAGACATCTGCCTACTCTAATTTGCGCCCAAAAGTTTAAGAATTGATAATGCTATAGCCGCGATTTTGTCTCTTGACCTAATGTGCGAGATTTTCATACTTGATTTTTTAGGCATCACACAAATTCCGTTCGGAATTGAAACCATTCCGTAGTTCAATTCCGAACTAAATGGTTTTAGGTTCTATAGATTCAGAAAAATTTTAAATGCTTTTAGACATTACAAATCACGCGTTTTTCAATTGAAATCTGTAACTCTATCATTCAGGCCTGTTCTGAAAATCACATTTTGTGAAAGTGATTTAAAATCACATAAAAGGTGTTCTGCAAACAAAAATCACAAAAGTTTTGTTATTTCAAATCGGTCAGCTAAGACACTATCGATTTGAAACCACTTGTCTGTTTTACATGTAATTTTATTTTTATTTCTATTACTAATTGAATAGATTAAAAGCCTAATATGATTTTTATAATTTTGTGTAATAAAATTTGCAATTTTACTTAAAAGTTCATTGAAAAATATGAAAAAACGGAAACACTAATTTTAAGCTAAACTTTTTGTGATTTTTCTTTAAGCCAACCAAGTAGAAAAATTTACTTTTTCAACGTTAAAAGTGTTAAGTTTTTGCAAAAATACTAATAAAATCAATCAAATTTTATTTATGATGCTAAAAATTATTAAAAATAGTGCATTTGCACTAGTTTATACAAATTTCCTTGTGTTTTGAGAAGTTTAAATCACACAAAAAAACGTAAAAAATTGTGATTTACAGAACAAGTACAAATCACATTTGTGATTTCAAAACGGAATGTGATTTCAAATCACGTGATTTTCAGAACAGGCCTGATTGTTTCAAAAAATCACACTGATTAATTAAATACATTGTTAAAAAATTGAATAAACAAAGAAAATAATACAAATTCAAGTATGAAACACAATTGGAACGAACGACCAATTTTACGGAACGAATATTCGTCGTTAGAAATAGAACATATGGGCTTATATGAGTGTGCTCACAATTGATGCGTACGACGAAATTCGTTGTGCGTATCGAACAGTGCGATAGGTTTATTTCTATTTTATACGCAGACGAACGACGACTAAACTGGATTAGAGTGGCTGTATTTCTATTTCTGTTGTAAAATATTAGAAATTATATGTGTTCTTGTTGAATATGGTCACCTTATAAAATGTAAACAAAAAATATTTATTTAAAATAAAATTTTTCAAATGTTCTAATCTTGTGTAATAATCAAAGAATATATTAAAAAAAAATTGCAAATGTTGTGAGTGCGCGATATGTCCGATAGTGTAAGTTATTTGTGCAAATAACAAATTAACAAAAATGGCGTCAACAACGTTTATTCGTCCAAAATGTGTTCAATGGACGAATTTACAAGACGAATTTTTAAATCCGAATTCGTCGTGCTGGACGAAATTAGTTATTCGTCCCAATTGTGTTTCTACCTTCAATTCCACTCGGAAAACAGAAAGTGGTTTCATTCCGAAAAAATAATTTGTTTTACTTTTTGTATAGAAGCAAAATATGGAATTCATTTCATTTCCGAATTGAATTTTGTGACATGGCTGTTTATATGAGGGACCGTAACTGTTATAGCTTTTATCGTAAAAGTCAGAAAATAAAAGTTATTTTTTGACTTTTATTTTTTCGATAAAAAATAACAGTTATTTTTGACTTTTATTTTTTCAAGCAAAAATAAAAGTTATTTTTTAACTTTTATTTTTTTTTTCGAGCAGTTTTTTTTTACTTTTATTTTTTCAAACAAGAATAAAAGTTATTTTTTGATTTTTATTTTTTCGAGCAGAAATAAAAGTTATTTTTTGACTTTAATTTTTTTGAGCAGAAATAAAAGTTATTTTTGTTTGAAATTATGATAAATATATTGAAAAATTTTTTTAAACAAAGATAATTTTTCAGTGAAAATAATTTACATATGCTCAAAAATAACTTTTATTTCTGCTCGAAAAAATAAAAGTCAAAAAATAACTTTTATTTTTGCTCGATATAATAAAAGTCAAAAATAACAGTTATTTTTGCACGAAAAAATAAAAGTTAAAAAATAACTTTTAATTTTGCTCGAAAAAATAAAAGTTAAAAATAATTGTTATTTTTGCTCAAAAAAATAAAAATCAAAAAATAACTGTTATTTTTTTTTTTCTAACAAATAAAAATCAGATTTTTAAAAAGCATCGCATTTTATGAAAATTTGGTCTAAGACTATCAAAATGGTATACTTGGTTTAATTCTACGACATTTCCTTGCGGTTGCTTTTTTAATAAAAAATTCAAAACTAACAGTAATTCTCGGTCCCGGGTTTATATACGTTGTATCACAGTGTAACCAAATAATATAGTGCCGCTCTAGTATCAGCATTTTAAGGTAAAACTTATTCAATTTGCTAAAGTTCTTACTTAGATTTTATGTTTACTCTAACACCTCTGATCCATTGATGTTTATCTTTATAACCGTACAATCGATTTAATACTTAGCCCACTGTGCTAGCAGCGGAGATTAAAAACATATTTGTATCTAAACAATTTCAATAAAAATGTATAATGAGTATATTCATGAATGAGTATTTTTTTTCCAGTACCGGGTATTTTGTTGCATGTTTTATGCCCATTTAACCATAAAATAACTTTTAACCATAACCCGGCTATAAAGCGTATTGCGTCCATTCAAATATTTTTACGCACAAAAGTATTTCAAGTCTCTCTGTTAGATAGTATCTATAAGATACTCATACTCTCCTGCCTTAAACTCTCTAACATAATCACCTTTAGTTAGAAATAAAATGCATTTATTGTTATGTATATTTTTTATTACATTTTTTTTTTGTATTATTTAATTTTTTGTTTCTTTTTATTTCTTTTAACAACTTTTATATTTTAAATCTATTTGTGTTGGTTTTTTTCCCATTTTGTTTTGATGTTGGAATTGGTATAAAAACAAACTAATGAATAAAACAAAACAAATATAACTTTTGTCCGATTTTCAACCGATCATATTCTTACTTATCCACAAAACCTTTTCTAACTGTCGATTTCATTGTAGATTAATTTATGTTACCTTAGGTGTGATAACTTGTTTTCTATTATATTTTATTCTGGAAAATGCTTTTGGTTTAAACTCAAAGTTTCGTTTACCGTTAAACCGTTGTGAGGCACGTGTATGTCTATTTTGACTCATAACAAAAGAAATGAAAAAGTTGCATAAATGTGGAGAAAAATTGTTAAGATCTGAGGAGCATGGCAGTAATTATGAAAAAAATATTAACACCTTTTTGTTGCTATTTTCTTATGAAAATTATCATGTAGAAGAGATTTTTCTTAAGAAGTGCAAAACTATAAATTTATTAATAATTATATTGTATTTGATATAGGTACATATGAGAGTTCTAAAGTCACTGCAATTATAGCCCAGCAAAATGAATAAAATTAACAAGATATCAATATTACTGTAACTTTGCCAAACTAGTGATCTAGTTCTATGATTCTTTCTATGATTGCATTTAAGATTTTTCCATAAATCTAAGAACGTGTATATGTAGTACCCGCGTTTCTTCCGAAACCGAAACCACGTAAGTACAAGATACTCTTTATAACTCCTAATAACTTGTATATCGTTACTTTAATATAGAAAGGCCTAAGTCGTTTTTTATTCACATCGCTTTTAAAAACTTTATCTAATATAATTTTATAAAAATTATTTAATTTTAAAAAACATTTCTATTGCATTAAGTTCTTTAGAGAATTCAGTAAAAAAACTGCGTTTAGAAAATTTCTATATCTTCAAAACTTAAGATTTTATTTAGTTTTTTTCCCTCTCCTGTAATGTAAAAAAAATATTAGTTAGGGCTTTTCTATATTAAAGTAACGATATATAAGTTTAAGAAAAAAAATGTTCTCCATAAATTTCAAGGAGTGCCGGTCGGATTATTGTGTCATTTGGTGAAAAACATTAACCCTAAAAACTAAAATCGGACAACGTTAACATGAGGCGCCTAGACCCTAAAGATGAAAAATGCGTTTACAAGGGGAAATACGGGTCTTTTTTCTGGTTTGTCAGATTAAAGCTTTTTTAAAAAAGTGAGCATTGATTTTTTATATAGACTTAACAAGCTTTCTTTTAAAGTAGATGATGCCTAATAAATTGCTCAAACGGTTTAAGAGTTATAACGTTTTTTTCTGCGAATTTCATGTCGACTTACAGAAACAAATTTACCCAAAAAAAGCTGGATTTACATTTTTTTCTACTAATATTTTTTTTTACTAAGCCTATAAAAACGCCAAAAAAATGGTGTCGATAGCTTATCCCGTATTCCCGTACATGAGACTAAAGTCAAAGGATTTCGAGAAAAGTAGAATTTTTGAGAAATTTTAGAAAAAATTGTATAATTTTATTTTTGTTTACATTTTTAAAAATATATATTTAATGATTATGTAACACCATATAGAATCATTGAATATAGTATTACGAGAATTTGGAGATGTTTAACCCCCTGCTTTAGCGGGGTCAAAATCAATTTTTATGAAAATTTTCAATATCTATTTTTTCAATATAGCTATTGCTGTGGTCCAAAAAATATTTCTATTTAGTTAATAACAAATATCACATAAACTATAAATAGTAACTCTTTCGTGACCAACAGGGACCAAAATTACCCCAAAAAAAAATTAAATAATTTTGTTTAGATTTCTATGTAGTAGACAAAAATAGAAATAAAAATAATGTAATTCTTTGAAGTCATTTAGCTCACTGTTGGTTACGAAAGGGTTAATATTTACCGAAACTCCTCAAAAGTAAAAAACCATCCTAACGAGCATTTTAGTGATTTTTACGAGCATTTTAGTGACTTTTGACCGAATAGTTTGTATGGGAGCTATGGTCAAATATGGACCAATTTCATCTAATTTTGGTACAGTGATTTCGGTTTACAAACTGCTTTTCAGTTTCATGAAAATGTAATGAGATTTGAGGCCAAAATCTCAATTACGGAAAACCAAACCTATGGGAGATACCAAAAAATAATGGATCATAGCAATCTTAGATGTTTTAGACGTGTTGCCAGAATGTCAGAAAACGAGACCCATAGGAGAAACAGACAAGAGTGAAAAAAGCATTTTTAGAGATAAAGCATATAAGATAATAGTTCAGATTTTTTGCGTGAAAAATGCACTTATTATAACATCATTATTCTATTTTCAAACAAAAGAACTGCTCCGGTATCAGAAGAAGTTAGATCTGGCGGTTGAAGAAAAGATGGCCCATTGGTATTTAAACATCGCCAAAATCGATGTTATTTGGTTGAGTTTGTCTTTTCTGCGTCTTCAGCGTGCTTCATTGTACTCGTAGGTGGAAGGGGTATTATAAGTTTGTGCCGATGTATGTAACGCATAGAAATATTTGTCTTAAACCCACCCACTTATACCAATAGGCTTAGAATCCTTTCTAAGTCGATTTATCGATGTCAGTCCGTCCGTCAGTCTGACTGGACCCCCATGTAAACCATGTTATCAAAGTACAGGTCGCAATTCAAAGGATAATGTAATGTTATTTGGCACAGATAATTTTTTTGATAGTGGGACCATGGCTATTGAAATTCGCTAAAGTCGGTCCATTATTTATGGTACCTCCCATAGGTCCCACTTCCCGGAATTGATATTTTGGCCACAAATAGCAATATTTTTTCATGAAATTGAAAACAAATAACGCAAATATAAAACAAAATCACTGTACCAAATTTTGTTGAAATCGGTCCACATTTGACCATAGCTCCCATACAAAATCTTCTGTCAAAACGCACAAAATGGAACAAAAGTTTCTAAAACGCTCATAAATCTGAAGATAATGTGAATTTTTAGTTTATTTTTTGCATACATTAGTTTTGTAAAAACTGTAATCAATTTGGCAAATTTCGATATAATCGGTCTACATTTGGCTCTAGCTCTCATATTAAGTACATACAAGTACATACATACTAAATTTCATTCATCTAAAACAACTTCTTCGATTTTTGTCCATTTGTTATATGGGAGGTAGCACTGTGCAAGGTAGTCTGCTATAAACGGCTGCTAAAAGCAAAAACAAAGAACACAGGCTTATTGACCAACCCTCGTAGTATGTGTAAAAAAGTTGTTTAACTGTAATACAATTTTATATGTTAAGACTCTTCTAATTTCACTTTTTTTTCCAAAATTCTAAATTATTTCCAATAAAATGTTTCATAATTTAGGAAACGCAAATTAATTCTTCGACAAAGAAATGTTTTCCAAGTCCGTTTTAACCCTAAGTAAAATACCTACCATTATTTTAATGGTTTTTTAACATTTAATATGAATTTGTTTTACAATAAAAAACATATTTGTTTTACCTTTAAGTATAATTGTTTATAATTATCGCCTTAACAAGAAGTATCAAATCGCTCAATGCTTTTATTACTTTCACGCACTTGTAACTTGGAAATTGAAACTCTTTGCGTGCGAGTTAAACAAAAAAACTGACGAAATTGTAATTTGTTAATAATGAAATTGTGTTGAGTGCGTTTAAAATTAAAAAGGTTATTTTTTTTTATTTTAGCTTCAAGTAAAATAAAATATGAAAATATTTTTCTAAGTAATTTTTGTTTGGTTTTTATAGTACAGGAACATAAAATTGATATTTGAAATAACTTATGTTGGGCATTAAAGTGAAAATATTTATAAAAACAAATAAACAATGTATACGATAAACAAAGTATGAATGTATTTTCCTTTAAGACAAAGATGATTTAGGTAAAATGAAAATAAGAAACAAATTTGTGGTTGAAAGAGAAAGTTCTAAAAATAACAAAATTTTGAAAAATTTCAGACAAAATTAAAAAATAATGCATGAAGTAATTAGTGAATTCTATTGAATTTTGTAATGTTTGATATCAAAACTCTAACACTTTAAATTAGCTCCATATATCACAATTTCAAAAGTGATCTAAATTTTTAATATGAGCCAGAGTTCCCTCTATAAAGCCACCTGTTCACCTTTTCGATTAACTTTAAATTGGCCATATTTTGTTTATTTATATTTCCTAATTAATTTTCACTTGTCACCCATCATCATCACCATCAACCTCATGTCTGACAGCAACTCCAACCAACAACAAACACCAACTGCTTCTGATCATGCAAATTTTCTTGAAAAAAACAACACATTTTTTTTATCAATGTAAAGAAAAACAAACTCCCAACATTGTACTCGTATCTTAAATATTTGTGGTAAATTTCATTTTTTTTTTCTTCTTATTTTTATCGCAATTCTGTCTTTTGTTGCAAAGTATGACATGAGACATCTTTAGTTTTTCTTCTGTCTTATCATGTTCGAAGAAAACAATATAAATTTAAACACTAGATTTTTTTTTCTTTTCTTCAAGAAATAGAAATAAAAATTAATACAATTTCCCAGCATCAAGTCTTAGAAAAGCATAGTTTTTAATAATATGTTATAAATAAATAAATGAAAAAGAAAACAAGTCGTCTTCTACTTTAAACAATATTTCTACACATTCGCTCTATGTTGTTCGGAAAAAAATGTATGCTGGAAACAATTGAGGAGTTTGTTTTTAATAAACCCAGTAGAAAAAAGTTATTTTGAGACATTTAAAATGAATATTTGTATGAAATTAGCAAAAGTAATTTTAAATATAGAAGGAACTACCAAATATACCAGTTTTCAAGGCTGGAACTAGTTAAGGTTGGTATGACAGTCAGGGGATAGGTTTAATAGAAAATCCTTAATAAATCGTAATAGTAATTTGATTAGTTTCAGATTATGTTTAATCTTATATGCATACCAGAGAAGCGCAATGGGTCAATATTAAGCCACTTATAATGATTCATTCGTTTTAGAGTATAAATGACTACACGTCAGTTAAAGAAAACTATCCAGAGTTACTCATACTTACTACGACGATGATTTACAAATACAGCTAGAAACAAGTATGAGTCGCAATTCCATTTAGTCAACCTGGCACCATATGTTGACATGTCTACACTCTCGTCTCTATAGACAAAAACAGCAGTTAAAGTGTCTACAATTTTTGTTTTGAAAGCATGTAGAAAATATATAGAGACGACAGTACTAGTATGTTTCTGGTGACATTGTGAACGCAATTTCAACAGGCGAGTATTTTTTATTGTCTCTCTCTTATTAGGTAGAGAATTTTCCTCTCTGAAATATATGTCTTTTTTATATTTCTTTATTGTTTAGTTTTATTCGAGAAGAAAACAATAAACAATAGTTTATATAAATTTCGGAAAAAGGCACGGAATTGTTAATTTTAACATTTTTATTGTTACTAAATAGTCTCGTTTTTACTCACTTCAGATACGACATATAAAAAATCTTTTTGGGGGTAACGTCGAGCGTAATCTGCACCATTTATTCAGTCAATCTATTATTATGGGTTATAATGTAGATGGAACTTTCGGCAAAAAACGTCTAAAAGATTTTGGAAATATATTTACAGCAGTTATAGGTAAAAATAACTTTTTTATTTAATGCAAGTTGTAAAAAAATATATTAGTGATTATAATTCTTTCTAATATCTAGATGCGATATCTACATTCAACGATTGCCCGGAAAAGACTTTGAGAACAGCTTTCCAAAGACAAAAGAAAAAAATTTTTAAGCAATCAAGCCGAAGCAATCAAAAAGACAAGCCGCAAATGGAAAAGAAAAAAATGAAAGCCCTGTTGAAGAACAGGCCATCATTCATGATTTATTAAATTAAAACATACTTTTTTATTTAGAATATATTAACGAAAAAATAGGTTAAGAATGCTTAAGGCTCAATTAAAATTGAACTTAAGAGCTTAAGTTATATTAACTTTTAAACAACGATTTTATGTACCTTAAAAGGTTTAGCCAGCCTTGAAAAAATGAGCTGTATATACTATTTCATTTTACTATTCTATTTTATTTTTAATTTTCAACTACTTAAAATTTATTTAATGTACCTTGAAAGGCTAACCTATCCTTAAAAAAAGAACCAAGTACAAATTGTTGTCACGGAAACGTATTACTGATGGAATTTGTTTTTGCCAAAAAATCATGTTGGTGTAAAAAATGTTGTTATTTTTGGTTTTGATAGATGGTGTTGTTATAAAGATATAAGAATTTTCCGATAGTGTATCATAGAAATTAGTTAGAAATAGGATATAAAAGCATTAGACAAAAATCATTTAAATTCACTGGTGAATCTTTGGTTCCAATGTCTCCACATGATCCCAAAAGAACTACTTAGTCTACAGTGCTGGTAGATTTCGTAGGAACAATCTACGTTAAATGTCAATAATAGATAACATGGACTGGGTACAATAGGTCAATATTACTGTAGACCACGTCAGTAGTATATCAATACTGATTCGCTACAGTCCCTTTATATGAGAACTCTCTCTGAGAGCAATACATATGGTTCTCTCACGTATCATATGGACCAAAAGAACTAGTAAATCAGTACTTATTCAATAGTTCTGAAGTCTACTGGTAGATTTCGTAGGAACTGCAAATGTTAAATGTCTATAGTAGATAACATTGGCTGGGGTATAAAAGGTTACTAGTACTGTTGACTATGTCAGTAATAGATCAGTACTGTTTCACTGCCGGCATTGACTACAAGGAAATTGATTTAAAACTCATACAACTAAAAATATGAATGATTCATAAACTATCCATTTGTATTCATAAATTCAGAAAAGTACTTAGAGTACTATGGATCATCCAGATCATCCAAACAAGAAAAATGAAATGTAAACCAGAGAGTAAAAAAAGTAATTCTCTTCTCTCTTTGCTATTTACACGTGTTAGTATGTACAATCCAGTGTTGCCACTTTAGGTGTAATTACACGTATCATGTGTAATTTTTATTTTCATGTGTAGACGATGTGTAACTGGCTGCATGTGTAACTCATGTGTAATTTAAATGTTTGTCGTTTTAGAGTGCTAGCTATGGTAATATTTTTTTAACAGTTTTCAACACATGCATTTTATAAAGTAAATGTTTGTACGTCCCTTTCGAAATGGAAATACATAGTTAACATAATACAAACTTTTTAAAAAAGGATGTCTTAAATCCCAATACTTATTGGAAAAAGAGTTTTATATCGAGGCAGTTCGACTAATTAAAAAAAAAATTAATTGTAATGATGATATTTACACAATTGTGAATATTGTGATTTCAAAATTGCAACTGCGCTCTTAGATTTTGAAATTTTGGGCTTCACAGCAATTTGGAGCCAGAAGATATAGGTTTCTTATTCAAAGAATACCTTGGAAGACAGATTGTTTCCCATAAAAAAAAAAATTATTAACTATATTTTTATTTTGCCGTTTTTGAACACTGCTGCCAGGGAACTACTTTAACACCCGTTAATGTCATGAGCTATCATATGCCGCGAGTTCTATCATAAGAACTAAAAAGTGCTAGAAAAACAATTAGTATGAAACAGCTTAAACTAGAACAATAATGGCCCCCTTATATTAGAAGAGGAAGTACTAAACATTGATGAAAAGACCAAGTAGAGGAAAGTCTTTCAAAACTTAGCTTACGAAATTAGAGAATAGCGCACAAGATCGAAACGCATAGAATTCTAAAATTTACTCTGCCTTTGACCTTAACAGGTTGTAAATATAGGCCAAGTCAGAAAGTATGTTATTTTGGCAAAAAATCATGTGTAATTCCTAATTTCATGTGTAATTTTGTTATGATCCATGTGTAATTTAACATTTGGTTGGTGGTAACACTGGTACAATCGTATGTCTGTATATACAAAATGACGAGGGCCACGAAATGTAAGTCTTTCGGCTTTCATTTTTTATGCTTGTTTCAAATACGATCGTCTTTAGGGTGTATTCATATTGGGTGTATTCATATTGGAGAATTATATATTATATATAATTATACTTATTTTGCATAGGCTGTATATATGATATAAAGCAGAGTCAGAATCAAACACGTCGTAAGTGCTTCTGAATATAAATACAAATAAAATTTTCGTCTTTGGATATGAATGGATATAAGTATAAATGGATATGAGTATGAATGAGTATGAATACAAGAAATTATAAATCATGATTCAACTCTACTCATTTTTCGGATACTCATTGCGCGTCTCTGATGCATACTTCAGTAGACCTAGATTATCATAAATCGTAGATCTTTACTTACTGAGACTACTTAGGGATCTTCAATTCTAGATTCCTAAGTAGTCTCTTAGTAAATGTTTAATCGTATAATCCCAGTCAATTTTTTAATATTTCGTAATAGTCACAGTTTATCTTTAAATGTACCCCGATCTGAATTTCAAACATAGGTCCCTAAGTAGTCTCAGTTAAGCTTCAAATATAAGTTATTATAAAGTCCCATCTCAGTTTAACTTTAATCGAATATTTTGTAGTAGTCTCAGTTAAGCTTCAAATGTGAAATCTTAAATAGCCCTACGCAATTTTATTCATTGGTCCATAAGTAGTCCCAGTTAAGCTTTAAACATAAGCATTTAAGAAGTTTCATCTCAGCTTAGGAGTAATCGTAGATCCTTGATTAGTCATATTTCAGTTTCAGTGGTAGCTAGGCCTCTAACGAAATATGATTAATACTAATCCCCTACTATTCGAAAGGCAGGCCAAGTTCAGTAACAGCTTCTGTTGCTAATCCCAACATTTAACCTGATCAGTCTGACAGTGCCCTGTCATTTTTTAAATAATTTTGATTATCCTTGAAGTATGCTATACAAATGTTTTGAAAATATCTAAAATTTCGGTCGAACGCCGTAATTTGTCCCCAGACCTTTAAGAGAATATTGTGAAGTATACTTTGGGGATGTTCAAAGTTACTTCGATAGAAAAAGTTTATTGAAATTTAGTATCCATTTTGATTCGTTTTTAAAAACATATATTGCTCAATTAAAACTCTTTTACTATTGTTCATATTTTGGCAAATAACCTTGAAAAATATAGTAAACTGTGCATCTTCTAAATAATTTTGATTATCCTTAAAGTATGCTATACAAAAGTTTTGAAAATATCTAAGATTTCGATCGATATCGAATGCCGTAATTTGGCCCCTGATTTAAAGCAAAAAAATATAATTTGCTAATGCTAGAGGAAATATTTACTTTTCAGATCGCAGTCATGAAATCTTAAGAAGGTGTGAGCATAGATATTAAATATAAATTCTTGGCAGTATTAAGTTTTAAGAAAGAAAAAAGTTTAAAAATAATAAGCCTATCATAAGCTTACCATCTTTGATAAAGAATAAAAGCCTGATCCGTTGCTAGCTCGACAAGCACGCTACCAACATATATTAAAAACAAGACTTTTAATTTGTAATTTTTTAATACAAGACAAGGCATTTTCCTCCATATAGTCGTGATATGCTCTTGAGCTCTCTCAGCGATTCGGTTTGTATCTCCCCAATCGTCTCAAAACGTAGTTCTTTCATGGGTTCTTCAATCTTGATAACACGAAATAGTCGTAGGGGGCCAAATCGCCACATTCGATATCAATTGAAAACTCAGACTTTTAAGCAAATATTGTTTACCATAATTTAGGATTTTCAAAATATTTTATTGTTGCAAAATGTTTAATAAATTTGATATCTAAAGATATTCGTTTGATTGTCAATACATTTTGTTTGAATGAAACCCTTTTACTCTTAGCGAACTTTTGACAAATAAGTTACAATGTAGTACACCTTTAATGTTATAAATTATTTAGATTATCCTTAAAGTATGCTATAAATTGAAGATATTTTAGAAAAATTTTAAAATATCTTCAATTTCGATCGATATCGAATGCGTCGATTTGGCTCCTGGGGCCAAATTACGGCATTCGATATCGATCGAAATCTTAGATATTTTCAAAACATTTGTATAGCATACTTTAAGGATAACCAAAATTATTTAAAAGATGCACAGATTACTATATTTTTTTGAAGTTATTTGCCAAAAGATGAACAATTGTAAAAGAGTTTTAATTGAACAATATATTTTTAAAAAAATTGAACAATATATTTTTAAAAATTTGTCTATTTTTATAGGAAAGTTTTTAAAATTTGTCTATTTTTATAGGAAAGTTTTTAAAATTTGTCTATTTTTATAGGGAAACTTAAAAAATAAATCTATTTTATAGGGAAATTTTTAAAATTTAAATTTATATATTTTTATAGGAACATTTTTAAGGGACATTTTTAAAATTTGGCTATTTTTTAAGGAAATTTTTAAAATTTGTCTATTTTTGTAGGAAAATTCTTAAAATTTGTGTATTTTTATAGGGAAATATTTAAAATTTGTCTATTTTTACAATGAAAGTTTCTATTTTTATAGGGAAGTTTTTAAAATTTGTCTATTTTTATAGGGAAATTTTTAAAATATGTCTATTTTGATAAGAAAACTTTTAAAATTATTCTATTTATATAGGGAAGTTTTTAATATTTGAATCAAAATGGATACCAAATTTCAATAAACTTTTAGCATCAAAGTAACTTTGAACATGCCTAAAGTATACTTCACAATATTCGCATAAAAGTCTGAGTTTTAGATCGATATCGAATGCGGTAATTTGGCCCCTGGTGAAAACGGTGGCAGAGGCATGAATACGGTATTGTTTTGGCAAAAAATTATGAACTAGCAATGACTGGCCATGAATTGTTTTTTTCACAATTCCGGATATTTTCTTCGTATTGCTTTTCGTAAGCGGGACATAACATCAAGATAATACTTATTATTGACCATACTACCATGTGTGACCTGATACGCTACGCCACGATAATCGAAAAACAGCCAGCAAAACCTTTAAATTTGGCGTGCTTTTGGCTCTTTCATTGGGACGAGTGGACTTTGGGTTCGATGTCATAATCATAATGCAAATTTGGATCGCTGTTGATGGAATTCGACAATTCCTGAGCGATGCCCGTGCGAAATATAGCAATTTTGGAAAAAACTCGCTGCTTCATGACCACATGAGGCAATTGATATACGCATTCCTCAGTAACTTATCTAAAAGTAATTCGACGATTCTTTTTTTTTTTTGGCTTAAAGTAGACTCAAGACAATTCAAGATTTCAAATGTTTTGGAGCAGTTGATTCTATTTTTCACGCAAAATTTAATACAAACTCTTTGATCCATGTTTTTTGAGCAGAAAATCGTCGAACACGCAAAATACTTGTATGCCTCTCACAAAAAAACCATTGTACCAACATAAAAGAAATCTATATTCGAATGTACGTAGCCAGCGAAATTGAAAAATTCACCTTATTTTTTGAACATACCTCGTACGTTAATATATAGTAATATATATAGTAGCTATATATATATAGCTTGAGGGCATGGACTAACTTAAGAAATCGCGAACAGGCTTTAACAGTGATATGATGCGATACTTGTGTAAAGATTTTTGTTATTTTCTTTTAAATTTATTATTTAATTTTAGAAGATATCTTGTATTAATCATTTTAATCATTGGAGTATAAGAATAGATCAATCAATCTTATATTTTAATTTATCAATCTATTCTCATGATCGTATTAATAAAATGTTTCCCTATATTAAACATTATAGTTTTTCCTCAAATCCAAAAGTTTTTACATTTTAACATTTAGTTTTAAATTTCAACTGGGTATCCAACACCAGAGACCTGTTAGTTAAAATTTTTCTTACACTTAGCTTGTAACTATAATATTTTATGGCCTCAACAAGTTCTTCGGTTGGTTTTGTTAGAGGAAAAACTAAAACCATAAGACAAGCTTGAAACATCTTTGCAACTTAATGCAGACATTAGTCGATGTTTGAAAGCGGTTCGTGTTGCAAGTGCTAAGCGGTTAAAAATTAAACGCGAGAAACGTTACAAAGAAACAAAATAATAGAAACAAGTGATAGTTTAAACAATAACAAGAAAACAAACAAATTAAGAAAAATTTAAAATTGTTAAATGAAAAATAATAAAAAAAAATATTTAATAATTTTTTGATTTAGAAAAATAATATTTTAATAAAAACCTTGACCACGAAAAATCTCTTAGTAAAATGTCTTGGTTTCGTATCTAGTGTTGAGTGTGTATGTTGTGGGTCAAGTTTATTAACCTACTTTACCTTTTAAAGGATTTCCAACAAGTAACACCAGCTTTAGCTCAACGACCTTAAAGCCATAAACGAATCGTGTGGTTTGTGTAACAAATGGTTGCATTCGCAATTTATCACAATATTTCATCTACAACCTAGGCCGCATATTTTTGGAAAATACAAAAAAAATATACAAAATGTATTTGCATCTCCTGTTTGTGGATTTAAAGACCTATTCAGTTTTTGGCTGCTTGCGGATTTTATTGATTTTAATGCAGTTAACAAATTTTACTAAAGGCAAGTTAAAACTTTTCACTATGAGTATTTTTTTTATATTGGCTGTCACCAAAAAGCTATCATAATAGTTGTCAAAACACTTTTAAGTTCATCATATAATTTTCCAGACTAGTTAGTTACTTTTTGTTAATTATTGCCTCATCCGTACCGTTCATTTACTTATTTAATTTCACATAAATTTTGTATTAGCCAAACTGGACTTGTTTACTCAAGTTGAGTTTAGTTCCACGAAACCTATGATGAGTTAGTTACAATTACAAAATGTTAAAACATTAAGATATTACTCTCCAGGCTGGCGGGATGGCTGACTGGTCAGTTGATTTGTTTGCCCGTTTTATGCGATATTTTGTTGTTTAATCCATTTTTGTTATTGTTATTGAAAACATGTTTGTCGCTTAAGTCTTTCGTTTTGAGTTGAGTGGATTCTTTGTGTTTGTGGATTTGTGTTCATACGAAATGTTCCGTTAAGTAACCTCAATTTTTGATTTGTACATACAGTCAAATGTAGATGTACCTGTTTAACAGTGGAGTCTTGGGAACTAGAAAATAGAACTACATATTTGTTTTAAGAAATTTTTTAGAACTTTGTTAATGTTAGCTAAAATGTTTAATTGTCCGGTCTAGACTAAAAACAGCTATTAATAACCATATAAACTTATATTTAACAATAAAAGTCTTTGGTAGGTTGTGTGATTTTAAATGTTGCATTTTTTGCCCTAAGAAGTGATTTCATGGAATATTTTCCTTATAAAATGTGCTAAATTAACGCATTAAAATAAATATATTAAAATTTTTTTAAATACCAAAATACATTCCCAGTAAAACTTTGGTAATGGCAAGTACTCTGATAACTGGTTACCTTTAACGACTACAACATACCATCCGAATAAATAATAAGTTATTACAGAAGTACTTATTTGTAATTAAGATGGTAATTAAAACTTAATGGCCCCGGTTCAAATCCCACCAAGGGCAACAATTTTTTTTAGTTTTTTTTTTTATTAAAAGAGTCTTTTTAAATGATTTTTGAATTTTAAGAACTTAAATATTATCTTCTGTAAAAAAAATTTGTAAAACTAACTCACGTTAATGAAAAAATACCATCATGAGTCAATTTTGATTATTTAGGGGATGTTGAATACCAAACACGATTCTAATTGGTCTTAACTTGGTAAGCCCAATTTATCTGGTTCATCCTTCATCTCAATTGTGGACACACACCTGCACATGGTATCACCCGGGGAGCTAGTTTAACACCCATTAATATTGTGAGTTAACATGTTCCGAGAGTTGTCCCATAAGATCGATAAAAATGGGTTAGGATTACGGGCTAGTAACCCTCTCTTGAAAAAAATACATTGAAGAGGATAAAATTAGAATTGAAATGTCTCACTACCTAATGTTAGAGGAGGATGTCCGAAACTTCGATAGAAAGACCAAGTAGAGGAACATTTTTCAAAGCTTGGCCTATAAAATTGGAGAATATTCGCACAATTGGAGAATATTCGCACAAGATCGAAATCCAACCTTAACAGGTTGTAACATTTAAGTAAGTAAGAGCCCAGTAAAACTTTTCATTACCAAATAATGAGTTAAACAGTTAAACTATTGAACACGAACTACTTACTCATTCGCTGTTTAAGTCATTACATTAACATGGGAATGTCATTGGAGGCAAGTACTTACCAATTGCAGAAAAGTAATGACTTGGGTAAGCAATTTGAAAGCAACAACAACAACAGCAACAACTATTAAAAACATATATTTTTAAACGAAATACAAAATTTTTTTTTATGATCCAATGGGGGCTCGAACCCAGACCCTCCGACTGCTAGGCAGAGACTCTTTCACTGAGCTACTTCATATGTTGAAAACTAAGCAGCTTATAATTATTATAAACAATTATTAGTTTTAGATCCAAAATCATGTGAAAATAACTTTGTTTTTCCCTGCTTTTTTTTTGCTTTGTTGTAATTTTTGGAAAAATATTTTTATACGATTTTTTGTAATTATTTTAAAACTTTTTTAAAATTATTTTAAGACTTAAACAATTTAAATCTTCTTTTTTGTATAAGTTTTTACATAAGATTGACTCTTACTTACTTAAATGTTACAACCTGTTAAGGTCAAAGTCCGAGCATATTTTAGAATTCCATGGATTTCGATCTTGTGCGAATATTCTCCAATTTTATAGGCCAAGCTTTGAAAAATGTTCCTCTACTTGGTCTTTCTATCGAAGTTTCGGACATCCTCCTCTAACATTAGGTAGTGGGACATTTCAATTCTAATTTTATCCTCTTCATTGTATTTTTTTTCAAGAGAGGTTTACTAGCCCGTAATCCTAACCCATTTTTATCGATCTTATGGGACAACTCTCGGAACATGTTAACTCACAATATTAATGGGTGTTAAACTAGCTCCCCGGGTGATACCATGAGGAGGTGTGTGTTCACAGTTGAGATGAAGGATGACCCAGATAAGTTGGGCTTACCAAGTTAAGACCAATTAGAATCGTGTTTGGTATTCAACATCCCCTACATAATCAAAATTGACTCATGATGGGATTTTTTCATTAACGTGAGTTAATTTTACAAATTTTTTTTACAGAAGATAATATTTAAGTTCTTAAAATTCAAAAATCATTTAAAAAGACTCTTTTAATAAAAAAAAAAACTAAAAAAAATTACTGCCCTTGGTGGGATTTGAACCGGGGCCATTCAGTTTAAATTACCATCTTAATTACAAATAAGTACTTCTGTAATAACTTATTATTTATTCGGATGGTATGTTGTAGTCGTTACAAGGTAACCAGTTATCAGAGTACTTGCCATTACAAAAGTTTTGCTGGGGAGTCAATCTTATGTAGAAACTTATACAAAAAAGAAGATTTAAATTGTTTAAGTTTTAAAATAATTTTAAAAAAGTTTTAAAATAATTACAAAAAATCGTATAAAAATATTTTTCCAAAAATTACAACAAAGCAAAAAAAAGCAGGGAAAAACAAAGTTATTTTCACATGATTTTGGATCTAAAAATAAAAATTGTTTATATTAATTATAAGCTGCTAAGTTTTAAACATATGAAGTAGCTCCGTGGAAGAGTCTCTGCCTAGCAGTCGGAGGGTCTGGGTTCGAGCCCCCATGGGATCATAAAAAAAATTTTGTATTTTGTTTAAAAATATATGTTTTTAATAAAACAACAACAAAAAAGTTGTTGCTGTTGTTGTTGTTGCTTTCAAATTGCTTACCCAAGCCATTACTTTTCTGCAATTGGTAAGTACTTGCCTCCAATGACATCCGTATGTTAATGTAATGACTTAAACAGCGAATGTGTAAGTAGTTCGTGTTCAATAGTTTAACTGTTTAACTCATTATTTGGTAATGAAAAGTTTTACTGGGTTCTTATAATCTGAAGTCGAAATATTTTTTTAAATTATTGAAATCGTTTAAAAAAATTTTAATTTTCCAAAAATTATGGGACATCAAACACTTACATAAGTAAAATTGCAATATGATCAAAATACAACATATTACAATTATTCATTATTGTATTCGTTTTAAAAAATGTATAGTTTTTGTATGACAAAGTCGTTAGTTTTATACCCAATAGTATTTCAAATAATTTTATTGCGTTTTTCTTTTGAGAATATTTGGCTCTAGGTTAGATAAATAAAAACCTATAAATACAAATACATCTTAAATAAATGTATAATCTTTAAGCAAGTATAAGAAGCCTATGCTTATTAATGTATATTTAACCATAAAGAACAGATAGTCTTATTTTTTAAGACTTTCCGATAATGAAAAGATAAACTTTTTCTGTCTATTACTTAGGCACGAGACTAGGTCAATAAAACAAAAAGGTAGTTATTTATTAATAATATCAATAACCGCCATGTGATGGAAATCGATTCTTTTCAAATCGACATCAGTTAAAAGGAATAAAGTCCTAAGTTTTTTTGGGAAATAACCGAAAATTATCACAAAAATATATCAGATATCGATCGCTTTAAAAACGATCGATTTCCATCACATACTAAATAGTCTCCTTTTACGTCTATGCACTTAGTTCAACGTTTCTTCAATCGTTGTTATCTCATTTCTTAAAGTTTATGAAGAACGGGGCTAAATCTGGAGAATATGACGAATTAAAGGCAATTCGCAGCCCAATTCATGCGTGTTTGCCATGGGAACTGCTCATTGACATTTACTACATTAGCCAAAATTTATCCATAGTGCAATAAATATTTTTATACCCTTCAACAAAGAGTATTATAAGTTTGTCATTCAGTTTATAATTTTTTCATTATTATCGTCTTAGACCCCATAAAAATTATACCGATCGACTCAAAATCGCCAGGAGAGTCGATTTATCAAGTGGAGCTCCTAATGGATGTACCCAGACGAATAATATATCATATTTTAAGAAATTTCCCTACGCAGCACGCTATTTAATTATATCAAAATCGGTCCGCAAACACCCGAGATATCGGTAAAATGCTAAACTTCGATGACGAATTTAAAAATTTTTTTTTAAAAAATACAGTTTTTAAATTTTTTTTAATTCTCATCGATTTTTGAATTTTAGCGATATCTCTGATGTTTATAGACCGATTTTGATAAAATTAATAACATGTTGCGTTGGAGTATTTTCTAAAATCTGATATATAATTCAATTTTTTTTTTTTTAATTTGTCATTTTGCATACATCGATACCTTTTGCTTTGGCGATATCTCGGTTATTGATCTACCGATTTTGATGAAATTCAATAGTTTGCTGCGTTGAATGATTTCCTAAAATTTGATATACAGTTCAGAAAAGTTTTTCTTTTTAAATACATACAGTTTAAAAAAAAAATAAATTTGGTAATTTTCGGGACATTGAATTTAGAGTTTTGGCTATATCTCAGAGTGTAATGCACCTATTTTGATGATATATATGATATATTTGCTTTGGAGGATTTTCTGATATATATAATTCATGTCGGTTACTATCTGCAAATTGTGGAATTTTAAACAAATTGACGGTTTTTATACAAATTAAAAAAATACGATTTAAAAGAAAATAAAAAAAATTAATTTAGCATTGAATTTCGAGTTTTAGGTATATCCCAGTTGTAAGTAGAACTATATGTTGAAATTTAATATTGTACTTCGTAGATCACTTTTAACATCTAATACCTATACATATAAGTTATTTCGGTATGCCATCTAGGAGCTCATCAAACTTGATTTCACAATACCGAAATATTTCTGAATTTTGAACATTATGGCCTTTATTCACGACGTATAATAACTATAGGTAAATTTTCTAGGAATTATGAGAATATCCAACTCATTACAATTCTAAAAAGTCGGGCCACATGAAGCCATGGTATCCGTTAAAAACCTATATATTTTACATATACATATGTACAAATCTAATAAAATATATAATTACACATATTTATAGAACAATACCTTTGAGATATTATTGCAGAAAGATTTACCTAATTAAATTCGTATATATTAGGGATTATCCATGTACTTTCCCTATAAGAAAATATTTACGTATTGTAAAATATTTTTATATTTATTAATTGCTCGAGTCACCAAAATCAATATACAAAATTTTTATTAATATAAAACTGTTTTGGTGCATAACATTTTTGTTCTTTGATAGTTTGAAACTTTCGACAAACTATTTTAATTTTTTCCAAATTTTTTAGAAGTCATCGTGCAAAGTATTCTGTGAAAGAAAGAAAAATATGCTTACTGTATATTTAACGGAATGTCGTTTACGATTATTTACATCTAAGGGCTCGATATGTCAGATACTATTATTTTAAATCTCATTAATTTTCAATAAATAATACTATCAAAGGGTTTTTGAAAGAAAGTACGGGAAAATATTATTAAAGCTTTTTAAAAGAAATCCGTCATAGACAAAAATAGCAAAAAAAAAAAATAAAAGTTCACCGTCGAACTGTTTCAAGTGCCATTAAGTGGTATACGGAAGTCCTGGTCATTGAAAGAAAACTTGTAGCATGAAGTAGAAAAGGTTCAAGGAATATTGGTAAGACAAATGAAGTCAAGCAACATTTTTGAAGAACACTTCGATTAGAAAAGCAGCCCGTATGGTGAAATGCTCTAAAAGTTTTGTTCATAGTGCCAAAGTTTATGCTGGGCTGAAGACATACAATGTTTAGAAAATTCCAGAAACGAAAAAGTTGAAGACTGATTTAAACTCAACTCTGAACTTCCTGGCCATGATTATAAAGTTGCTAATGAACAAGGCAATGTTCATGCAGGGTTCCGGATAAAAAAGCAAACAAAATTCCTAAATAAGTACAGTACGTCATTGCACTGTGGTCAATTATTGGTATTATTATTTATATTAGGTGTAATTTAGGCTGTTTCCTTAAGTGTTTTGTATGTATGGTAAAATGTGAACCGATTTCGCCCAATGTCAATTCCAACATTTTCCAAGAGATTAAGAATATTTTTACCAAGTTTCAGTGACCTAGCCTTCAACAGATAGACATCGCTGTGTCGTCATAGAATTTCATAGGAATTCAGAATATCAGCCATGTTTTAGAAAAGTAGTGGATTAAAAGTAAAATAATGTTTTAAAAAGTTGAATTTTTGTTTTTAATGTTCAACAAAAGTTGTGGTTAGCTGTTCTATTTTTTATATGAAATGAACTTTGAAAATTGAAAAAGTGGTTTGATTTCATCTTAAAAATTGAACGTACTTTCAAAATACTTCATTTTCGATGAAAATGTATGATGTAGCACATCAAACATTCAAATTGTAGTGATTTCAAATTAATTGTACTTCAAAGTAGAATTTAAGAGATGCCTGTATGTATCCCTTTTGATTTTTGAGCCAATATTAAGGAAATTATAAACGGAATGACTATCTCAATATCCTCCCATTCTTTTTGATGGTGGGTATAAAAATCAATTATTTTTAATTTATTGATCAAAATTCGTCAAGTAAAATTTACCAGGCTTCTACTTAAATTATGTCCAAAAACTTACTTTTTCACGAAAGTCGACGATTTAAAATCCATATAAGAAACCATATAAGATATCAACCTAAACTCTTCTGAATTTTATTATCCCACATTTTAACACGTCGATGAAAAAATTTTAAATTTTGAAAATGTGTTTAACAAAATTTTCAAAAATACAAAAAATTAGTTTTCAAACCGACCTTAAAAAAAGTATGTACCATTTTTCAGTATAAAAATACTATATATGGGCAAATCCTGCGTGACGGACGATACATTTGTACAGATTTTGTTGTATTTAAATGAATTCCATTGTCGTTTTACACGAGATATCTTTGCACAGATTTCTGAGAATATTAGGCCATCGATTGTGCCCTTGAATGGCATTTGTTAATTTACTTACTTGCTTTGGAGGAAAAAGACATTCGCTTTTAAAGTGCTGTGACGGACGCTACAAAAAATGGAAGTGACTTTTTTTTTCAATTCGTGTTTCTATAATTTTCATCAAAACGGTCATTGTAATAAAAAAATTGCAAATACATTGAAGATAGAGGAAAATCAGTGGATTACAAAACCGCTTTTATAAAATATTTTAAAGTCTCTAGTTTCACCAAAAATCTATAAGTGAACTGTTGCGGACTCTACGTGACGGACGATACAGTTTTTACTCGCACGTTTTTTATTACGAAAAATGCATATTTTATATCTTTTTTAAGGGTTCGTAAATCAGTAAAAATAATGGTGTTATCTGTTCCCGAACTTCATCTCCTTCATCTTCATATTCGCGGTTAAAAATGCGATTTTTGGGGATAATTTAATATTTCGCAAAACGGCTACATTCATATATTTATTTAAAGTTTTCCACTTTTTACATCATATTTTTCGTTCCAAGAATGCTGAGGCTAGATGTTAGGGTGTCCCAAAAATAAAAAAAATACAAATTTTCAAAAGCATCAAATTTGCCCCACTGTATGTTTTTTAACACATAATACCTTAAATTTAATCTGTGGATATAGATTGTGTTATTGATTTACAAATAAGACAGACGTGTGTTCGTAAATTTTGTATTTAATAAATATAATTTTGTAAAAAATATATACTGTGACGGACGCTACACACTTTTCTTTGCACATTATTATGTAAAATGCTATATAAAGATCTATGTATATTAGACTTCGTATGAGAGAAATTTTTCCCTTTTGATTTTTGGATATCATACTTTTTTTAAAGGTTTTACACGAGATAAAA
Organism: Stomorhina lunata; assembly: GCA_933228675.1. NCBI lineage: Eukaryota > Metazoa > Arthropoda > Insecta > Diptera > Rhiniidae > Stomorhina > Stomorhina lunata. The sequence goes on along the minus strand of OW121740.1, from coordinate 113,973,766 downwards.
ACAATGGCATAATTTTTTTCCCCGAATTCCAAGTTTTTCCCCTGCCTTTTTAAAGGCAAAAACGCTGTTTTTGAGCATCATTTTATGCTACGCGGAAATAGCTTTAAATAGTTAATTTTTTTTCTCATAATTAAATTCTACGGAAAATTTTAGTAAGATTGAGACTAATTTTCCTCTTTTAGAATGCACCCTCTAATTGACGGACAAAAAAAATTAACTTTTTTGAATTTTTTTTTATTTTTTATACTAATATATGCCATCTGAAAATACATTCTTTACTAAAAAGAAATGCGTTGGAAAAAAATTTTTATCATTATTCGTTAAATTTTAATGCTAAATTGAAGTTTTGATTGTATTAAATATTTTTGAATGTATTAAAAAGTGAGACATGAACCGGAATTTACTTAGAATTCCGCTGATTACTCCATGAACTCGGGACCCTTAAATGAATTTTCCTCGAAGATGGCTGTTATCTCACTTGAGAGCTTAAAAACTTTAAATAATTATGGGATAAATGTATCTTTTATGATTCGCAATGCTGCCGATTAGAGCTCCAAAAAATGCTATTTAAATGCAAAAAAATTGCACTAGTCATATTAGAAAAACCTTTATTTCTGTGACGGACGCTACACACTGTGAGCCCTTATTTACTTGACGTTATGTATATCACTCCTATTACTTTTGATGGGTTCTTTTACATCTAATTGTATAAAATTAAGCAGACTTTGAGTCCCTACTGAAACTTGATACCTAAATGTATGTTTTTGCGATTTTTATAAACTTTTAAAAATCCTATTTCTTTTTTGTAAATTTATAAATATTCGAGATGTGTGCAAATAAAGACCTGCCATTTACGAAGAGAGCAATCGAAAATTGTATCCATTATATATTCTAGAGGACCAATATATGGTAAATTTTTTTGTAAACACAAATACGTGATTTTGATAGTCTTAAAACTTTGTCCTTGGTTTAATGTTTTTCGGATTTGCCCACATGTAAATTTTATTATATTTTAACAAAATTGAACTATTAAGTACTTACAAGTCTTAAATGTTGTTGCATATCCTTAGGCATGTTTAAAAGGACAAGAATATTCATCCTCAGACCTTAGCAGAATGCGACAATTTTCGCTTAACGAAAAATATTTTAATCGACGCGATTTATGAAATTTTGCATCGATTTTATTGATTTGTGACACGGTGTATTGTTTTAATGAAACAGTGCTTTCTTCATTTGCATTCGTCCCACTGTTCATTCGCTTAAAATACTTTTGAAGAGTTTAATTTTATTTTAAAGCTTTTCAAAATCAGTGGTATTAAACTGGGATCATGATGATGAGGAGATTGCAGTTATATCCCGCTTCTGGTTTTTCAACATATTAAATCATACAAATAATTGAAAAAATTAAGACCGTCGTAATATAATATAATAAATAGTTTATCTTTTCGTTGTCTGCCTAAAACAAAAAACTTGTTGCAAGTCACGGGGACTCATTCGCACTAGATAGATAAAATAACATGCAAGTGTTTGAATATTGTAAATGCTTCGAAGCCTTTTACTCTGTCTCCTTTGGACAATCGGTGGTTTTAATGGAAAATTATGAATTTGAGGTGTAATTAACGGTGTTAGTTATAATTTTGTGTTAAACAAATTCTTCCTGATTTTTCAACTGTAAAGATATTTTAAATGTTAGATATTGAAGTATGAAGACTGGGGTTATGTTGTTGGCAACTTAAATGAATATTTTTGAACAAGGAAAACATTTGTTGATTAAAATATGTAACCAGTTTTTATTAAAGAAATTTGAAATATTTATGTTACATACGTATACGTATACGTATTTTTAGAATATCTTCCTTTTTAAATCTCGGTGACAATTAATGCATGTTTTGCATGTGTCTCAATTGGAACTGTTTTAACCAGTTTAAAATTCTAGGATGAGATATTATAATGTTCTGAATTGATGTGTAATAAATATATGTGTTAAAGTCAACATGTTTAATTCAAGTTTTTTAAAAATTTAGCTTTATTTAAAAATTTTTAATTAATAAATATTGTCTTAATTTATTAACGAACTAGACTTGATCGTTGTTAAATGTTAGATATCGATGCTCTAGTTTTTGTTAATAAAATTTATTAAAAACATCTTGTCTAATAAATAAAAGAAAGAAAAATATGCGAGATGTAGACTGTAGATGATGATAGCTAAATCAATTTCATACTTACATTTAGAACGAATCCATTAAGACAAGTTAATATGCAAAAATCCCAGTTTGCAAAAACAATGTCAAAAGTTTAAATATTTTTCAAAATATTTAACATCAAACATGTTTTATAGACTCTGTTAAGGAGTAGATTTTTTAAGGAAATTTTATAGGAGAAAATGTAAACAAAATTTGTAAAATAATGAATATTTAATTTTGTACTTGACATTTAAAGGGTTAAGTCGAAAGATAAAGACCTATGAAATAAAAATTGCCGGCATATTGTAATATTTTTTTTTTTTTTGGAAATTTAGATCATCAAACCCCAATTTGAGGGTGCTGTGGCTTAGTTGGTTATCACGTCGACTACTAAGCATAACATATCGCATTGAGCTTGGGTTCTATCCCCGGTCTCGGCAACATCAATTTCTGTTTTAATTTCTGTGTTCAGCATCATCTATCGACAAAATTTAATGTATTTAACACGGTGTCGATGTTAAGGAAATAAAATTCAGATTAGTTAGGAATAATCAACTACAAGCTACTCCATATAACCAAACCTTTAAGTCGATCGTGAACGAACATCAGAGGAAGAGGAGTTAGGATTTAAGAGTAACGTTCAAAATTGCCCACAGGGGGCCAAAGTTACCCACCTTGAATTTGCTCTAATATTTTTACATTTTTAAAAACTTCTTAAAAAATTAAGAAAAAAAGAAAGAAAGTGCTATAGTCGGTCAAGCCCGACTATTCACTAATCTTCACCACTATGGTCAAAGGAGTTTTTTTTCCTGTATAAAGACAAATATTTGCTAAATTTTGCCTTCAGACAAACATTTTCTTATATATGCTGTTTCCGTCATTTGGACTTATATGAGAGCTAGGGTCAAATGTGGACCGATTATCTCGAAATTTGGCACATTGATTACAGTTGTTATGTATTCAAAAAATAAACTCAAAATTCTCATTATCTTCAGACTTATGAGCGTTTCAGTGAAGAGAAGAGTTTGATTTCAACGAAATTTGGTGCAGTGATTTAAGTTTATATGAACAGTATTTGTTTTAAATTTCATGAAAAATATTGATATTTGTGGTTAAAATATCAATTACGGGAAGTGAGACCTATGGGAGGTACCGTAAATAACGATTTTGACTAATTTCAATAGCCATGGTCAAAATATCAAAATGATCTGTGCCAAATTTCAACAAATTATCTTTAGAATTGTGACCTGTACTTTGATAACATGGTTTACATGGGGGTCCAACCAGGCAGACGGACGGACGGACTGACATCGCTAAATCAACTCAGAAGGCGATTCTATGCCAATTGGTATATTAAAAGGTCTAAAAGAAATATATCTATGCGTTACAGACATACATCAGCACAAACTTATAATACCCTTTCCAATATTGCTTATAATAAAAAAACATTGCATACCTTCAGGCTTAAATTTTTAATCAAATTGCAGTTATTAATCTCAACATTTGTTCAAATTACATTATCTTGAGATTTACGAAGTACCTCTAGGAGTCTACGGATTTCAATAAAAATTAGTAGAGTTCTTTCTTGGATCAACTAATAGGCATGTGACGAATTTTACTAAATTTTATTGAGAATTTCGCCTTTTTCATTGAGAATAAAAATACATGAAAAAATAGGGGTCCAAGGCAGGTAACCCAAGAAGTCGAAGGATTTCAACCAAAATAAGTAGAGCTCTTTTTTGGATCAAAAAATAAAAGTGCAATGAATTTTATCAAATTTAATTAAAAATTGCGGGTTATACATTGAGAAGAAATATAAATAAAAAAAATGGGTGTCCAAGAGAGGTAACCCAAGGAGTCTTCGGCTTTCAACCAAAATTAGTAGGGCTCTTTTTTGGATCAAAAAATAAAAATTTGCCGATTTTTAACAAATTCTATTGAAAATTGCGGTTTATACATTGAGAAGGAAAATAAATGAAAAATGGGGGTCCAAAGGAGGTACCCCAAGGAGTCATCGGATTTAAACCGAAATGAGTACGGCTCTTTTCTGGATCAAAAAATAAAAGTGTGCCAAATTGTATCAAGTTCTATTGAACATTGCGGGTTATACATTAAAAAGGAAAATAGATAAAAAATTGGGCGTCCAAGGGAGGTACCCTAAGGAGCAGACAGATTTCAACCAAAACTATTAGAACTTATTTTTAGATCAAAAAATATAAGTGTATCAAATTTTAACAAATTCTATTGAAATGGCGTTTTATACAATGAGAATAAATAAGTGAAGAAATGGGGGTCCAAGGGAGGTAACCCAAGGAGTTGACGGATTTCAACCAAAACTAAAGGAACTCTTTTTTGGGTCAAGTAACAGAGTTGTGCCGATTTTCATGAAATTCTTGTGAAAATTGCGTGTTGTACATTGAAAAGAAAAATAAGTGAATAAATGTTGGTCCGAGGGAGGTACCCGAAGGAGTAGACGGATTTCAAAGTTTTTTTTGAATTATTCTTATCTATATAAAATTAAATAAGTGTGCCAAATTTTATCGTTGTAGGATCACTCCTTCTATATTTTGCAATCAGATGTATGAAGAAATATCACTGTGCGATAGGGTTGCCAGTCAGGCTGGATTCGATTGTCTAGCTTTTTTAGTGCTTGTCCAGTGTCAAGCTAAAATTAAATTTGTCCAGCTGAAAGGTGAAGAATTAAAATTTTTTGAATATTTTTAAAGAAAAACTATTTTAATGAAAAAGAACGCAACAAAAACTTTTGCAAAAGTTTTTTTTCTTTTTTACTAAAGGTTAAAGGTCGAGCATATTTTAAAATTTCATGCGCTTCAATCAAGTGCTGCTATGAAAGATTTTCCTCTATTTGGCATTTCCTTTTCATAGAATCTTCCTGTCAAAAACTCCAAGAATAGCTTCCTCATGTTTTCTATAGCGTAGTTTAAGTTTTTACAGAGATAGCTTTATTTCTTATTTGCCTATTTATGCCAAAATAGCATATGTTGACAAGTATGATTTTACATTTGATTTCGAAACTTATGTCGTTTTTTATGTTGACGGCGGTACCAAGGTAAACAAGTTATTTTACAACCTCGTAGCTATAGTTCTCATCGATCACATGTGGTTCAATTCTTGACGATTGAGAAACCAGCAGTTTTGTTTTGATTCTTTGACAACTAGACCCATTTTATTAGATTCCTTCTCAATACTTTAAAAATCGCTCATTGTGCGTCCCATGATATCAAACGCGAGTAGCATGTGTTTTCTGTTGTATTAGCTGCAGCATCTCAAACGATTTCATTTTCTCTCGATATCGCTACGGTTACTTATAGTATTCGTAATTCGGTTTAAAGATTCATCGAAGAAAATTATTAATGCATGTTTTTTATTATTAATGTCCAGCTAATTTTTGGGTTGTCAAGCTTTTTTTCCTTATGTCCAGCTTTTTCAGGATTTGTGTCTGGCAACCCTACTGTGCGACATCCCAAATATAGTTTTGTTCAAATGTTTTTTTAAACATTAATACGCGGATTGTCTTTTATATATCGAGATTTGACAATAACAGTGCTTCCATCTTGCAAAAAAAGTTCCTAAGAAAAAGGTTTATTTTTAATAAAATGAATAATTACTGTCGGCCAAGATATGAAATTAAATCGTTAACAAATAGCAGTCGATTGTTTAAGTCTTCCAAGACGAGCAAAAACCAACAAGTCATAAAAGGCAAACCTCGTATATATTCATATCATTGCGTTTTCACTAAACCAATAAAATTTATACTTTCCTTAATAATTTGTATTAAAATTAAGCTTTAAAACCTAAAGCACTTTTCCGTATTTGAACAAATGAACCAGCAGCCTACAATTGTAAAATTTAAATTAAATTATTTATACAAATTAACTCGAACTCCTTATGCTCTACTGTCATGCAATCGAAGAAAATGCGTTTTATTATGATTTCATTTGGTTTTAAGTATTAATTTCGCTCAAAAAAAAAAGCGAAAGACTTTTCTCAACAATTTGAAACAAGTGGAAATAATATGATTTTTTTTCTTCTTAACAACATATCTCTAAAATCGTGTGAATATCTGGTGAAATAAATCTTATTCGTCGCACAATTTGAAAAAAGTGCAATTTTTTGTAGCAGAAAAATGTTAACTTTTTCCTTAACATTAAAACATGAAGTAGCGAAACATTGAAACTGAATTGAAATTTGCATTAAGGAAAACTTTCTACCACCCGCTGAAGATAATAAAAGAAATTTTTACAATTCCGAATAGCAAATCCCTCCCTCCTCACCCCCATCAGTTACTTTTTATTGTCATGCAGTTTCTTTATTTATTCACTCATTCATTCATTAAACTTGATGCACATTTTGGATGACGATTGCAACACTTCTTTTAAACAATGCAACATCCAAACAATGAATGAAATGATGCATCTGCAATTTAAATGTTTTTTTTATTTTGGAAAGGCAACATATTCATATGTTTTCAACAAGTTGCATGTTTTTGAGTTGAATTTTTTTCAATGAAAATTTTTCCCACCCTCATGACATAATTAATTTTGAAGTCTTTTTTACACATTTTTTTTCAAAGAAGTTGCATCCGTTTGTAAATATTCAATTGCTTCCAATTTTAAATTTTTATTCAGTTTTAAAAAATCTTTAATAACAAAGACATTAACAATTTTAACAAAATGTTTTATTGCAATATGTTAATATTAGGGAAGTTTTGAATTTTGAGCTGATTAAATTTTAAAATTAACATTCGATTTATAATTGCGTACAGTACTTCCGGAAATAGGTCTACTATGTAAGTGGGTCTTGTCACGATGAAACCTGGCATCAAAACAGTTTAAAATATTATGGTATTTCTAGTCAAATTATTTATTATCACTCGACCCTTCATCAGCGGTAAGCCGTACATCATTAACACGCCGTCGATGTAAAAGAAATAAAATTGGCTGTAAAAGCTTAAATAATACGTCAAGCGTCACAAGGTTAAATAATAAAGCTTTATTTCTCCTTTCTACCAATCCACCTCTCTACTATTCCAAAAAAGTTTGCCAAATTCATGTATACACTATATAGACAGCATTTGTTTAAGTATATATATATATATATATATATATATATAGTACCTGGTAGACCGAGCCTTGCTCGGAGCTTTATGATAACCATTTTGAGGAAAATTTTAAAGTTTTTATATATTTTATATTATAAAGTGCTAAAATAAATTTAGAGGAAAGACATTGTAGAAATATTCAGTTAATTTTGAATTATTTGATTTATTTTGTCCGACCAACACATAGTTTGCATAGTTTACAGTTTAACTCATTTTGAATAATTTTGGAAATTATTCATATCAACAGAAACCTCTGTCGACTCATGCGCAACAACTTTGCTAAAGATTATAGTCTGATCAAATGCACAGTTTACGATTTAATTCATTTTGAGTAGTTTTCTGTGGCGCCACCTGTCGGACTTTGCTTATTCCAATTAATAAACCTTCTTCGGCTTATCCGTAACAACTTTGCTGAAGATTATAGCATGATTAAATGCACAGCATACGATTAAATTGACTTTGAGTAAATTTCAGTAGCGCCACCTGTCGAAATTTCTTCATACCAACTAAGAAACCTTCGTCGGCTCATGTGCAACAACTTTGCTAAAGATTGTAGCATGATTAAATTTACAGATTACGATTAAATTGACTTTGAGTAAGTTTCTGTAGCGCCACCTGTCGGAAATTATTCATACCTACTAAAAAGCCTTCGTCGGCTCATGCGCTACAACTTTGCTAAAGATCATAGCATGATCAAATGTACAGTTTACGATTTAATTAATTTTTAGTAATTTTCAGTGGCGCCATCTGTCGGAAATTAGTCTTATCAACTTTAAAACCTTCGCCGGCTTATCCGCAACATCTTCGCTAAAGAGCATAACACAATCAAATTCACAGTTTACTATTCTATAAAGAACATACAAACATTCATTTGTTTAAAATAATACTAATTTTTCCCCCTTTTTATTCCCTAATTTCTAAAAGTTCCATATGTATATTTGGTACTTTTTTGGTGCCAATTGAATTCGGTACATTTTTTTAAAACGCATTTAACATAATGTATAATGTTCCTATTCATATTACTTTGGAGATGTTAAGTTATCCCTTTTTTACCCATTTTGGCTCCAAAATCAAAAAAGTACCAAATACGTGTTTCATGTTTTTTTTACATCTATTGATTGCAGTACCAAGTTTCTTTCTATATTCTTTAGTTTAAAATATAAGAGTGGGTTAAAAAAGTGTCAAAAAAACTATGTTCACCCTTTTTTACCCCCTATCGGACATAGTTTCAAAAAAGTACCAAACACCTGTCTGCTTATTTTCAAAGCTGTTTAAAACGTAATTTTAATTTTGTTTCTATACCTATTACTTTAGGAGACATAGCGTTTTCGATTTTTTCCCCTTTTTACCCGTTTTTACCCTCTTAGAGGTAAAAGTTCCAAAAGTCCCTTCTTCTTCGACCTATACATCAAAAAAGATACCCACTGTCCAAATTTTATCAAAATCGTTAGAGCCGTTTTCGAGATAGCCATTCTATATATATATATATATATATATATATATATATATATATATATATATATATATATATATATATATATATATATACAATTATTGCTCGTTTAAGAATATAAGATAAGATATATATAATTCCCCGACAACATTCCAATTGGAACAAGGGGTACTTCTCTCAGACAATGAGCTGCATCCGATTCTATTTTTAGACTCATTGAAAGGGACCTACGTTTTAACGCCGGCTCCGAACGGCAAATGCATTAGTTAGAGAAGTTTTACATAGCCTAATACTCAATAACCAGTGGCTAGCTGAGTTATGAGGTGAACCGCCGCTTTTTGAAAATTTATTTTTTCAAGTGAGTCTGACCAGGGATCGAACTTGGGCCTCTGGTATGTTAGGCGGATGACTAACCTGCTATACCACGGCGGTTCGCTTGTCTTAGTATTACTTCTATTAATCGTTAGTTGTCGAAGAGTGTTGAAAAGCTACAAACGGCGACCCAGCCCGGACTTCTATGAACTTATGGAACCTTTTCCAGATTAAAAAATTAAAAATTGCTAAGACTTGGCCATGAGAACATGTGTTCTGTTTCACCAGAATACATTTTGTTGACTCTGCTAAAGCTGATAGAGCTTGGCTGTTAGATTTGGATTCATGTACCCTAAAAGCCTGAAATCGCACCTTCTGACTATCAAGATAGATGGGCGTCTATCCGGTGTGGCCATTTTAAGTTAGGAAATGTACTTACTTTAGTTCTTCATGACAGTCCTGTTGTACAGAAGTCGAATAACACTAAGCTTTTATTTGACGACCTGAGGGATCCGGATATTGATTGACTAAAAAACTTTTTAAAGCCATACAGACCGTTTAATGGGAAAAGCAAATGATATGCCTTTTTCTTGCTTCTGTGGAATCACAGTGTACTTCGTTGTCTAAGTCAAGGCTCCTCAGCCTAAGTACTCTGGAGCCGAGTGCCAATCGGTTTTTACACATATTTTACCATATGCAACACGAACAGCAATGAAATTCTCAACAATGAGAGAGGAGAAATAAATATGTTTTGCTTAATATTTTATTCGCTTTTAACCTGCGTTGCCATCTTGCTGCTTGAAATTAACATTTTTTTTTTTTTGCAAATTTTGGTTTATTTAAGAATAAACCTTTTAAAAATCATTGTTTTTCAAATTGATTATTGAGATTATTCTATTTGTTGTTATTAAATTATGTTTATAGAATTTATCAAACATTATTCCCAATTTATTGACAAACATGAAAATATTAACTTTGAAGTTTTTTTTTTTAATTCAAATAACTGGGATTTATAATAGTCCAGTTTCAAATCCAGTTAAGACATTAACAAATATTCTTTTTACTCGTTCTTTAATATATTTATGTTTATTAAATTTAAACTCATTGGCAACGCTGCTTTTGATACTTATTTGTGCAACTTTGTTTTTGTAAAATACTACATTTTTTTCAGTCGTTATTTTAGGGTCATATTTTAAAAATTAGCACTCACTCAGTTAGAAATCACAAACATATCGAGCCCTTAGATTTAAATAGTCGTAAGCGACATTCCCTTAAATATCTCTAAAACTATTAGAGATAGCGTATTACAGTTAGCATATTTTTCTTTCTTTCTTAAGTAGTTTTCGAATGTGTAAAAATCTTTTCGATAGGTTTATATTTACGAAAGTTATGTGTACCGATATGTTTTACGTACAATAGTGTTCAACTTTGGCTCAGTGTAGAGCCCACTGTGTCAAAAGTAGTCATCAAAATTGATCTAAAACTCCAACTACCCATTCTCCGATTTTTGCATATTGCACCACAATCCGCCCAGTATCTTAAAAGTTATTGAAGTAAAACTAAAAAACTTCACATACAATACTTTGCACCATATCTTCTCTAAACCATTTGGAAAATATTTAATTAGTTTTGTCGAAAGTAGCAAACTAACAAAGAACAAACTTTTAGGCACCAAAACATTCCCCATTTTTGTTTAATTAAGATTTTTGTCGCTTACGATCAATATTTTTCCTGTCCCTTGCGATCATTATAATCTAAGGACTCCATATAATCAGTTTAGAATTCTCTACCATTAATGGGCTTCGGTCCAAATGAGTCTGATTATCAGGGTGTTACACTAACCTAACCGATAGCAAGCCATTTGAATTCCAAGTGCATTTAAGTCAAAGGGATAGTCAAAGTGCAAGTTATAGTCAAATGTTAATTGTAGTCAAAATTCAATTTATAGCAAAAATGCACACTAAAGTGCAAGTCCCAGTCAAACCACATTTCTAATTCAATGTCCCAGTCAAAGTCGTAGTAATTTGCAAACTGCATGTCATTGTCAAAGTGTAAATTACTATCAATGTGCAAGTCATAGTCAAATTGCAAGTCATTGCTAAAATAAAAATCTTGAGTACGACTTTTGTTTAGTAAAAATCGTAGTCAAAGTGCAAGAAAATAAATAATTTATGAGACAATGTCATTGAAATATGAATTTGTTTGTGAGATGATGTTTGTCAAATAATTTCTTTAAGTTTGGGAACAAGAAATATTGACACGTATCCAAGTCTTCCCCGGTTAGCTTGTAATGACTACAACATACCCTCCAAAGAACTAATAAGTTATTACATAAGTACTTATTTGTAATTAAAATGGTTTAAATCCCACCAAGACCAAAATTTTTTTTAATTTTTTTTTTATTAAAAATGTATTTTTAAATGATTTTTGAATTTGGATACCAAACAATGGTTCTTAACTTGGTAAGCCCAGACTTATCTTGGTTATCCTTCATCTCAACTGTGGACACTGACCTCCTAGTGATATCACCCAAAGAACTACGTTACGTAGTGAGCTAACACGTACCGCAAGTTGTCCAATAAGAACGATAAAAAAATAAAGAAAAATTCTCACAACTTGGCCTATCAAATTGAAGAATATTCGCACAAGATCGAAGAAAATAGGTTGTATCTATAGGCCGTTTAAGTAAGTAAGAGCCAGTGTTATATAAAAAAGGAAGATTTAAATTGTTGAAGTTTTAAAATAATTAAAAAAAAACTTCTTTATTGTTTATTAAATACATTAAACATTTACAAAAAATCGTATAGAAATATTTTTTCCAAAAATTACAACAAAGCAAAAAAAGCAGGGAAAAACAAAGTTATTGTCACATGATTTTGGATCTAAAAATAAAAATTGTATATATTCAGCCATGTCACAGAACTCAATTCCGTTCGGAAGTGGAATGAATTCCGCACTTTGCTTCTATTGAAAAAGTAAGACGAAAAAATTTTTCGGAATGAAACCACTTTCTATTTTCAAAGTGGAATTGAATTCATATGTAGTTGTTTATTCAATATTTGAACAATTTCCTCAATTAATCAGTGTTTTTTGTTAAAACAAAGATAGAGTTGAAAATTTCAATTAAAAAAATCTTATTTTGTACTGATTTTGGACATTTAAAATTTTTCGGAATCTATAGAACCTAAAACCATTTCGATCGGAATTCAACTACGGAATGGTTTCAATTCCGAACGGAATTCGTGGCATGCCTGATTAATTATAAGGTGCTAAGTTTTCAACATATGAAGTAGCTCAGTGGAAGAGTCTCCGCCTAGGGTCTGGGTTCGAGCCCCCATTGGGTCATGAAAAAAATTGTGTTTCGTTGAAAAAATAAAAATATAAAAAATATATTTTTTTTAAATAAAACAACAACAAAAAAAAGTTGTTGTTGTTTTCCAATTGCTTACCCAAGTCATTACTTTTCTGCAATTGGTAAGTACTTGCCTCCAATGACATCCCCATGTTAATGTAATGACTTAAACAGTGAATGAGTAAGTAGTTCGTGTTCAATAGTTTAGCTGTTTAACTCATTATTTGGTAATGAAAAGTTTTGCTGGGTAATTTTATAATTTAGGAAAAGCACATAAATAGCAGTAATCCCCTAAGTGTTTTTCCTAAATTAAAATAAATAAACTAAGAGGCCCTATGCTCCACTAGGAGTCAAGGATAACAGAAGAAACTAAGATGCCAAAATTCATGAATTCATGCCTAAACATTTCTTCGTTCATCAGTAACATAAAAAAATCTCGGTTGGAAAGTTAAGAAAAGTCTGTCAGGACGTTTGTTTCGTCATCCATCACACAACTGGTGTATTTTTTTAAAAAAATCAATTCAATTCTTTCAATATATTTTTTGCTTCTAAGTTCTTTACAGAACTGCGATCTGTAACTTTCTGAACTTTGTATGTCTTTAGCCCAGCACTAGCTCTGTGGATACAGCTTTTAGAATTTTTTGCTATTTTTTTTTAAGGTGCATGACGGATATTTTGAAAAGCTTTAAAATCAATCTCTTTTGATCTAGCAGGTGCACAACATGACGGTCGCTTCTTTGTGGATTCCAACGAAGCGCTTGTCGAGCAATACTGTTCACCGCCATTTCCGTTGACATACCCTATAGAAACAGAGAATTTGGTTTGTAGCATTAAGTAGATCTACATTTCTTATGCGATTCGGCCAACATATATAAAGGATTTTGCCACAAGCATTTGTTTGCAAAGGCTTGTGGGCGCTTATCTGTGGCATTTGTGCGTTTCCAAGTTTCGCAACCGCAATACAAGATGGATCTGAGATTTAAGTTAGATAGCAGATCCCCGGTCAGACCCACTTGAAAAAAATTAATTTTCAAAAAAGCGGTTGTTCACCTCATAACTCAGCTAGGCACTGGTTATTGAGTATTAGGCTATGTAAAACTTCTCCAACTAATGTATTTGCCGTTCGGTGTCGGAGTTAAAACGTAAGTTACTTTCAATGAGTCTAAAAAAAGAATCGGATGCAGCTCAATGTCTGAGAAAAGTACCCCTAGCGCCGGAGTTAAAACTTAGGTCCCTTTCAATGAGTCTAAAAATAGAATCGGATGCAGCTCATTGTCTGAGAGAAGTACCCCTTGTTCCAATTGGAATATTGTCGGGGAATTATATATATATATATATATATATATATATATATATGTATATATATATATATATATATATATATATATATATATATATGTAAATACAATTCCCCGGCAATATATATATATATATATATATATATATATATATATATATATATATAAGATTTCTATATGTTGAGACTGGCTAAAATCTCAAACTTTGACAAACTCTTCGACTCACCCTAATATGTAAAGGTTTCAGTAAATTTTAACTTTATGAAGTGCAATACAATTTGTTTTGCTGAGTACTAGCATCTAAGAATAGCTTTGAATTTGACAGATTTCTTTCCATGGCGATTACTTCTTTTAAATGTACAATTTTTTGTATTTGTTTGGAGTCTATTTGTCTTTTTGTTTAGAAATGAGTTGAGATGTGTAATTTTCCCATTAGTACTACTCTCAAGATCTTTTTTAATTTTTTTTTTTATTTTATTGTTGCTGTAACACGAGTATTTAGAAATTGCACTATGAATTTATTTTATTTATTTATTTTTCATGTCATTTTCCTTG